>QGSO01000459.1:0-291865 GCA_011037825.1 Carya cathayensis | reverse complement strand
AAAAAAAAAAAAAAAAAACAAAAAATTATATGATTTATCTGGCTGGTGCTTGACATGCAAGATGCAAGCCTTGACCACATCACTGAATCATGGCTGATCTGTCTTTGGCTTGTTAACCTTATTCTGTGTTAATAAAAAAAATGAATAGGTCTTTGGGCTTTAGCGGAAAATTAATAAAGCAATCAAAATAGATTCTATGTGCTTGTTTGACCTTATGGCCACTTATGGTTTGGTTAATTCTTTTCTCATCCGCCATGTTTTATTTTTTCAACATAATTAACCAGTTACTCTATTTTATTGTCCTTTATCAATGTGCATTCTGGGTCTTTGATGCATCAATTAAGAACTATGGTTAACAAACTATTGGTGATTACTTATGCTTCTAATGCAGGTTCATTCAGCTGATAAAATCCTTGAACTTCTGAATTTGGGGAATAGTCGACGGAAAACAGAAAGCACAGAGGTCAATGCAACTTCTTCACGGTGAGCATGCATTAGTTGGATTTCTTACTTGCCCAAAACATATCATCATTGCTGTCATCATTAGCTGTGTATAGCATCCCTTTTCTTGTAGACTATTCATAAATAGCCAACTAAGGAACAGGTGCTACCACTCCAACCCTATGCCAACACCCACTCCTCCCCCCCGTCTCTTACAGGCTCTTTGTAACTAACAAATATCCAATGAGGAACAGGGACTACACATACTGCTGCGCTCTCCACATTAATGATACTCAAACTTTCCTGATACTAATAAGCGCCACATCATCATGTTAAGAAATTTCTCACTTGTCACACTACAGCTCTGATCATTATCCCACTATCATCTTTTAGAGATATTTCTAGCATGGAGCTATCTCTATGTAGTGCAACCTTTTTGCATGATCTCATGTGAAGTTGTTTCCATGTAACCAGATCACATGCAGTTCTGGAGATTACTGTGAAAAGGAAACAAAAAAATAAGTATCGAAATCAAATAATGCGAGGAAAACTTGCACTTGTAGATCTTGCTGGCAGTGAACGAGCTTCTGAAACAAATAGTGGAGGCCAAAAGCTAAGAGACGGAGCTAATATCAACCGGTCACTTCTTGCTTTAGCAAACTGCATAAATGCTTTGGGGAAACAACAAAAAAAGGGTCTTGCTTATGTTCCTTACCGCAACAGGTGACAGATGGTACTTACTATAATCTGAAGTTGTCCCTGCTTGATAGCTAATATACATTTCTTGCAGCAAATTGACACGAATACTTAAAGATGGTCTGAGTGGTAATTCTCAAACAGTCATGGTTGCTACAGTGTGCCCTGTGGACAGTCAGTATCCTCACACTGTGAATACCTTGAAGTATGCTGACCGAGCGAAGGAAATAAAGACACACATTCAGGTGGGACTCAAAAATTAATATGGTATACGTCTAATTATCACTTTTTTTTTTGCCTATAAAAAAATTATCATTCTTGAAAGCATGAGCGCTGTAAAGTTATTTCTGGCTTGCAGTGCTTTACTTGATATTCTTTTTGGATGAATGCAATTCTGCTGGAAGGCTAATGGTCAGCTCTTTTTATATGAGAAAAGCTTCAAATCGGTTAGGGTGTAAATTAGAAGTTTACACCATCCAATGGAAAGAGAACACATAAACTTTTCATTTTGTTTACCATGGGTACGACCATAGATGATTACCCTCTATTCTGTCTCATTCCCCACAATCCTCTCTGCATTCAGTTTGTTTTCTTCTTTTCTCTAGGTACCCTTTCCTTTCACTCTCTCTCATCTCCAGCCCATCTAGTGAATCTTCGTTCTCTCTCCAGTCGATATATTCGGTACATGAATCTACATATATATATATCTCTCATAAAGCCAAGGCTATCAAGTCCCTAAAAAAGCTTCTCAAGTGAGACAAAAAGCTTCAGAAGCAATACCCAAAACAGAATAAGATCTTTGAAGTGTATGCCGTCGAAGCTGATAAGGCATTTCACAAGCATATAGCTTGAAGAAAGCGGTTAGGCTGTTGCCTAATGCTGCATGGGTGAGGAATGAGACATTGTTGTTTGAGATTAATCGAGACATGGGCAAGAATGGCAATAATTATGGTAGAGGAATGCGGAGGATTCAACCCTCTAGTGGTGGTGGTAATAATGGTGGGGATGTGAATATGATTCAGGGGTTTGATTTTGCGGATTGGTTGAAGAACACGGTGACAGAGAGGGAATTTGTGGTGATGAAGATGGACGTCGAAGGGACCAAATTTGATTTGATTCCAAGGTTGTTTCAGATCCGGGCGATCTGCTTATTTCATTTCAGTCTAAATGAACACTCGTACTTATTTTTCTTAACCCTTTTTCAGTTCACATTTATTTTTAATATATATGCACAAAGATGTGCTCCATGAGCATGGGCTGCAGCATCTGTTGAGACCGGGGCGATTTACTTGATTTCATTTCAGTCTAAATGAACAGTCGTACTTATTTTTCTTAACCCTTTTTCAGTTCACATTTTTTTAAATATATATGCACAAAGATGTGCTCCATGAGCATGGGCTGCAGCATCTGGCAACCATGGCTAAGCTCAAAGCATGTATGTATGATTCAGTGAAAGATGTGAGGGAGATTGATTGAAGGGTGAGCTTCCTTACGTCGGCCTATGTGTGAAGAGAGAGAGAGAGAGAGAGAGAGAGAAAGAGAGAGAGAGAGAGAGAGCAACTAATTCTATTTTTTAGAGCAACTAATTCTATTTTTTCCCTACAACCAATTTTATTTTATATCCCTTAAAACTTATACTTGTCAAACTATGATTGGATGGTGTAAAACTCTATTTTTCACCTAAGCCGGCTCCCAGGCACTCCCTTTTTATGTTATACTCTCAATAATTACTACTTTTTTCTTCTATTATAGTTTGGGGCAGCTTCCCTTTTGGCATCAGAGCAAGGTCATGTTGTTTGCTAATTGAATTGTCTGTACTCAGTTTCTATTCTGTCACAGTAAAGCGTATCTTTTGTTTATGGTTCTGTTTAGTATCTACATGGTTTACCAGGCTTAATTCAGTTATCACTCTCTGTAGACTCACACCACATCAAGCATCGTTTCTTGGTAACGAATTTCATCTCGCTCTTGTTTCTCAACAGAAAAACATAGGCACAGTAGATACACACATATCAGATTACCAACTGATGATTGACAGTCTTCAGGTAAGCTATTAAATGGAGCTTCATCTGTTTTTTTGAGGTAGCATAGCATGTCTTGGAATATGACATATTTGATTTTACAGGTTGAGGTTGGCCGACTGAAGAAAGAACTGGCTGCAAAAGAATCATTCAAAAGTGTCAAACCTGCTGAAAAGGCTGCAGACGATGAGCTCTCTTGGTTGAATATTTTGAGCCATGAAATAAGTGAAAATGTTCAGGAACGGATAAATTTGCAGAAGGCATCATTTGAGCTTGAGGAAACTAACCTTCGTAACCGAACTGAACTCCAACATCTTGATGATGCTATTGCAAAAAAACAGGTTAGATAGTGCCACTATTATCATGCAGACTGCATTTTGCCTATTCTACATCAAGTCTAAGAAATAGATTCTGGAACAAAGTGTTCATTTCTCTCTGAAATCTGATGCCTGAAAAAATTCCTTAGAATTTAGATTCTTGCACGTTGCATTTCTAAATTGTCCACCAAGATTTCAGTGCCAAAAAAAGGGCAAGATAGAGGTCTGAATGTCTGCTTTACTGTCACATCTCCCTCCCAATCTTTTCTTGCTCTGCTTACCATACTAGGACCAAATTTTTATATATTTTATACCAACAATAAAGTACCTTTTTTCTATTACTGTCGCAGGCTACTGGAAAAGATGGAGCAGTTGTGGAGACTTTGAGAGCAAGACGGCAAGTCATTCTAGATAACATCCGTGACAATGATGAAGCTGGTGTCAATTACCGAAAGGTAGTGCTCTCCACGTACTGGTGATCATAAGATTTACAGTCTTTAACGCTTTTGTACCATATTACCAATTATCTTTTGCAGGAAATTGAAGCAAATGAGAAGCATCGATGCCAATTGCAAAATATGATTGAGGAAGCTATTAGTAACAATGGTAACAAAACTTACTTGAGCATTCTCAGTCAATACAGGATCCTGGTGAGTAGATATAAGTAGGACTCAATCTACTTGTCTTGGAATTGGCTGTTACGATTGTAGAAAGTCTGATACTTGTAACTGGATGAGCTTAGCTTATATTATTACAAGAAGTCCTCGCTTTCCAAACAACACTTGGTGAGGGGATCTCTATGAATAAAATGCTCCCGAGACTATTAATCACCTCAACCTGGAATCTATTCTGAACAAGTTTACTCGTCACATCATGATCATTTGTCTTAAGCTCATGTTGGTTCCTTTCTGTAAAAAATGATGACTGGGCATTGCTGTACTAAAACGTTGGTTCAAGAAGAATCTAAGGCTTTATATGATGTTCTATAAACATGCCTTCAGAGCCTAACAGTTATACTGCACTAATGTAGGGGATGGCTAATACTGAGCTTCAGTTTGAAATGGCAATGAGGGATCAAATCATCCATGACCAAAGGGAAGCACTAAGAAATCTGTGGAACTTGCTCGTGGGATTAGGACTTGATGAAAGACAGATATTTGACCTTGCAGCCAAACAGGGAATAACAATTGAAGATTGGACATCGACAGCCTATCTTGGGATTTCTGACAGGAAACAGTCACCAAATCTAGTGGATGGAAGATTTGCACCCTTGCGATATTCTTCAACATCTTGCATCTTCCAGCATTCTCAACACTTTGGTTCAACCTCATTTTTGAGAGGGTACTGGGATTCAACTGCTACATTTTGCAGAGAGGAGCATCTTGACTCCTACTGTGTACTGTCACATGATCACCCTTCATCAGCATGTCTGAGGCTGAATACGAGTGGTGAACCTTTGGCTGGTGGCAGGCCAAGTTCATGGTTTGGCACTCTAATGAAGCTTCCTCAAAACTTGCGCCATTCTTATCCAGGGATACGAACTCATTCTTCACCGCATGGTGAAAGCTGCATCTCCTCTTCACGTCACAGTGCTGATTTTGACACTCGGCATAAGGTATGCAAGCTAATTATTATTATGTTATATTTGCTTCCTGGAGTTTGTGATGCAGCCGTGTTAGTGTGTTGTTCTAGTCCTTATTCGCCATGAGTTTTGTTAATCAACTTGTTAAGGTCTTAGACGATCATTTCTTCTGTTTTCTCTTACACATCTGAGCTAATGGACTGTACCCTTAGTAATTTTTCCTCCTATCGTGAGGTTACTATTGTGTTTCAACAATATCCTACATATTTCCATTTGCTTTTGTAAGTCTGCAATGTTTTTTTTAATACTAATTGCATGATTCTTTTGACCCATGGTTATTTTTCACACAGGATGCGTGGAATACTACTGTGAGGAAACATTAAGGTCGAGAGTCCTCACATGTTGCGACGAGTAGCAGCCAAGACTTATAGGAAGGAAATTGTATTTTGCAGAAAGCTAAATCCTCAGACTACTCAGATCTGTCCCACATCCCACTTTCTTCTATGGGGCCCATTCCATTTGGTTACCATAATCCCAATACTGAAGGTCCCCTGTCCAATTTTGTATGATATTCTTGAATGCTAGATCATCTTTTTCCCCTCTTCCCTCTTCCCCCTTCCCATTTTTTCATTTTTTTAGTGCTAATATACATATCTGAAGCCTAAAGGGGAAGAAAAAGGGGGGGAGACTAAACGAGGGTGTAGCTGGGAATATAGTCTAGAACTAGCCAACAGCAACTGTAGACTATGCTTTGCCTGTATATATTTGTGTACATTTACCTTATATTGAAAACACCAATCCTATCTTTCCAATTTGGTGCTAATTGAGAACTTGATTGGTTGAAATTTTTAGTCGGGTGGTCTCCACAGACAAAATGGGCACTCTCATATGAGTAAGGACACACAGCAAGTATTCTTGCAGATTTCGGATTATAAATTGATTCAATTCCAAGAACAGAAACTTAAGATATTCTAGATATACACGTTATGCCTACGACTACGAGCGGAGAATTTTGGGAGACCTAAATTGGGGAGATATATTCCTGATCACTAGGCAAGAATTGCTGTCTCAACTAGTTCTATCTAGCGTAATCACATCTACAGATGAGCTTGCTCAAAGAATTGTTGTCACTTTTTGTAGTGGTGGTGTATTTCTAGATTAATCATAATTTCTTGTGTTGGTCTCATACAGGTTATGATCTGCCATAAACTGTTGTAGTTTTTATTCTTATAGATAATATATATTATTTGCAAAAAAAGAAAAAAAAATCCCCTCTGCCTCAAGCTTGAACCGTCCTTGAAAACTCTTTATTCTTGCTTGGTAAATATTATTTACTATATCCTTCAACTATCATCTATAACCTAAACCATAATTTCAAGTTTCAACCAATCCGAAGCCTGATTTGTTCATCAAAATAAAAAACCCCAAAACCAACTTTGATATTTAAATCTTCTTTTTTAGTAACTAATTTATAATATTTTTAGATTAATACTAAATACAGTCATATAGTGTTCAAGTTTTGCACACTCATTTTGAAAGCCATATAGTGTAAAGTTTCACACACTCATTTTGAAAGTTAACGGAGACTATCATTAAAAAATAAAGTTTTTCATATTAAATTTTTGATTTATCATTTAAAAAAAATGTGCTGGACTTCTACACCTGAAACTGTTTCGGCATATTCATATTTTCATTATGTGTTATTAAAAATTAAGATTTTTTTCATTCCTAAATATTTTTCTACTCATTATCCATAAATCAAATATTTAGTAAAAAAAAAATTAGAGATATTATATACAATCATAAAATGTGTAAGTGCCGTACAATTATTTTGAAAAAAAGTGAACTCTATTAATAAAAAAATATTCATACATATTCCATATTTATTCACCATTTAAAAAAAAAAAATTACACGGATTGATACTCCACTTCAAATATCATTTGTCAAACAATTTTAATCACGCGAGATTATTTCTTTCTTTTAAGTCCTCACTTGTGCCCTTGCCGCTTCTCACGTTCCCGAATCAGTGAATCCAGTACCCACCATCCAACAACAATGGCGACTGATTCTGAACCCTCCCTGCCCTTTAAACCCTACACCCTCACCCAAACCCTGACCGGCCACAAGCGCGCCATCTCGTCCGTCAAATTCTCATCCAGCGGTCGCCTCCTTGCCTCCTCGTCCGCCGACAAAACCCTCCGCACCTACTGCTTATCCAACTCCGATTCCAATGCCGATCCCACCGTCTCTCCCCTCCAAGAATTCCACGGCCACGAGCAGGGCGTCTCCGACCTGGCCTTCTCATCTGATTCGCGTTTCCTCGTCTCGGCCTCCGACGACAAGACTCTCCGGCTCTGGGATGTCCAGACGGGGTCCCTCGTCAAGACCCTAGCGGGCCACACCAACTACGTCTTTTGCGTCAACTTTAATCCACAGTCCAACATGATCGTCTCTGGCTCCTTCGACGAGACGGTCCGCGTCTGGGACGTCAAGTCCGCCAAGTGCCTCAAGGTCTTACCTGCCCACTCCGACCCCGTCACATCCGTAGATTTCAACCGCGACGGCTCCTTGATCGTCTCCAGCAGCTATGATGGCTTGTGTCGGATTTGGGATGCCGGGACCGGCCATTGTATGAAGACCTTGATCGACGATGAGAATCCGCCGGTCTCCTTCGTCAAGTTCTCGCCCAATGGCAAATTTCTTCTTGTTGGCACTCTGGATAACACTTTGGTAAGTCTTTCTTACTCGAGCGATGTGGTTTACCTTAAAGTTTCGGTCTTGGTTCAATGGCATTGCTGTCCTTGTGTGTTATTTTGAGGTGCTAGTGATTCTTAATTCTTGGTATATGGGAGGGGTTGCTTCTACTTGTTTGTTGACATGTCGTTGGGAACAGACAGAGCCTATATGATCGTGGCAAAACGGGGGTGCTGCCTCGGACAAATAAAATTAACTTTTTTTTAGTCTCGTTTCCTTCGCTTCCTTTTCAGAACCTCTCTGTTTAGAATTGATCCTCAAAATCTTTCTTTTCTACGTTTCGAATGACCACCACAATTTTGCTTACATAGTTGTTATAAACAAGTTTTTCACTTTGCCAATGATCACCACAGTTTGCGTACACAGTTTTTATCAATTAGTTTGTTTTAACTATCCGGAGAACAAGACCTCAATGACGTATATGGCAAGTAGCATCAATTGTCGTTGTAATGAAGGCGTCCATGTAGAGGAATCTTTTACTCTGTGGTCACTTTTTCGATTTATCATACGCACAAGTCATCGATAGGTGAAAACTGAAAAGAAAAAACGTCTTTATGGGGAAATGAAACCTTCAAATGACTTATTTGATCACTTACTTCATGGGCTTTATCTAGAATATGGCAAGAACAAAATCTAAAATTCAATATCTTTTCCTTAAATTTATTAGTAACAAGTTAATTTATGTACAATAACATGGAAATTTAATTAAATATATCATTTATGTTTATTTGTTTGCTCAGTTTGAAGTGGACTAGTGAAAAAAGTGAACTCAATCTTTTCTAGCCAGTCCCAACCATCTTTCATGATTTTGGCGTTCAAGCATACTCGTGGATAATGTAATATGGCATAATGTCAATAGAAGGTATCGCTTTAGACTGGATTGTGGGTCTGAAAGGATGCGCCTTCCTGTGTAACTAGAGAAGTTTATTAACTTTCAGGTTGAGGACATGTTAGTCTGTGATGTTGTACTTCAAATGCTGTTTACTCCTAACTCGACAATCTATATTCGTAGAGAGTCAAAGGATTTCTGATTTAGAACCCTTTTTAGCATTAGGAAGGGATTTCCTATGCTCCCTATGTGAAGCAAGACAACATAATCTATAATCTTTAATGTTCTTGCACATTTCAAATGATCACCACAGTTTGTGTACATAATTTTTATCAATTAGTTTGTTCTATCCATCTAGAGAACACGCCCTCAATGACTTTTGGCAGGTAGCATCCATTTCTGTTGTAATGAAGCTTCCCTGTAGACTCTTCAACTTTCTGGTCACTTTTCCTACTTATCATACACACGTCATTGATAGGTAAAAATTCAAAGAAAAAACACCTTTATGGGGAACTGAAACCATCGAATGACTTATTTGATCACTTCATGGGTTTTATCTACAATATGGCAAGGGCTTCAAACAGAATCTTTTTCTGGAAGAGGATGAAATCACAATTATATTAGAAAAATAGCCTCACTTATAGTGTAGGAATACCATGGTGTCAAAATTGCAAACACACATGTCCCAAGGGCCCCAAACAAAGGTGCAAAAACAACATCTCAAACAAGCCTACAAAAACAAAAATTACATAGCAATAGTGAAAAATCTGTACTTACTCCTTTCTTTTGATCCATATCTGTGGTAAGCATGTTTTATTAATAGCCAAAAGTCCTCTGGCATCCCGAGGCATTTCAACCCACTTTGAAAACTGCTGAGTAACTCCTTTGGCCCCAAGTTTAGCCAAGGAGTCAGCTACCTTATTGACTTCTTGGTAGACATGGGAGATTGACAACTCATGTCTGCAGAATAGTGGAGATTTGATCCCATAAATATCTCAAAGACCAGGGAACCTCTTCCTTTCCTTTCAACCATGTAACTGCCACTTTCAAGTCGGGTTCCAGCTCCAATGTTTACTAAATTCCTCTCCTCTCTCAGCATTTTATCAGGTCATCAAGGATGGCCTTAGCGTCAGCCATGTTGTTTGTCTCTTCCTCAAAGTATGCCAAAAAAGCAACCACAACTTGCCGTTTCGTGTTTCTCACCATCCCTACCCTTCCCATCACCAATGGGTTGCCTAAATAGCAACCATCCATATTTAGCTTTGCTCTGCGTTATCTGCCTTTAAGAATCTTCCCAAAAATACTCACAGTCCACTGGTAATAAGTGAATACTGAATAGGCAGATCCAGCAGTGTCATCCACACTGGGGTAAGAGATGACTCTTCCCTGCCATTGAATTCCAGTGTCCAACGAAACACCTGAACAGATATCCCTCCATATCCCTTGCCTCCCGTGCCCACGCTCTTAGCAAAATGTTCTTCGTTCTTCAACTTCGCCATGATGTGCTTCATATCCAAGATCCCGATCAAAGGAATCACAAAGAGTCCCCACCACTTGTTCACATGAACCTTAATCTGGTCTAAATAGGGATGTCCCTTCAAGAATTTCATATTCAGTGTAAATCGTACCTCATTCTCTGCTGCTGACAATTCCTTCTCAGGGAAGGAAAAAACATGGTGCTTCCTCTTCATGGATAGGAGATTTCATATGAAGGGCTACTGGGGGAGATGTCTTCTCCACCTTGAATAGATCTACAAATCTCTTTGCTTTCGTCCTGAGATGTCCAATGACTCCCCTGGCAAGGATGCCAGCGGGTGTGATGATCAGGCATTCTTGTGAATAATGTAATATGGTACAATGTCGGTAGAAGGCATCACTTTAGGCCAGATTGTGGGTCTGAAAGGATGTGCTTGCCTGTGTAACTAGAAACGTTCAATAACTTTTCAGGTTTAGGACATGCTAGTCTGTGATGCTGTACTTCAAATGCTGCTTACTCCTAACTTGACGATCTATATTTGTAGAGATTCAAAGGAATTTTGATTTTGAATCTTTCTTGGCATTAAGAAGGGATTTCCTATGCACATAATGTGAAGTAAGACAATATAATCCACAAATAGGCATCTCTAATGTTCGTGTACATTTCGAATGATCACCACAGTTTGCATTTTAGTTTTTATTAATGAGTTTGCTTTCTCTATCTGGAGAACACAACCTCAATGACATATATGGCAAGTAGAATCAATTGCTATCGTAATGAAGCTGTCCATGTATAGGAATCTTCAACTTTCTGGGCACTTTTCCTATTTATCATACGCACAGGTGAATGTGAAAGCTGTGAAAAAAAAAACACCTTTATGGGGAAATGGAACCATCAAATGACTTATTTGATCACTTACTTTATGGGTTTTATCAAGAATATGGCAAGGGCTTTGAACAAAATCTAAAACACAAGATTTTGTCCTTGAGTCTATTAGTTACAACTTATGTTTATATGTAATAACATAGGGATTAGTTAAAGATGTCTCCACGAGAAAAGATTGTTTGTGTATTTGTGTGCTGAATTTTTGAAGTTGACTTTTGAAAAAAAGGAAGTCAAGCTTTTCTAGCTGGTACTTATCGGTTTTACATGATTTGGGTGTGTAAAATTCTTGTGATTAATGTAATATGGCACAATGTCAGTTGAAGGCATCATTTATAATGGATTTTGGGTCTGAAAGGATGTGCCTGCCTTTGAAACTAGGAAAGTTCAATAACCTTTCGGTTTTAGGACATGGAAGTCTGTGATGTTGTACTTCAAATGCTGCTTACTCCTAGCTTGGCGATCTATACCTGTAGAGAGTCGAAGGGAGTTCTGGTTTGGAATCTGTTTTAGCAGTAGGAAGGGATTTCCTACGCACACTGTGAAGCAAGACAATAATATCCACAAATAGGCTTGCAAGTGCATACATGAAACAAGGACACCTCCAACAAATTTCCTGCTTTTAATTGCGTACATTACTCAATCATTACATTTAGATGTTTTCATTGTCCTGTCTCCTTCGGGTACTATTCATTTTGTAGGCTCATCTGTATTGTCTATGTTGTGTTCTGCAGAGGCTTTGGAACTATTCGACTGGGAAATTTTTGAAAACCTACACCGGTCATGTGAACTCCAAATACTGCATTTCGTCTGCCTTTTCTATAACAAATGGGAAGTATATTGTTAGTGGTTCTGAAGATAATTGTCTATACTTGTGGGAGCTGCAGACTAGGAAAATAGTTCAGAAATTGGAAGGTCACACGGACACTGCTATATCCGTATCATGTCACCCCACTCAGAACATGATTGCGTCTGGTGCACTTGGCAATGACAAAACTGTGAAGATCTGGAAACAGGATAAAGATTGATTTGCCTGTTGGATCAAGTCTGCAAGTCAGATTGCATCTGTCTTGTGGCTAATTAAACCTCTTTTTTATGAACTTTTTATTTTTATTTTTATGAGCGTGAGCCAGACCCATCATGCTGCCTGAAACACTTGCATTGTAACCTTACTCAGTCAATGTATGTAAGAGCCTAGCTTATTTAGGATCAGACCGAATTAATGCTAATGGCCAAACTGTTATTCAATATAACCAGGGCCGTATAATCTTGTGAAAAATGTTGTTGATAACTTGATATAGAGCTAAGCATGCGAATGCCCCCAAATCACTAGAGAGGTAAGTTTTTTATTTTTGTAAGTTTTTCAGTACAGTTAGCATTTTTGAATCCACGAAATTGGCCATCTTTAACAGGATGCATTTAGTAATGTTTTGTGTGCCAAACTTAGTGACAAAAGTGTTCTTACCTGCCCTTCGTCATATCGATTGCTTGTAATCATGCAGGATTTTGCTATAATCTTTATGATGAGAATATCTCCAAGATAATGAATAACGGATGACGGGCTGGTTCTTGAGCTAGATCAATATGATACTGTGAATGAATGCTTGGTTGACCTCTATGCAAGAAATGGACATCTAAAAGAAAGGTAAAGGAGCTGACGCAGGAATGCCTTGCGATCCAAGTTCTGTGCTGTGGAGTTCATTTTTAGAGCTCTTGGAAAGTTCACACCGAAGTACTGTACAGAACTATAAGGCCCAAAGCCTAACGAATTACCTTGTGATGCCCGGCCAATGTCTCTGCCAAGACATACGTACTTCGTATCATAATCTTTTCTATTTTTTTTTTTCTCAAATATTTTTCACAACTTCAAAAAGAAAAAATGTAGTTTTATTTAGTACTGCAATTACATATCTTCATTGATTAAATATTATAGGGATTTCAACAGCTAAGGACAAATTTTCTGAACTATATGTGCAGGTACCAGTACTATATACCGTCCCCTTGTAGAATAAAACAAGGTTCACAAACTTAGAAATTAATATTATTCTATGTTGTTTATCCTTTACGACATCTGCATACCTACAATAGTACACCAGTACCTGGCCCGGCTCCAGAATTCTTTTTTTTTTTTTGAAGGAATTGATTGTATTAATATAATGTTAAAAGAAATAGCAGGAAATCTCGATAAAAATTTGTGATAATTGCTACAAATATTTTGTAATACCCAAAAACAAAAAAAAAGACATTTTGTATGTGATGGGATAGTTAAGCGATAAGACGGGTGCGTCGCTTTTGTAGCTTAAATAATTCTATTTATTATCTTCACAAATCATACATTATATCTATTTAAAATTTTTTTTATAACAAATATGTGATGTATAGATGATAAATAAAACAACTCAATTAATTTAAGAAAATGAACAATAATAAAAAATAATATTAAAATATGTAAAGTGTGTGGTGTGGAATGGTGAGTAACATTCCTCTTGTAGTGTCAGAAGAAATTCATGATACCCTAATTCTTGCATTGCACAGTCCGATTGATGATTGAATAGTGGACTCATGGGTTTCGTTCCATATCACCTCACATCGAGAAATCATGCATAACTATGTTAGTGGTGATTTTGAGAAGGTGTATGTGGCTGATGGAGAGGTACTAGATGTAGTGGGAGTGGATGATGTGCACATTACATTTCTAAATAATGGTGTGTGGACTTTACAGCAAGTCAAACACGTTCCAAATCTGAAAAAAAAAACTTAATCTCTGTGGGACAACTTGATAACAACGGTTATGTAGTAGCGTTCTCTAGAGGAGCTTGGAAGATCACTAAGGGTGCGCTGGTTTTGGCTCATGGTAAGAGATCTAACTCTTTGTATTTAAAATCAGGGTCTAGTGATGTGTAGAGAAATACAAGAGTGCAAAAAAGCAGGTTTGATCACGTGAAACATATGAGGAAGTCAAAGGAAGTCAGTTTTGTTGTTCCTCATGTAAGCTTGGGAAAGTTGGCTGAGGTTGTCAAGATTGGTTTATGACAAGATACTCCTAGTGCAGTGGGAGTTGTGAGTCGCCCAGTGGATGTGCTGACTAAGGGCGATGTATGTGGAAGACTGAAGTCGAGATTGACTTCAGTGCATCTTCTAGCTTCAAGATGGGAGCTGTGAGCTGCAGAGATGATAGAGCTTGGTTGGAAATAGTGGCTGGCATGTGGAGACCCAGTCTCATAGTGAGAGATTATTGGATTGCATGTGGAGACTGGTTTGTGAGCAGAAAATTGAGAAATAGAGAATTTGCTCGACATGGCTTTAGAGCGCTCATCTCGTGAGTTCGCTCGAGGTGCGTTCAACAATGGGATCGAGTGAAGTTCAACCCTTGAATTTGCTCGAGTCTCGCGTGACAAGGGTTCAAGCGAGACACAAACCCTAGTGTTCGCTCGACACCCCGCTTAAGCTAATGTTCATTGGTTGTTCGTTCGAGGAGCACTTGACATGCTGCTCGAGTGAAGAATGTATTTGGCCAGATTAGGATTTCTAGTGCCATTACTATAAATACGTTATATTTAATTTGTTTTGTACGACTTTCAACATATTTTGAAAGATAACAATTATCAAGTAAGTATATATTGTGTGAGAGAGTAAAAAGTCCTAGAGTGTATGAGTTGAGATTGAGTGATTGTAATCTCCTCTAATTAATAAGATTTCTGCAATTTTATGGACGTAGACAATTTATCGAACCACTTATATTGTATGTCATGTGCTTGATCGTGTTTGCTTTTACTTTAGTTTGCCATCTTTGGTGTGTGTTTGTTTTGCACAACATATAGACGACAATATGCCATACATATCTTGACTTATAGCTCAAGACATGGGTTTCATTCCCCTTATTTGTTGCAACAAAAAACTCAAGCAATAACTTACACATGAGTGGTGTGCACTCAACAATAACTACAAGATGCCATAAAAATAGGGAGGGTACAGTGCTGTGGCCTCGAACTCGAAATTAGGCAAAAATAGTCACCCAAAAAGTAATTAGATGGGTTCAGCACCCAAGCAAGACAGAACAGTACTTGTATTTTCTTAATATATTGGATTCTCCAGGTTGGCCAGATTCGCCAGGTTTAGTGCTCCAATCGTGGGGATTTGCATGTATAGACCATAATTAATATGCATTGTATGCATAACCAGAGATCGTATGGATCTGAACTACATTGAATGGGATCATTGTCCTCACTTCCCATGAGTACTCGGTCAATTATATGGAACCAGCCAGGAAACATTTTCCCATGCGCACACACACATATATGGTCTGCACATGCGATAATTGAGCTTAAATATAATTTAATATAGAGCCAATCAGTACAGTCGGAAAATTTGTTTTTATTGCCTGGATTCCCACGATGCGTTCGCTTGATTACGATGAAAATAATACTATCCTGTACAGTACAAACGTCCACATTTATGATCAACATGCATAAATTTAATGCAGTCTTCGATCCGCCTGCACAACCGATTCAGCCGGGCTAGCTTTTTGTGAATATTTATATATATATATATATATATTTATACGAGAAGTTGTTACCTAATCATATAAAAATAAATTTATAAATTAACAAATATATTTTATATGATACGTTAATATGATAAAAATAACTCGATCTATAATCTTACATGTTATATAAATTATAATCATGTTAATTTGTAAATTTATTTATTTTTTTAATTCTTTTGTGACTAGAATATTTTTCTATATTCTTAGATCTATGATATATTTTGTATTTACTTCTTTATAAATAAAATGAATGAATATTCTTGATTCTTGGCCAAGATTGTACCCAATTAGTCTGGAGTCCGACCTCTCGATCGTAATAATTAAAATCTTAATAATGTAAAACAAATCTCCCTAATTATTGGGAGATTTAGTCTACGACGTAAAGATCAGAGCAACTGATTTTGATGCTACAGAAACACTTGGGAACACCAATTTAACGTAGGTCAAGGAACATGTTGTTTGTCATTATATGCGACAGATAATTAACCTATTAAGAATTGTTTAATTAATTTATCCATATTCCATCATTTCGAGAAGGCATCATCAGTACTCCAACGACTTTAAATATACGTACTGCAAAAGAATTTCTAAACCAGACTTTAAAAAGATGCAAATAGAAGCGATCGAAGATTAAAAAAAATAAAATAAAGGGTCACACAGTACTATACAGCTAGCTATATATATATACTAATTTATTATTCATAATTACTATATCTAAATATAGCAAAGTAGCTAGCCAGCTTACAATATATATATATATATATAAAAGATATATATATGCACGTTATGGATCAGATTCAGCATCATTAAATTTGAAACCTCCATATTTTCGTGTGTGATCACGGGTTGCTCTGAATTATCTTCTTCTTCATCATCCCATGATTCCCATGATGCCGTTTGATTGATTGAGAGTAGGACCATAAACAGTAGTAAGAATGAAGGCAACGACTTGGGAAACGGAGGAAATATATAATACGATTATTATACATGCAGCATGCAGTTATATTAATTTATTCCCCAGAAAACATTAACAAAAATAAATTAAACCACGTGATCAATATATATGATCACCCTGAAGGCATAAATAATAAACATAAACCATATGCGTCCGAATTTTTAGTGTTAGATTTGCCATCGATCCGCTAAAAATTCTGACAAAGTACTAGTACTTTTGCAGTGCAAAGAAACCGAAATTCTCACCCCCAATCCATCCAGCATATATAATCCTTAGATCATAATGTACGTACTTCAAGTTATATTAGCTTTGTTTGAATAGGACTCTATATACACTTGCTTCTATATATTGCAAAAGATTTGCTTGCCCTAAATCGAGCTGAAAAATGGACTAGTTTTAATATAGGATCATTGAACTTTGTGTAGTAGTACTGCATTAACATTAAAATGAGTATTCTCATCAGACGAGCTAGCTTTTTCTGTACTGCATCTCTAATTTTCCTACTCAATATTATTAATGGTGGTTCAGATAGCCCTAATATTTACACCACAGATTTAAAAAAAAAAAAAAAGGAGTTTGCTTATGCCAACCTGGCCTACCATGATTAACAAGGTCAAGAAACTGAGAAAGAAAACAGCAACGCCAGAAGGCATACGCCCAGTGCTATTGAGCTGTGAACTTCAGAGGAAAAAATATATCAGCAAACTTTGTATTTTTGCACACGTAAATTTATTTATTTATTGATTTTTTATTATTTCCACCGATCCGCTATGATCTCTTCGTAGATCAATTTGCCATTTTAGTAGGGTCCATGACTCCACCTCACATGGGTGGAATGAACAAGGATGTCGTGCACATGCGTCAATGTACAACGTCTACCATAAAAGGAGAAGGAGCTGGCCAAGAACGTTATCACGGGCCACCTGGAAATTAAGAACAACTCTTAGTGATAGCCTTTCCAGAAGAAAGGTAAGCTTCCATATCTCCTCTTCTATTCATAAAGGCCTCCATTTTCTTAACTTTCTTCACCATTTCTCAGCAATAATCATGAAAGCTTTTTTTTTTAAAAATATATTGACAAGGGTTCTCTTTTTCTTTATTTCTTTGTCTAATCAAGATATTTGGAATCTGAAACCATTGTTACTTTTGTTCATTCAAGGACTTAGCGTCTTCATATACATCTAAGATTCTTGCGCCAGCTAACTATCCTACTCTTTCGAGGATCAACCTTTCCACATCTTGAGCAAATAAAGGAGTCGCATTAATGGAACTCTCATCCGGGAAATGGCTTTCCGAATTGGTGAGATTTTCATATAAATCCATATCAAAAGAATGATAGTACTATCAACTTTGAATTTCCCATGGCTTTGTCATCTTTGAACATTTCCTAATTAATCGTTTTTGGGGTGTCCTAATTCTATAGGAAATGGATGATTACGAGTACATCCACCAATGCCACATGAACGGTACTCTTGATGATGGATTTACCACGAACTACATCGCCACTGCAATGCAAGAGAACTTTAAGCAATCTTTCTCTTCAGAAAGCTATTCTTCTTACCCTGCCTTCAATACCGAAAACACCATCACTACCACAACCACCACCGTTAGTAATTCTTCCATTGAAACACCTTGGAACAGCTTTGAGAGGCCAGCCAAACAAACAAAGATTGACACTAGTACTTGGAACTCTGGCATCACAAAGTATGAATCACCAAAACCTTCTTCCTCCCCCGGAGGCCATATTCTTTCATTTGGGAATCCGAATTCGCTTCCAGACAACCCTATGCAGTTCTATAGGAATCTTGGTTCTTCTTTGAAGCCGAAGCATGAGGTTGTTTCTCCAGTAAATATACACGTACCTATGATTTCCAGGGGTTCCGTAGAGAACCCAAACCATGCGCCAAAAGCCAGCCAGGGTACTAAGCGGGCCAGCTCAGTGACTAGATCAACACATTCAAACGCTCAAGATCACATAATAGCAGAGAGAAAGCGTAGAGAAAAGCTCAGCCAACGGTTCATAGCTCTTTCAGCCATTGTTCCTGGGCTTAAGAAGGTATATATGTTTCCCTTCCATTAAATAATTCATTTTAGCTTCAAGGTAACATGTCCTTAAGGTTTGTCTTCTTCTCTCTATTTTTTTTTTAAAGTGTATGCATGGTTTTTAACTAACACTGCATTAATACCTTTTACTTATAGATGGACAAAGCTTCAGTCCTTGGAGATTCTATTAAGTACGTGAAAGAGCTTCAAGAACGTGTAATCTTGCTTGAGGAAATGACCAAGAAGAGGACTGTGGAATCAGTTGTTTTTGTGAAGAAGTCTCAGCTTTCAGCGGATGATGACACCTCTTCATGTGACGAGAACTTTGAGGGTCGCTCTGACGAAGCACTCCCAGAAATAGAAGCAAGAATCTCAGACAAGGATGTACTCATCCGAATTCACTGCGAGAAAAACAGAGGAGTTGTTGTGAAAATACTAGGCGAAATAGAGAAGCTTCATCTATCTGTTGTCAATAGCAGTGTCTTGCCATTTGGGAATTCTACACTTGACATAACCGTAATCGCTCAGGTAATTTCAGTTTCTAATTTCCATCTTTTCATTATATGGCAAAAATATAAAAGCATTTTTTTTTTAAAATGCTGTTACAACATTTTCACTTCTTTATGGTTTTTTTTTTAAAATAAATAAACATACTCTTGTTTGCAAACCTAGCTAAACTGAAAAAACTTGGGGAAAGCCAAGCACATTAATTAGTCTAATCCAGATTCTTTTGCAGATGGACAATGCATTCGACTTGACCGCAAAGGACTTGGTGAAAACCCTACGAGTGGCCTTATAAATTAGATGTAAATTCAACATGGTAGACCAAGAGCAGCTCGTGCACTGAAGACTTCCTTTCTTTTAACATCAATTGCTTTGCAAAAATAGTCCATGTTCTATCTCTCAAGAGAAATCAGGCAATGTGGATCTCTCCTTTATTTATTTTTCATTCTTTTTGGGACCATTTGCCATTTCCAAAGCTTATAGCTTCTCGTGAGGGTTCTAATTTGCCGGATGGTTTTTTCTTGTTCTTGATTTTTACGTGGTCGACTCACTGACCACGTTGAATCATCCGCTCTCTGTAAACAGAAACCTCAAGGCTATAGTTTATCATAACCGGGAATATTTCGAGGTTTGACTCTTCATAATTAGGCTTATAATCCTAATGAAATCTCTTTGATCTTCCCTTTTTGTTTTCCTGGCATGGTATTTTTAGAGAAGGCAGAATTGTACGTGGTCTGTGTTGATCTTGTACTGCAGAGAAAAGCAGGAAGTCTCTTAGGAGTTAGATCCAGTTTTTTGTAGGGGGAATGTAAAATGTACTTCTATAAGTACTGTTCTTTTCAGCTGGATTTTTTCAAGTCAATTTAAGCTCTGATCACCAAATTACATAATACATAACTTGTTGATACATTTCTGCAAGTATACCTATCTTAAATGTTAAGGCTCATGCTAGCTCTTGAGGAACGGTACAAAATTTCACATGCAACGTCTATTCTTTTGAATGATTTAGACAAGATAGCTGATCAGCCTTTTGAAGTATATCTGTGCCAATATTGCATGTTGTTATTTACAACTCGAACAAGCATCGATTATTGAGGGCATGCTGATCATTCTAACTTTAGAAGTATTTTATTCACGAGTCGACGGCATATTGCACCGACGACAAAGCAAAAGCTATTCTCAGGGTCATCTAGAGGGAAAGTGGAGGGTTCCAATTAAGAATATTATATTATTCTTGAAGGAAACTACTGCTAATAATACAAACCATCAATACGGGGATTTTGTTGTTGAATGAGAAACCTGACCCCATCATTATATATGCATCATTATAAGTTCTCTGCCTAGTTGCCGCAAAGTGTATGGAAATGTTTGCAGGGTCGTACAACTTGGACCTGGCGAAATTCAAGGACTTTAAGCCTTCGCGCAAGCAAGCGCCCATAGCTAGCTTGAACTAATGACCCTCGCTCCTGTGATGCATCAGGCTTCATAAACTGCATCTTCCCTCTTGTTGTCTTTACTTTAAATTACCTTGTAATTAATTTACCTTACGAATTAAAACCAAGTTGTTTTCCTTGAGAAGCTCCCGAACCTCAATACAAAACAGGAGGCTTTTGAGGGCATGGGGCATCTTGAGGATTGCTTATCTACTATATATAATTAATTCATGGGTGTTACGTTGGTACTGCTTGCTGCTTTGTACGTATTGCTGGTTTCCAGGTTTGTACTGCTTGGTTGATGCCAGACATGTGGTGCTGTTGAATTCCCTGCTGTACTCGTGATCAGTGGCTCTGTCACCGCTGGGAGATACTCAAATATTTGCCGTCATCTGTAGTACTCCGAAGTGGTGACGGTTTTGCTGACCAAGGCCGCCGTTGTCTTGCTCATGTGCAGTGCTGCTGCTAGTTTACCCACGTATGCTATTGATCTGCTGCCCAATCTGCAGTTACTTGGAAACCGAACTGGTCTTTCGTTTACCGTGTCCATGTCCTTGCCACATGCTAATGTCAGTGATACAATGTGATACCTTAAAATCTTCCTGCTATATATGTTGGCATCCAATTATCTTCAGCTAGTGGTGTAATGATGCAATCGGTCCAATCCGGTCAGTCTTAAGAGGAGAATTTCAGATTAGACTGCTTTTTTTGATCCACCAAAAGTCCTGACTAGAACACTTGATTCAGTCCGGTCGGTCTTATCGGAGAGTTTCAATCATGTCATTTAAAATTTTTTTTTTCAAGTATTTGACAAAAAAATTACATAAAATGGTAAAAAAATAATAATTAAGTGAATGATTTAACCTAATTTGTCTTACTAGTATACAGTTGACAAATTAGTTATTTTAATTAAGTACAATAAATTAATAATGTTAATAAATAGTATGTACATTATTAATAATTAATAGTTAATACACTATCTTAAAAATCTTAACCTTTAATATTTTATATAATCTACGGCTCTAAGCATAAATAATTAGGTTAGAAGAAAATTATATAATTACTTATAACTAGTTAGAAGAGCATTATATAATTATTTGCTTTTAACTTATAATAACTACTTAAAAAAGTTATAAAATATCATATAAAAAATTATTTAAAAATTTATATATTAAATTCCGTCAGTCCAATTTAGTAAAAGGTGAAGAAAACCCCACCCTGCGGTCATGAGACCAAAAACCTAGTTTGCATAATTTCTTGGACCGAAACCGATTCCTTTTGTTGGTTTTTTCATCCAGACAAAAAGTCTTACACCCCCACCTCCACCATTAGGCTGTGGTGCTGTTGTATTGCTGAATTAGGTGTTACAAATTGGCCCTATATATTAACAATAAGTCTAGGGACAGCTGGCCCTACGTCCCCACCGTAGCCTCGACTGATGTGGCAGAACGTTAGTTGATATTATTAAATTATAAAAAAAGAAAAATCAAAACATGCGAAAGAGGAAAATGGATTGAGGAACTTGTAAAGATAAACCAGTCATGGCTAGAAGAGGGAAATGGTCTTCATTTTAAGAGGGAAATGCTCACCATTTTACGAGGAAAATGGTCTTCATTTGAGGTTTGTGGTCGCCGTGAGAGGATGCTCTTAGCCGGCTTAAATATTTTGGATCGGCTATATGATTTTTGGTGTTCCAAGGATTGGGTTCAGAAACTAGAAACCCAACTTAACAATGGCTTCCTCCAAACAATCCATAGTCAAGAAAATGATCAAAGCAACGAAATCTACGAAATCACCTAAGGATTGTTTCTGCTTTTGTTTTTCTTGATTTGGTTTCTGTTCTCTTCATTTTTATGCTCTGATTTTGTATTCTCACTGCTTCGTCCTTGCCCAAATTTGTTCGCTTGATTTTTTGTTTAATAAAAGAACGGTGGATATAAAAGACAGCATATGTTTCAAGACATGACCAAGTTAGGTTGGATTCCTATTTTAAGCGTATTTTTTTCCTTTTTTTGGATTCTTGATTTGCGTTATTGAGTGCAAGTTTGGACCATAGTCATGGGTTTAGCTTAGCCAGATCATAGAGTTGTTCTATTTAATTTGCAAAGATGCAGTTGCTGAAGCTTTTGTTGTTTTGCCTTCTTTGTTCTTATTGTTGTACAAGACATGGATGAAGCTTAAAAAGCTAGAAGCAGAGCAATGGACAATCTTTCTCTACAATTAGAGATTCGAGCATAGAAATAAAGCAAAATATTTCTACAAATTAAAGGAGAAAGAAGAGCTAGTAGTTGATGGGGAGAAACATGAAGATGGGTGATTCGGTGGGGAGGAGACGATGGAGGGTGAAGATGGGAGGTTTCGAAGTTGGGTGAAGAGATGAAGATGGGAAACCAGAGAGATGGTTTGTTTTGAAGTTTCGAAGACGAAGGCTAAGGGAAATTGAAGAGATGGTTTGTCGTTCAAATTAGAACGACGCCGTCTATATTTAATGCCATGTAGGAGCCGAGGCCAAGCCAGGGATGCAAGCCAGTTGTCCCTAGAGATTTTGATATTGCTAAGGACGTGTCTCACTTCCAATCTGTTACTACGCAGCTGAACGTCGCTGGTTGAGCTTGGTGGGGGCTTCTCCTGCAAGATACTCCAATGCTTAAGTCAGTCGAGAGAATATTGCCTCTAAAAAACCAAAAAATATTATGAAAGTTTACCAGCTTATATAGGCTCATCGTTGTGCATATCTTGCCTAGGATTTATCGGAACGGATTACCTTCAGAATTTAGGATTTTGAATGATATTATTTCATCACTTCCTGTATTCTCTTTGGGTTTCTCGGTATTCTTTATATCGTGGGCCTCTTTAGATGTTCTTGGGCCTTTCGACTGGCATAGCCCCTCCAGTTGCCCCGCCAATTCTATTCGCCCTCTGGTGGATGGAATTTATCTTGATTGAAACTCGTTTGTCACGAAGATGTTGGGCATGGTTGTATGGGCCTGGGTATTTTGAGAAACAGATAAATATGGAGACGGGCCCAAGTTTCCCATGGTTCCTTGGTGTTCTCCGGCCCGTTAAGTTTGCTGTTTTATGTCATTTCATTTTTTCCCAACAAGATTTTAATTTTAAGAATCAGGTTTTTCCATCATTTCCCGCCGTTGTGTCAGAAGAAAAGGTACAACTTTCTTGCGTCGATTAGCCTTTTTCGTCAGTTCCGGGTGACTTTAACAATTTAGGTCTGTTGGTGCTTTGTATTCCGTTATCATTCAAATACTTCATCTTTCCCTTTTTTCTCATTTCTTGCTCTGCTATGTTTTCTGCCCTTTTGCTTTTGTCTTTGTTCTTTGCTCACTCTGACCTTTCTTGCAATCTTCTTCCCAAAATTTCAATGGCTTCTTGTAGTGAATATGAGACTTATGGAAACCCTTTCGAGATCCCTGAGGGTACAGTTTTTGCTGGATATAGATGGCGTTTTGTCATCCCTGAGAAAAACTTTGCCAAGATTCGGGAAGATTTTCATTTTCTTGAAACTGTCGTTCTGTCACATATTGATACCTGGTGCTGTGATGACGAAGGTTTTGCCACTAAGGTGGCTGTCTTTGTTGCCCTTTTGAAACATGGGTTGAGACTCCCGTTCTGTTGCCATCTCCGCAATATTTTGGATCTCCTTAACCTGGCCCCTGCCTAACTACATCCTCACGCATTGAGGGCGTACCTCTACGCCTGTATTGTTTACTGTATGATACTGGAACCCCTTAGGGATCCTTATCCTGACCTGACGGGTCGGGAATTTTTGGCATTCTACTCTCTGAGGGAAGTTACCAAGGGCAACGTCCTTAGCTTCCATAAGAAAGACGAAAGGCAAACATTGGCCCATTTCGAGACTCACTATTCTAATGCCAAGGCGTGGACCTCCAACCTCTTTTATATCTCTGGTCAAGGTTGGGAATTTCCTGAGCTGGAGGAAGTTTTCCACGACTTTCCCGTCAGGTCAATCTGGCGTCCTTTGCCCGACGAGAAGCAGTTGTGTGTGCTCAATGGAGCCTCTGTCGCGCCGTAAGCTGGCTTGAATTGAGATAGTACGTTCTTGGGCCAAAGCTAATCCTGATGTGCTTTGGACTGACAAATTGTTGACCAAGGAAAATATTGACCGGTTCCTGATGTCCCCCAACCAGTCTTACTATCAATGGTGTGACTTTATGATCTCATCTATCATCCCTCCCACCATGGAGAAGCCCAAAGATAAAACTTCCCGTCCTGTGTCTTCTAAGAGGAAGACCCATTCAGAAGAAGGGGAGGGGGAGGAGATCGCTAAGAAGAGGGAGAAAAAGAGTAAGAAGAAGAATGGCGGAGAGACTGATGTGATCGCCGAAAAAAGAGAGAAGAGGAGCAAGAAAAAGAATGAGGGTGGTGGCCTGCAAAAGAAAACTCATTCTGAAGATCCATTTCTGCATTCTTCTCTCTAAGAGGGGAATTTTGAGCTCATTGGGGACTCCCAGACCATGGTGTCACAGGAGGACACCACTTCTCAGGCGCCAGTGCAGCCAGCCGCTGTTAAGGCTTCACCGCCTCAACCAAAAGTCCTCGCCCTATCCTCAGGGGAAAGCCCTCGCAGGGGTTCCACCCCGCCTGGGTCCAACAAGCCTATCTCATATGTTCCCTCCTTGTCTCTGCCACGTAGTCAGAGAGATGTGGAGGCTCTAGCCGAGATGACCCTTTTCAACTTGGCCGCCTCTCTTCATACCGCACCCAGCACGCCCGAGGCGGCCACGGCTCCTGTACCTGCGTTCGAGTTTCCCGTCCTGGAGGGGCGGGTAAGTTCGGTCAAGTTGGGCGCAGGGTAGTCGTGGCCCTTAACCTTGAGTCTGTTACAGGGGTGGAAACTTGCTGCCCCCTTCTTCTACCTCTGCTCTTGCTGAAGCGGCCACCATTTTGCCTGTGAGTGGCCGCCTGGAGACACCAGGGGTCTCTCCTTCCAAAGGGGCAGATGGCATAGCTATGAGTGCCCTCTTAGCTGAAGTAGGCGGCGGGGTCGGTTCCTGCCCAATCTCCTTAGAGAGCCTACCAGATACCATCTTTGGAGGACAAACCCCGTCGCCAGTGGGTAGCGGGCCTGGACTCTCTCTTCCTCCTCAACCTGCCTCCTCTTTTGGCGGGGATATCGATTCCACTCTCGAGGAGGAGTGGGTGCATTTTTTGAAGGCAGATGCCCACCTTTTAGAGGCCGACTTGGTCTCTTCCAAGCCCGCACTGCCCCCTCTGCACTTGGGTGACTTATCGGGGAGGACGACGCCCTCTTCTGTGAGGTCTGAGGGAGAACCCCTCCCTAATTTTGGTGGGATCGTGAGGAGGGGTGCTAGCGGTGGTGACTCTTCCTTGGCTGCGAACTCCTAGGTCGAAGCCACTGCCTAAATGGCTGACCGTTTGAGGAGTTGGCTTGCTGAGGTATTATCCCTTTTTGGCCTGCTCTCCTTTTATATTCTTGCCTATCTTCGTTATCTGACTTTCTTCTTGCAGGGCACCAATGATTTGGCGGCGTGGATAGTAGCCGACCGTTATCGTCTTGAGGATGTTAGGGACTGGTTGAAGACAGAGATGATTTTAAATAAAAGGAGAGACAAAATTTAACGTGGTTCGGCAATTGCCTACGTCCACAGCTGCTGTAACTTCACTATGAAACAATTTTTATAAAAGCTTCTCACTCACTCTCTTTCTCTCTATTTTCTCCACTGCATATTTACAACTGCGCTCTCTCCTATTTATAGGAGAGAGCAGCCTACAATCTCTGCAGCATTTTATGACCTTGCTGCAGAGATAGTGGGTGGGTGAAATGGTGGCTGTAGTTGATGCCTAATACAACAAAGCACCATGCAGTGCATTTTTCTCCATTCATAACAATCTCCCACTTGGAGACAAATGAGTCTACATATCTTCATAGCAACCATCACAGCAACTTCAAGTCATGCCAAGTACGGAGGCCAACTGAAGCTACACATAGCTTCAGTTTGTCAGCAGTAATAGCTTTTGTGAACATGTCTGCTGGGTTCTCTGTTCCTCGAATCTTCTCAAGTATCAGCTGTCCACTATCGAGAAGAGATCAGATAAAATGGTATCGCAACTATATGTGTTTTGTTCTGGAATGAAAGGCTAGATTTTTTACAAGAAAAATAGCACTCTGACTATCACTGTGCAGAATACCTTTTTCATTTTTCTTTCCCAATTCCTCCAAGAATGACTGCAACCAAACCATTTCCTTCCCCGCTTCAGTTATAGCAACGTATTCTGCTTCTGTAGTTGAGAGAGCAACAATCTTCTGTAACTTAGAAGCCCACGATATAGCTGTACCACCCAACGTATATACAAATCCAGTAGTACTTTTTCTGCTGTCAACGTCACCTGCTAAATCAGCATCTACATATCCCTATAGCTTTAAACCTGCTTTTGTAAAGCATAGTGACGTATCTGAAGAGCCTTGTAGATATCTTAAAATCCACTTGACTGCTTCCCAATGCTACTTTCCTGGATTACTCATGTATCTGCTCATAGCTCTCACTGCTTGTGCAATATCTGGCCTTGTACAGACCATGGCGTACATAAGACTACCAATAGCAGATGCATAGGGTATTCCATTCATGCATTCTTGCTCTTTCTCCGTCTTTGGCGACTGATCCTTAGTTAGTCGAAAGTGACTAGCTAAGGGTGTGCTCATTGGTTTCGCCTTGTCCATGTTGAACCTTCTAAGCACCTTCTTCACATACTCCCCCTGCGAGAGCTTAAGAGTATCATTAGCCCTGTCTCTAATAATTCTCATACCAAGGATTTGTTTTGCAGCACTCAAATCCTTCATCTCAAACTACTTTGACAACTGCTTCTTCAATTTATTGATCTCCTTGATGCTTGATCCTGCAACGAGCTCCACATACAATAGTAGGATAATATAAGAGTTGTCAAAATTCTTCATATAGCAACAATGGTCAGCCTGTAGTCTTGTAAATCCATTACTGCACATGAAGTTGTCAAAATTTCGGTACCATTATCGTGGAGCTTGTTTTAGGCCATACAAGCTCTTTTTCAGTTTGCAAACTAGATTCTCTTTTCCCTTTACTGAGAATCCTTGTGGCTGTTGCATATAGATGTTTTCCTCCAAATCACCATAGAGGAATGCAGTCTTCACATCTAACTGCTCAAGATGTAGATCCTTTACAGCCACAATTGCCAACACTAGCCTGATCGTGGTCAATTTTACGACTGAGGAGAAAATGTCTGTGTAATCGACACCTTCCTTTTGTTGAAACCCCTTCACGACCATTCTGGCTTTGTAGCGCTTGCTACCATTTTGCTCTTCCTTAATTCTGTACACCCATTTGTTGTGCAAAACCTTCTTGCCTTTTGGAAGCTTAGTTAGCTTCCATGTCTGATTTGACATCAGTGACTCCATTTCATCTCACATGGCTTTCTCCCACTTGATCGAATCTTCA
Organism: Carya cathayensis; assembly: GCA_011037825.1. Taxonomy (NCBI): domain Eukaryota; kingdom Viridiplantae; phylum Streptophyta; class Magnoliopsida; order Fagales; family Juglandaceae; genus Carya; species Carya cathayensis. The sequence continues at coordinate 263,918 of QGSO01000459.1, read as the reverse complement.
ATTTGTAGAGCTTCATCATAACTTTCCGGTTCACCACTATCTGTTAGCAGGATGTAGTGTAGAGATGGTGAGAACCGCTGTGGTGGCCTGATCGTCCTTGAAGATCTTCGAATAACAGTGAGTGGTGTATGTTGTTCGATCTGTGTATCATCATTCTCTTGATCCTCGTTCTGATCAATGTTGACTCGAGTAACATCAAAGTCAACAACCTCAGGTTTCTTTGGCTGCTCCTCAGGTTCAGCTTGTGACCTAGCTTTGTACAGAATCTGCTCATTGAAAATTACATTTCTACTTCTGATGATTTTGCGATTTTTACCATCCCAAAATCGATAGCCAAATTCTTCATCACCATAACCGATGAAAAACATTTTCTAAATTTGGCTTCTAACTTGTTACGATCAGTAGAATCTATGTGAACATATGATACACAGCCAAAAACTTTCAAATAGGAAAGATTTACCTTCTTTCTGCTCCAGACTTCCTCTGGTAGATCGAACTTTAAGGGAACTGAAGGTCCCCGGTTAATCAAATAGGCTGCAGTGTTAACTGCATCAGCCCAAAAACATTCAGGCAATCCTGAATTCAGCCTCATGCTTCTGGCACGTTCGTTGAGAGTTCTGTTAATGCGTTCAGCTACGCTATTCTGCTGCGGTGTCCCGGGAATAGTCTTCTGAAATCTAATTCCATTTGCAGGACAGAATTCTTTGAACCCTCCGTCGATGTACTCTCCACCATTGTCTGACCTCAGACATTTCAACTTTAAGCCTGTTTCATTTTCAACCATGGCTCTCTACTTCTTGAAAGTGTCAAATGTGTCAGATTTATTTTTCAAAAAATAAACCCATAGTTTCCTGCTTGAGTCATCAATAAAGGAAACATAGTACCGTGATCCTTCAAGAGAGGCGACTGGGGATGACCCCCACAAATCTGTGTGCACCAACTCCAACTTTGTAGACTTTGGAGTTTTGCCATTTTTCAAGAAACTAACATTTTTCTGCTTCTCAAAAATGCAACCTTCACACATGTTGAAATCAGGTGATTCCAACTTTGGTAACTTCCCCTTGGATAATAGTACTTTCATTCCTTTCTCACTCATGTGACCAAGCCTTTGATGCCATAGGTTAGCATTTGTATAAGCAATTGCAACAGTATCTCTAATGCTTGAGGTCATGTATAGAGTACTTGTTTTTGTGCCTTGAGCTACTACCATAGCTCATTTTGTTATCTTCCACCTGCCACTGGTAAATAGTACCGAATGCCCATCAGCATCAAGTTGTCCTACAGAAATTAGGTTCCTCATGAGCTTGGGAACATGTCGCACCTTCTGTCGCAACCATGCACTTCCATTGGGCAGATTGATTCATACATCTCCCATGCCTTCGAGTTCCAACGCTTCACCATCTGCTAAGTACACCTTCCCGAAATCACTAGTGACATAATTCTGCATGATTTCTCGGTGTGCTGTAGTGTGGAATGAGGCTCCTGAATCTAACACCCAAGATTCAATTTGGTTGTCGACTAAAAGGAGTAAGGAATCTTGGAGATCTTCTATTGTGGCATTAGCAGAGTCATGCTCATTCTTCTTCTTTGCTTCCTTGCAATCATTTCTGAAGTGGCCAATCTTGTCACAATTCTAGCACTGTACTTGTTTTCCGGACCTAGATTTACTTCTTCCTCTTCGGGACTTTGACCTGCCCCGATTTGAACTTCTACTAGCTCCTCTACCTCTCGTCTCGAGGTTTAAGGCAGAACTGGAAGTTGATGCTTCTCCTGTATCTCTTCTGCGAACTTCCTCGCTAAGAATATGGTCCCGGATATCTCGATACTTCATCTTTGCTTTGCCATAAGAATTGCTAACAGCTGTTCTCATGGCCTCCCAGCTTTTTTGGCAATTGAGCCAGAGTAATCAGTGCACGTACTTCATCATCAAATTCAATCCCCACTGAAGCTAATTGATTGATGATGGTGTTGAACTCATTCAGATGCTGAATAACTGGAGTTCCTTCTGCCATTCTCAAGTAGAATAGCTTGTACATCAAATGCACTTTGTTATTGGCTGATGGCTGTTCATACATGTCTGATAGAGCTTTCATCAAATCTGTTGTGGTCTTTTCATTTCCCACATTGTGTGCAACTGATCTTGACAGTGTTAGTCGAATGACTCCCAACACTTGTCTATCAAGAAAACTCCAATCTTCATTGCTCATGTCATCTGGCTTTCTTCCTAGGAGTGGAAGATGTAGTTTCTTCCCATAGCCCTTTTTACATGGCACCACAAGCAGTTGTGCTTGTCTTTAGTGTTTAGGGTTGGCGTGGTCTGAGAACCTACGCGCCCTTTTTACATGGCAAAGGTTCATTGTTGGGGACTCTTTCCTTCGTACAAAATTTTCAACAAAATAACCCAGAGTATTTCCATAAACAATGATGACGCAATTTATTGAGCAAAAACAAAGACAGGGAATTCTCGAACAAACAATATATGAGTCATTGATAAAATTTCTTCAAGTGTTTAGCATTCCAGGGATGCGGTAGTTCCTTGCCCTCACTGTCTTTTAATCGGTAGGATCCGGGTTTGTTGTTGACGGTTACTAAATAAGGTCCTTCCCATCGGGGTCCCATTTTCCCTTCGCCTGGCGTAGTCACCCCTACCCTCTTTAGAACCAGGTCGCCTATTTTAAAAGTCCTGGGTTTTACCCTTTTATTGAAATATTGCTCGGCCTTCCTCTTTTCTTGCAGCATCCAAGCCTCCGCCATCTCTCTCTCTTCTATCTTCCTGTCATTCTGGGCATCCAACAATTGGCTCGTCCTGTAGGTTGGTAACCCTATCTCTACTAGTGTAATTGCCTCGCATCCGTATGCCAGTGTAAATGGGGATTCCCCCGTCGCAGTCTTTGCTGTTGTTCTGTAAGCCCAGAGGACTTCTGGTAGTTCATCTGCCCAATCCCCTTTTTTCTCCGCGACCTTCTTCTTAAGGATTGAGAGTAACGCCTTATTTGTTGCTTCAGCTTGGCCATTCGCTTAGGGGTGGCCCGAGGAAGAATACTTCGCCTTGATCCTTAGTTTAGCACACCATTCCCTATAATGATCTGAGTCGAATTGTCGCCCATTGTCGGTTATAATACTCTGAGGAATTCCGAACCTGCAAATGACATTTTTCCACAGAAATTTCGTTACGGCCTTGCCTGTGATTGTTGCCAATGTTTCTACTTCCGCCCATTTTGTGAAAAAATCGACGGCGACTATCATGAACTTTACACCGCCCTTTCTTGGCGGGAAGGGTCCCACCAAGTCTATGCCCCATTGGGTGAAAGACCATGGTGCTGTCACTGATGTCAGTTCCTCCGGTGGGGAGTGCGGTACAGGTGCGTAAGTTTGGCATTTCGCACATTTCTTGGTGAACTCCCGTGCGTCCCTTAGGGCGTTAGGCCAGTATATCCTGCCCGGAGTGCTTTTCTAACTAATGTTCTTCCTCCAAAGTGATTTCCACATATTCCTTCGTGGATTTCAGCTAGAAAGTACTGTGCTTCTCATGCCGAGATGCACTGCAGCAAAGGGACGGAGAAACCTCTTTTATATAGGATTCCATCGATGAGTAGGAATCGAGCCGCCATTTTCTTTGTCCTTCTCGCCTCTCCTTCTCTTCCGGCAATCTTCCTTCCTCTAGATACTTCACCACCCTGTCCGCCCAATTTGGGGTGCTTGACCCTAGGACTCCTATCTCTATGCCAACTGCCGGGACCTCAACGACCTTCCTCTCTACTTGCCATGGAAGGGACACCTATTCTCCTCCCGATGCTGCTCGTGCTAACTGATTCGCAATCTCATTATCCCCCCTTGGTATTTGAGTGATCGCGAAATACGAGAAGGAACTATGAATTTCTTGGACTCATACCAGGTATTTCTTCAACTTCTTGCCCTTTGTAGCGTATAGGCCCAGAACCTGATTTACTACTATCTGCGAATCTGACCTGGCATCCACTTTGGTTGCTTTTATTTGGGCGGCCACAAATAATCCTGCTATAAGCGCTTCGTATTTGGCTTCGTTGTTGGTTACTCTGAATGTTAGCGTGGCCATGTAATATCTCTCTTGGCCGTCCGGGCTCAGCAGGCGTATCCCCAGGCCTCCGCCCTCTTGGCAGGATGATTCGTCTACAAACAATATCCATGGCTTCCCTGATGGGGCTACTACTTCTTCCTAGGGGAAAATCGAGAATTCTGCTACAAAATTCGCCATTGCTTGTCCTTTAATCACTTTCCTTGGTTCGTATTCTATATCAAATTCGCTCAGTTCCATTGACCACCCAATCAGTCTCCCAATACAATCAGGTTTCCTCAGAATTTTTGCTAGTGGAGCCTCCGTTAGTACCTTAATAGTGTGGGCTTGGAAATAAGGGCGAAGCTTCCTAGCTGCCACTACCAAGGCAAAAGCCAACAACTCAATTCGAGGATACCTTGCTTCTGCTCCTCTGAGTGCTCTACTCACATAGTACATTGGGTGTTGGACGATTCCTTCTTCCTTTATGAGAACGGCGGACACAGCATGTGAGGAGACTGCAGGGGCGGATTGGTTAAATACTATTTCAACTTTCTGAACGCCTCATCGCACTGCTCATTCCAAGGATGCACCTTTCGTAGTACTTGGAAGAAAGGAAGGCATTTATCTGTCGACTTGGCTATGAACCTTCCCAGGGCAGCTACTCTCCCCATCAGTCGTTGAGTCTCGTTCAAACAGTTGGGCGGCTTCATACCGACTATGTCTTCTATCTTATCCGGAGAGGCTTCAATTCCCCCCTCAGACACGATGAAACCCAGAAACTTCCCCGACTGGACCTCGAAAGCACACTTTGTTGGATTCAGTCTCATTTTATAATGGCATAAGACTTCAAATGCCGTCCGCAAATCCTCGAGGTGTTGACTGGGTTCTTTGCTTTTTACTAGTAGGTCGTCCACATAGACCTCCATGAATCTCCCGATTTGCTCTTTGAACATCCGGTTCACCAGCCTTTGGTAAGTTGCCCCTGCATTCTTCAGGCCAAAGGGCATAACTCGGTAGCAGTATAGTCCTCAGTCCGTCACGAATGATATCTTTTCCTCGTCCGCTGGCTTCATCCATATCTGGTTATATCCTGAGTATGCGTCCATGAAGCTCAGCATATGGTGCCCCGTCGTGGCATCTACAATTACATCGATGCGTGGTAGGGGGAAACTATCTTTCGGACAAGTTTTGTTCAGATCTGTAAAATCTACACACATTCTCTACTTCCCATTCGCCTTCTTCACCATGAAAACGTTGGAAAGCCACTCCGGGTAGTGGGCTTCTTTGATGAAGCCGGCTGTGAGCAGTCTTTTAACCTCTTCATTAATGGCGGCATACTTCTCTGCACTGAATGATCTCCTCTTTTTCCGTACTGCTTTGTGCGTTGGGTCCACACCCGGGCCGTGTTCGATAATGTCATTGTCTATACCGGGCATCTCTTCATGGTTCCATGCGAAGACGTCCTTGTGTTCTACCAACAACTGTATCAGGGCTTCCCTATCTGCTCGGGGGATTTGTGTCTCGATGCGGGTAGTGGTCCCTGGGCGGTTAGCGTACAATGTTATGAGTTCCAGAGGTTCGTTGGCTTCTGCGTGCTGTTAACCCTGGTCATCCCTGACTTCCATGTCCCTCTCGTAAGTTGCCGCTACAGGCGGCTGGAGGGGCGGCAAGGTCTTATCTTGTCCTGCTACCATACAAACTTCCTTCTTGGCTTTTTCTCAATTCTTGCACATAACATTCTTGAGCCAGGGTCTGTTCGCCCCTCGCTTCTCCTACGCCGCCTTCGGTTGGGAACTTCATCTTGAGATGGTAAGTGGATGTAACCGCCTTCAGACGGTTGAACGTCGACCTCCCTAATATAGCATTATAAGAGGAAGGAGCTTTTACTATTAAGAAATCGGTCATGGTAGTTACTATTCGTGTCCCAGTTCCAGCAGTTACTGGAAGCGTAATTGCTCCTATAGGCTGAATAGTATCTCCTGAGAAACCCTTTAACGGAGTTGGAGAGTTCCTCAGCCTGTCCATATCAATCCCCATTTTAACAAATGTTTCTTAGAACAGTATATCAGCCGAGCTCCCATTATCTACCAACACCCTCCTTGTGGTATAGTTGGCTATTACCAGGGTTATTACCAGGGCATCATCATGTGGATACAGGACTCCTTCCCTATCCACCTCCTCGAAGGATATCACCATTCGCTCGCCACCAAGTTTCGGTTACTTGGGTGCTCTGTTCGCCATGAACACCTCTTCATATCTTACCTTTCGGACGTATGCCTTCCGGCTGGACGTGGAGATACCACCAGCAGCAAAACCTCCTGCTGTTGTCCTTATTTCCCCTATGGGCGCCCTGTTCCTGTCACTTCTTGGGGACGATCTCACCCCCTTATCATGACGGTTGTCAAGGCGAGGCCTCCTTTCAGGACTGACATCTCGCCTGGTTGCTTGCCTAGTCTCTTGACGCCTCTTAGGCTTCGATTGTTCTGCTACCATCCGATCTAATTCACCGGTCCGAACTAGCTCAGAGACCCTCTTTCTCATGGTTGTGCAGTCCTCGGTCCAATGAGAACTCGTCTGATGGTACTTGCAGTACCAGCTGCCTATCTTGATGGAGTGGCGATCTTCCTTTTCTCTCTCTCCTTCGCGCACAGTCAAATTGTTGTGCACCGATCTGAGGCTACGATCCGACCACCCTTCCCTAACTCTTTCTCGTCTACTCGGTTTACTCTTCTTGTCCGCCAGCCTGCTTCTCCGCTCGTTCTTGGAATCTTCTGCACAAGGGTCCACCAGTGCTTGCAGAGTATCTTTTGCATTGACAAAATCATCTGCCCTGTCCATGAACTCCCTGAGGGTAGAAGGAGTCCTCCGGGCCAACTCCGCCATGAAAGGGCTACGTGTCCATACCCCTCCTAAGAGGGCGGCTAGAGTAATTTTCTCATTTTGGTCTGCCGTTATTAAGCGTTCCTTGTTAAAACGGGCCAAGTAGGCTTTTAAATTCTCATCCTCCTTTTGTTTAATCGTCAACAGGTAGGCGGTTGGGCGGCGATGCCTCCTGCTTGGCATAAACTGGGTCAGGAATTGCTTTGCCAATTCCTCAAAACTGTCAATCGATTTTGGTTTAAGAGTCCCGAACCAACCCCTAGCAGTTCCTCTCAGGGTTAGAGGGAAAGCTCGGCAGGCAATCTCTCTCTGGAAATCTTGGAGCGTGATGTGAGTTTTGAAGTTTTCCAGATGATCTATTGGGTCCTTAGATCCATCGTACATCTCTATTTGGGGAACCTTAAACTTTGGCAGGAGCGGCACAACCATAATTCGTGCACTATATGGTAGGTCTGTTTGGTGTAGTAGACTTTCCATTGAGGAAGAACCGCCCATCTTTTTTGCCATCTCTTCATACTTTTCTGCCAGGTCCTTCAATTCGTTGTGCATTCTTTCTTTCTCTGCTCGGTCAGCATGCCTCTTGTCCCTGCATGGGGCCTCACCTTCTCCCTGTTCACTGTGGGCGAGCACCTCGTCATCTCGAAATGTAGCATTATTTTGTCTCAAGTCGTCATTCTCTTTTTGTAAATTTTCCAAGGTTTCCAGAGCCTGTTTCAATTTCTCCTCTGCTGCTGTTAGCCGTGCTTCCACAGATGTTGGTCCGGTGTCCATCGTTCTGCTTGCTAAGGAGCCTGTTACAATTGGCATGTGAGAATCACACTGGACTCATAATCCCACAGACGGCGCCAACTATTAAGGACGTGTCTCACTTCCAATCTGTTACTACACAGCCGAACGTCACTGGTTGAGCTTGGTGGGGGCTTCTTTTGCAAGATACTCCGATGTTTAAGTCAATCGAGAGAATATTGCCTCTAAAAAACCAAAAAAATATTATGAAAGTTTACCAGCTTATATAAGCTCATCGTTGTGCATATCTTACCAAGATTTATCGGAACGGATTACCTTCAGAATTTAGAATTTTGAATGATATTATTTCATCACTTCCTGTATTCTCTCGACTTTCTGTTGGGGGCGGTTGCTAAGCATATCTTGTTTCTAACTCCTCTTGATTCCTTTTTTTACGATTTTTGGACCCATCCTCTGGGCTTCTTGGTATTCTTTATATCGTGGGTCTCTTTACATGTTCTTGGGCCTTTCGACCGGCATAGCCCCTCCAGATATATTAAACACTTAAAGTCGGATAAAATATGCAATATGTGTGACTGGAAATAAAAATTAAATTTGTGATGAAGAAAATTATAATTAATTTCCCAAGCTCAAATTAGTTACACATCAAATAAACACACAGCTTATAACTATATATGCAATTTATTAAAGTTATAAAAAAATAAAAATAAAAACGCAGGTAATCTTTTATGTTTGCTAATATAATAGATAGCTTCCACGCCAATAATGTCATGTTTACCATATATATCAATATTAGAATTGCAAATAGAAATTTTTCTCAAATATTAAACACTCAGCCAAAGTAACTTGCAGAAATATATATCTCAGGCTCTCAGCTATATATAATATGTAAGTAAGTACGGATCTGCATTTCCTGTCCTATATCTGAACGATCAATTCTATAATATTATGTTTTGCATTAATCTTTCCATGGGTATGCATATCCATGATAATTAAGGTCTTCGAAACATGAATCATGATGATGTTTTTTTGTATTTTATCTTTCGATCTTGCTATATATATATATGAACAGAAACACATTTGTTGGTCGTGAGATACACGAGTACGTCGTACTGTATGGAGTATCCATGACAAGATCTTTGAAACAAAGACGTTGCCGTTTTTTATTATGATTTTTTGTTGCTACGAACGAAATAGATGGCTTAGTCTTGGTACGCATGCATCATTGAGGATTACGGATCAGTAGGTATCTATAACGATAATTCATAATATGTTTCTCTGTTTTTAGCTGATCAAGAATTTCCCAGCTTTGATAATGTTAAGTACTCATACGTACAAGGCCAGCAGAAAACAAAGCAAAAAATGAAACAAAAGTTAACGGATCGTATGATCCAAACAAATTATTGAAAAACAAGATAATTAACAAGAATCAGCTCCGATCCCAAGTATGCCCAAATCAGAAACAAAAAGAACCAAGATCATGTTGGTATAGAAAATAGAAAAGGTCAATCCAAAATTATGGATCGAATGAAGAGAAGTGGGTCATGAAGAATTATTTGGCAAGTGATGTTGATGATCAGGATCAGGATCGATACATGTCATATTTTAGGATGGAGGTCAGTGATCTCATGAAATGGCATTATGGCACCGATGGGATTAATGGTAGCCGCTGGAGGCCAGATTTAATTGATTCTTTGAGTTAAATTAATATATGCATGCCTAATAATGGATGATCAGTTGTGTTTTGGAGTCTTGTGTTTTGTACGTACTTGCTCGATCGATTTAATATGAAAGTTACATATAATATTCTTTCGCAAGACACGCAATATTATATTAATATTAATATTAGAACAAACTTAATTATAATGTTGATTGTTTTCTACAATTAATTTTTCTTTTTTCTATTGTCGATTCTTAGCGCTATTAATGTTTGTTTTCTCACGGCCATATATATATAATAGATAGCAACTCGGACGTCTATTACATTCCACACCCACAATATTCTGGTTGCAGTCAGATCATGATCGATGTTTTGTGGGCTGTTACTTTTATATATATATACAAGTGCGGCCTGCCAACTCAATTACATGATATATATCATGCTTGCATGTCAAAGAGGCCGGCTAGATCGATCCGATTCAACAAACGAATTTTGAATATCACTTCTCTTAATTCATGAAAAATTATTTTGATGGCTACGACTGCATATAATAATATAAACTAAGTATAAAAAACAAATTAAGCAAAAATTGAAAATTGTTAGAAATCAAATTCAAATTGTATTGTATGACCACCTTTATCGAGCCGTCAAATGCATAGTGCTAGTCGTCAAATGCATAGCGACTCTGGAATACTCCAGAATGTTATAGAAACTCCTTTGTACTCCTATATATATCGTTATAACATTTAATGAAATTCATAAGTTTCATAACACGTTATCAGCACGAATTGCTCACGATAAAACCTCAACAGCCGCCTCATCTTCTTCAACTCTCAATTTTTTTTCTATTCTGTCTCTCTCTCTCTCGTCCTATCTTTCTCCAATCAAAGCTTATATCTACCTCTGAATTCTTCCTAAAGGCTTTAGAAGAAGCAAATGGGTTTGATGGAAGAGAAGCCTTTCACCAACTAGTATGTGTATACGGATCACATCTCTGTCAAGGAAGATGTTGAAAATCTCTTCATGTTTCATCTGGTACACCCCCGTGTACTTTAATTCAGATCTGAGGAGAAAGTCCAGCGCTAGATGCTGGAGTTGTGGCGCTGTGGCCACGTATGGGGACGACGACGTTGTGCTCGTTTTGGAGCACTTGAGGTTCGGATCCTAGCCTCCGTTTCCTTGGGAGTGTTGATTGCTTGGTGTAGCTACAGCTCTTCCATGCTGATGGGCACGCCGGAGACATCTAGAGAGCCCTGCCCGGATCGTATCCTCGACGATGTAGGTGGCGCCTTCGCTATGGGAGCTGTCGGTATACGTCCGCCAGAGGGAGGACCCCTGGAACTCAATCATGACCGGCTCAGCAACAGATGCCCATGGTCATCGAAGAGCCTACTTTTTGAGGTGGGTTGGTATTGCTGCGGCAGGGGGTGGGCTTGCTATCTTATGGCCGTGCTCTGTTTTTAACAGCAAAACAGAGGTTTGATGCAATCTGCAAGCTGCCGTGCATAGTTGAACGATGGGTTTTGGTTGGCTGGCCGAAGGTCTTGAAAGAGGCACAGGATCCGGATAAGCAATCGGACAGGTGCAAATTGGATTAATAAAACCTGTGACGTTGCTGAATAGACTAAGAAATAAAGCTATGGCACCAAGAACATGGATAGCTATACCACGTGGGCCTTAATATTGTACAACTAGTGCTCCATGATGACTATGGTGACGAAAGAGTTGATATTCAATCCGTGAATTCCACCCATGGATGCTGTTCTCTGGGGCCCACTCCACCAACCAATCTGACTTTGTGAGCATCCAGCCTTACTTTGTTGACTGAACAAAGATAGCTCCATAAAGCCCTAATTTGTTGAATGAACGAAGGTGGCTCCACTATGGTGGATGTTTTTGTACTCTTATTAAATTTGAAAATAAGGAAAAATTTCATAAAATAAAATAATAATAAAATAAAAATAAAATAAAATAAAATAAATAAATAAAAAGGTAGGTGGGACGAATTTATTGGAGCATTTGGTACATGTTGTTGGTGGCTTGGTTTCCAGTGACGCTGTATTTGTTGACGCAAAAAGAGAACAGAGACTCCTTCAAGAAAGCAAGCTTCAATTTCAAGTAAGTTTTTCAATATATTATTTGTAATTTCCAATATGAGTATTAAAAATTATATTTATTATTATTATTTGATTAAATTCTATGTTTATTTACATAGTTTACATACAAGTTTTATTTATTTTTGTTTTTATATATACTTGTTATGAATTATTGATGATAAAATTTATCTCGGAATAGAAATTGAGCATCCCTGAAGGATTAATGCTCTAAACCGATGATAAGATCTATATTGGAATAGAAATTGAGCATCCCTGAAGGATCGCTTTAAATCAATAATTTTATTGAGTATCTCATTATAAAGGATCTATTGATTCTGTGAGATAATTTAAATGAGCAATATGTGTACCAAAAGGCTCATTATGATTTATGCACCTGAAGTTGCATAATTGAAAGTGTGTTGAGAAAAACCACTAAAGAATATATATTTAAATGAACGTCTCGAATGTGCTCCTGAAGAAGCAATATCGAGTATGCTCCTGAAGTAGCAATATCAAGTGTAAAAGTTCATAATATATTCTAAATTTATATTTTGGTTAAGCAACATAATGAGATTTTGCTAAGAAATCATGAGCCACGTCCTACTAGTTCCACATCATTCCCTGAAGTGAATGAAATTGGATTTATATCATTCCCAGAAGAGAATGACGAATTGTTTTCAAAGAATCCAAAAGATTGGACGTGGTGATGAATATATTTATAGTACTTCAATGATTTCGAGCCAGAAGCTCGTATTGAAAATATTATCAGCTTTCTCTTTGAGATGATATTATGTTGATGAATCAAAAGTAATATGATTCAAAATATTTGTATCTTTTCATGATTATCTTGATCATCCAAAATCAATTACGATAAGTCGAATGATTTTCATATGGACGTCCATAAAAGAACCAGAAGATTCTTTTACTATAAAACTTTACCACCAGAAGTGGAAAGAAAGTTTTACCACCAGAAGTGGAAAGAAAAAATTTGCCAGAAGCAAATAAGATGAAATAATTCGACGTTATCTTGATTATCATAGGTGAACTGGAAGTTCATATGATAATTAATTTATGGATGCAATAAGATAAAAGGTCTCATATTCTAGCTGCTAAAATCCCAGTGAGGATTGAAGTCCCTGCAGGGCAATTAAGAAATTTAGCAGTCTAATGAACATAAGACATGTATGAAAGCATGTGAGACCTATTGATACAAATGATAAAGCATCTCGGAAAGAGAAAAGCATAAAGAAAAGAATTTGGTGCTCCTGAAGAGGCCATACCCACAAAACAAGCAATAAAGTCCATCTAAAATTCTCTCATAATGAAAACTCCTGAAGAGTATAATACTCCTGAAGAGTACCTCCTGAAGAGGTTTTCATGAAATGTCTTCCCTTGAAGAGGGACAGGTACCTGAAAATAATGAGATCTCGATATTACATTTCATGAGTAAATGAGAAATTATGGAGAGAAATAAAACCGTTATCGACAACGTATTTTCATATAAGATGACATTTGATATTACTAGAAGTAATAAAGAAAGTGAGCTCAGAACCGTCGAAGAATACCGACGTAAAATATTGGCCAAAATAGAAATAAACAATTCCTGCAGAATTGTTATCATGTGATGCATATGGACTTGAAATCCAAACACCTATGAGGTGATGCTTGTTGAATATCAGTGGGTATTTGTATAAAGGAAATGAAAATGTGATATATAAATCACGAATATATTTCCTGCAGAAATAATATTGATATATTTCTGAAGTTAAAAAGATCATATTGAGATTTGTATTAACTTGATAGTTACCAAGAATTTGGGTATGCAAGAAGCATATAGTCCTGAAGTACATATTCTATCAAGTCTTAAAATCCTTATATGATCTAATGCAAGCTAAACGTATGTGGAACATACTATTTTCATATATTTTCAGTATTTATATTATATTTTATTGCAGTTTATATAGATAATTTAAATGTCATTGAGGCTCCAGAAGAGCTCATGAAAACTGCAGAAAGCAGGAATTGATTATGAGGCTCCAGAAGAGCTCATAAAAACTATAGAAATCAGGGATTGATTATGAGGCTCCAGAAGAGCTCATGAAAACTGCAGAAATCAGGGATTGATTATGAGGAAAAATAATCTCCTGTTATGGATGCAATCACATTCAGATTTTTGACTAATTTGGTAGTTACAAAAATATTGGATATGCAGTTAATGGATGTGGTCACTGCATATTGATATGGGTCATTAGACCAATGCATATATATGAAAATCCCTGAAGGATATAGAATGCCTGAAGCTTCTAATCTGAATACATCCAGAAATATATATGAAAATCCCTGAAGGATATAAAAATGCTTTAAGCTTGTTATCTGGTTACATCCAGAAAACAATCCGGATACATGTGGTATAAATGCATTAGTGAATATTTATTGAAAGAAAGATTTGAAAGTAATCCAATATACCCATGTGTTTTTATTAAGAGATTCCGGATTTGTTATTATTGCGGTTGATGATTTAAATCTTCTTGAAACTCCTGAAGAGTTCAGAAGAACTGCACATATTTGAAATATAAAACCCTTTCGGTTTCAAGGGGGAGATAAATGTGCATGAGAAATAAAATAAAGCATCCAGAATATCTACCAGAAGATAGATACACAAATATGAATATTTGTGAAATTTTATTATCTTGAAGCAAAAATTACAGAAATTTGAGGCATTTCGCCTCATTCTTTAAACGCTCTTGTTCTTCAAGAATCTGCATGGCATCTCTGTCTAAAGTAGTAGGCAATCTAAAAGAAGATTTAAGCAGAGATTTTAATTTCCTATTCTCTTGCTTTATTGCTTCTATCTTCGCGTTAGACTCCTGAAGAAGTCGCTGAAGGATAGAAATTCTCTCATGGAGTTTGTCCAAATCATAAGGTTTGGATTGTAGTCGCTGAGAAAATGCATAAATAGTTGAAGAGTAATGGGCACCGAGATTTACAAGCTCATAAATAGCTTCAACATCTGACTTATTAGTCAGATTAGCACCTGTGGTAGAAGCAGGAACAGCTGATGAGCTAGGTGCATAATACCTTATATATTGGCCATGAGAAGATTGCTGAGCCATTGCAAAGTAAAAATGCAGAAAAAGATTGCAGAGTAATGATGCAGAAAGAGATTGCAGAGTAAGGATGCAGTATTACAGAAAAGTGAAGAAGATGAGATGCGAATGAAGATGAGCTGAATATCTCTTTTATAGAGAAAAACTAAGCACCTCTATTGCTTCACGGCATCCCTCGTGAAGCATCTCTCTACAAGAGACGAGGCATAGCATCATAGTCTTGCGGCGTCTGACAGCAGATGTAGCATTATAGCCCTGCGGCGCCTGACAGCTACAGAAAGCTGAAAAAGCATGCGGTGCTTGTCTGATCTAAAAAGCTGGCCACCGTTTTTTTTGTTGAAAAATGAGAAAAATCCATTTCGTCCTGAAGACGATGGAGAAATTATTGGTCCTGAAGTACCTTATCTCCAGTTCAATTGAAGCCCTGAATATGTGATTATTTGGATCAAGTCCACAATTAGATGGAGACACAGATACGAGTTATCTATCAGATCCACACAAGAAGATCATTGCAATTCATGAGAAGAAAGTTGAAATTGATGACAAGAAGATACGGTTAAGTAATAATCTGGCAGATTTATTCACTAAAGCATTACCAACTGCAACATTGGAATGCGGAGAATTGAAGACATATTATCATGCACTTTTCAGGGGGAGTAAAGTCTTGAAGACTTGTGCTGATTGTACTCTTTTTCCTTCGCTAAGGTTTTATCCCACTGGGTTTTCCTTTGTAAGGTTTTAATGAGGCAATCTTAAAGCACTTGGCAATATACAGAATATTGTACTCTTTTTCCTTCGTCATTGGTTTTTTCCCACTGGGTTTTTCCATGACAAGGTTTTAACGAGGCATATTCTTTATATGTGGTCATCCAAAGGGGGAGTGTTAGAAATCAAATTCAAATTGTATTGTATGACCACCTTTATCGAGCCGTCAAATGCATAGTGCTAGTCGTCAAATGCATAGCGACTCTGGAATACTCCAGAATGTTATAGAAACTCCTTTGTACTCCTATATATATCGTTATAACATTTAATGAAATTCATAAGTTTCATAACAAAAATGACAAACATAACTGATCATATTAACGTTTTAATGATGATTACTTCTGTAACACGAGTTTATTATGATCAGTGGCGGTTTCAATGACAAACATAATTGATCTTATTAACATTTTAATGATGATTACTTCTGTAACACGAGTTTATCATGATCAGTGGCGGACTCACGTTTTGCTTCCAAAACTTTTTGAAAATCTAATATACCCCCTAGATTTTATACATAATTATATAGATATAAAAAATGGCCCCTCCAAAAAAATTTATAATTTTCAGATACTCTCTAAAAGTTTCTAAAATTTCAATATATCTAGAAATGTGCCTCTCCAATTTTTTTCTTATAGTTCCAAAATTTTATTTAATTTCTATATATTCTTTATTTTTAAGGATGTGACCCTCCAAAATTAAAATTAAAACTAAGTTTTAGGAGAAATAATAAACTTATTAATATAGATCTCAAAGTTTTTTGATATACAATATTGGGCTTCTTAATTTGGAATCTAAGTGAAAATACAAGAAAAATTATTTAAGATCCATGATCTACATAAAAATTAGTTGAGAAATTTTATCATCTAGACTTAATTAAGCAAGAAATGAATTTATTTAAACTCTCAATTATAGCATTATATATTTAATATGATATGAAAATATCTAGACTTTGCATGAAATTTGATAAAGTAGCTTACATACTAGAACAAAAGTTGACATTCTAAAAGATCCATTGATAGTTTATATGAATAAAATAAATTCTAAATATTTTATTACCAAAATAATAATGGATGAATATTATTTCATAAAACATTATCATTAGAATCTAAAACAAATATTAAGTTGTGTTTAGAATTTTATTTCTATATGTATGTAGCAAATTACCGAGACATAATTTTATATGTAGTTATATTTTGATAATTTTTCAATCTCTTTTTAATTTATATAAGATAAATGATGTTGGCAGTTTTAGAATGTACAAGTCTCGCCCATATCCTTTGAAAAAAATAGGTAAATCTAGGACTTATATGAAAAAATTATTTTTTAATAATGGACCTTACTTTTTTTCCAAATGGAGTGCGTAGCGGTTACACGTCCTACAATTGTATCTAGCATTACTCTTTATATAAATATGTCAAACAGTAAAAAATAAGTTGGCCCCTCCCTCAACACAATTGCTGGTTTCGCCACTAATCATGATGACCAAACTTGATTATGTAGATATATATATATATATGACTAATTAGCCGGGAATTATCGATTATATATATAATATGGGCTCATCATGAACTAGCTAGTTATATTGTTAGAGACGACGATCATAAAAAAAAATAATCTCAAACCAACATATATTAATATCATATTAATATCATTTTCTAATTATATTTCGTTTCTCTTTAACACAATTATGGCAAATAAGATTTGAATTATATATATATAGTACTAAACGGGAAGTACTAATTACGAGAGTAATCTGTGCTACTAATTATCAAGTGAATAATCTCTGGTGGTTAATTAAGTAAATATTTGAGGATAAATCTACACCTTACAACTTTATTTCTAATTTCTTGGAAAAAGAAACACTGCCGGAAAAACGTAAAAATTAAGAAAGGCAATATATATGCATGTGTTATGAAACTAAAAGAGAAATAATATTGTAAGAGAAAGAGGATGTTGTAAGAGAGAGCTGTTCTTCAATGCAAAACTTTTTATTTTTATACAAGGAAATGATACCCATATATATAGGAGTACAAAGGGGTAGGTATAGCTTAAGTCTCCATTGATGGCTAAAGATAGCTCTTAATTGATGGCTCAATGGTCTTAATTAGTGGCTAAAGATTGGTCTTAATTGATAATTCAATGGTCTTAATTAGTGGCTATGTATGGTAATACAAATAAGTTTATAACACTCCCCCTTTGGATGACCATACATAAAGAATATGCATCATTAAGATCTTGCCAAGGAAAAATCCAGTGGAAAAAAACCAATGGCGAAAGAAAAGAGTACAACATTCATGTGACTGTCAAGTGCTTTAAGATTGCCTCATTAAAACCTTGCAAAAGAAAACCCAGTGGGATAAAACCTTAGCGAAGGAAAAAGAGTACAATCAGCACAAGTCTTCAAAACTTTACTCCCCCTGAAAAGTGTATGATAATAGGTCTTCAAACTTCCACATTCCAATGTTTTGCACAATCTTCTTAAATGTTGTAGTTGGTAATGCCTTAATGAATAAATTTGCCAAATTATCACTTGATCGTATCTGCTTGACATCAATTTCACCTTTCTTCTCATGAATTGCAATGATCTTTCTATGTGAATCTGAAAGATAACCTGCATCCGAATATCCAACTAATTGTGGACTTGATCCATGTTGATAAAATAATTCCATATCAATCGTACTTCGAAGGTAATGAATGACATGTTTAATATCATTCCAATGTCTTCGAGTTGGTGCAGAACTATATTTTGCAAGTAAATTAACTGAAAATGCAATATCAGATCGAGTGCAATTTTCAAGATATATCAGGGCTTTAATTGCACTGAGATAAGTTACTTCAAGATCAAGAATTTCTTCATCATCTTCACAAGGACGAAATAGGTCTTTCTGCACATCAAATGATCGAACAACCATTGGAGTACTCAGGGGATGAGCTTTGTCCATATAAAAGTTCTTCAAAACTTTATAGTGAAAGGTCTTTGGTTGATGCGTCTCAATATTGTGTACCAACTCTTTAATTGATGCAGTTGGTAATGTTTTGGTAAACAAATTCACCATATTGATTCAAGATCGTTTTAACATTAAATTCACTACTGTTCTGGAGTTGTACTTTTCTGGAGTTCTTGTAAATGACATAGTTAGTAGAGAAGTCATCAAAATTAAGCCGCCAACCTCCATGTTCAATAAAATTGGTGGCCACCTTTTTAGACCAGACAAGCACCGCATAATTTTACAACTCTTTTGTAGCTATCAGGCGCCGTAGGGCTATGATACTACATCTCTTGTTTCTTGTAGAAAGATGCTTCACGAGAGACGCTGTGAAGCAATAGAGATGCTTTGTCCTTCCTTTTACTCACCTGAAAATATTGCTCTTATGATAGGAGTAGAGATTCATTTTTCAAGAAAGATTTATTCTGATATCGTTTCAGAATCAAGATTTCTTAGTGCTCAATATTTTGCCTTTGGTATGACCATGTCTCGGAGGTTATTTGCTAAACTGAATGAGGTCAACCGACTCAATAATTAAATATCTTAATTGCGTTAGAAGCTCTCTGCGAAGAGTAGTAAGAACAATAAACTGAAATGGGAAAATAAGGCACTAAAACAGTATGCCCGTGATCTTCAGGATCATCAGCAACGGATATTTGAAGAAGTCCAAATACTTAGAGAATAAGAACAAGCTGCATTTAATCTCACCGCGTATATCAGAAAAAGTCCAACTTCTAAGAGTATGGGTAAGCTGCTTTTAATTTCACGGCCTAGTAAATAATTGTAGGATATCTGTATTTAGTGTATCCTCAATCAATATATATAATTTTATCTTGCTTTCATAATTTTCTCTATAAAAGAAATATTCAGCTCATTTTCATTTGCATCCCATCTTCTTCACTCTTCTGTAATTAGTCTATATTCTTACTCTGCAATCTCTCTCTACATTCTTACTCTGCAATGGCCCAGTAATTTTCTCGTGACCAATATATAAGGTATTCTACACCTTGTTCACCAGTTTTTGCTGCTTCTACTATAGGTGCTATAATGCAATACAATAATGATCTGACTAATAAGTTAGATATTGATGCTATCTACAAGCTTGTGAGTCTCGGTACCCGATACTCATCAACCATTGTCGCATTTTCTCAGCGACTACAATCCAAAACTTATGATGTTGAAAAATTCAATGAGAAAATTTCTATCCTCCAGCGACTTCTTCTGGAGTCCAACATGAAGATAGGAGCAATAAATTAAGAGAATAGGAAATTAAAATCCTTATTTAACTCTTCTTTTCGATTGCCTACTCCTTTAGACATGGATGCCATGCAAATTTTTGAAGAGCAAGATCGTTTAAAGAATGAGGCAAGAAGCCTCAAATTTCTGTAATTTTGTTTCGAGATAATAAAATAATATTTCACAAATATTCATATTATGTTTCTAACCTCTGATAGATGTTCTGTGTGCTCCATTTTATTTCTCCTTTAATAATGCACATTTGTTACAAAAACCGTAATATGAATCTGAAATATTAATTGCATTTAAGATAAGGTATTTTAGAACTAATAATTTCATTCATCTCCCCCTTGAAGTCGAAAGGGTTTCTGATTTATATTTCAAATATGTGCAGTTTTCATGAGCTTTTCTGGTGCCTTAATGACATTTAAATCATCTATATAAACTGTAACAAAAGCTAATATAAATACTGAAAATATATAGAAAATAACTTGTTCCATATGCGTTTAGATTGTATTAGATCATATAAGGATTTTTGAGACTTGATAGAATAAGTACTTCAGGACTATATGCTTCATGCATTTCATATCTAGTGATCTATATAAATATGCAGTTAATCATGCATACCCAAACTCTCGGTAATTATCAAGCTAATACAAATCTCAATATAATCTCATTAACTTCAAAAGCATATCAATATTATTTTTGCGGGAAATATATTCGTAATTTATTTATCACATTTTCATTTCCTTTATACAAATACCCACTGATATTCAACAAACATCACCTCTTAGGTGTTTGAACTACAAGTCCATATGTATCACATTTTACTAGTGATATCAATTCTGCAAGAATTGTTTCTTTCTATTTTGGCTAATATTTTAACGTCGGTATTCTTCGACGGTTCTTGGCAACTTTCTTCATTATTTATGGTAATGTCAAGTGCCATCTTATATAAAAATACGTTGTCGACAACGGTTTTATTTCTATCCAGAATTTCTCCAATACTTATAAAATGTATCGAGATCTCGTTATTTTCAGGTACCTGTCCCTCTTTAAGGGAGGTCATTTCATGAAAATTTTCTTTAGGAGGTATTCTTTAGGAGTATTATACTATTCAGGAGTTTTTATTATGAGAGAATTTTATATAGAAAGTTTGGATGGATCTTATTGCTTGTTTTGTGGGTATGGCCTTCTCAGGAGCATCAATTTCTTTTCTTTGTGTTTTTCTCTTTTTGGATGCTTTATCTTTTGTATCAATATGTCTCACACGCTTTTAGACATGTTTTATGTTCATTAGACTGCTAAATTTCTTAATTGTCCTACGAGGATTTCAATCCTCGTTGGAATTTCAGCAGTTAGAATATGAGACATTTTTATCTCATTGCATCCATAAATTAATTATCATCTGAACTTCCAGTTCACTTATGATAATCAAGATAATGTCGAATTATTTCGTTTTATTTGCTTCTAGCAAATTTTTCTTTCCTCTCATGGTGGGAAGACTTTATAGTAAAAGAATCTTCTGGTTCTTTTATAGATGTCCATATAAAAATTATTCGACTTATCATAATTGATTTCGGATGATCAAGATAATCATAAAAAGCATACAAATATTTTGAATCATATCATTTTTTATGCATCATAATATTTGATTCAATAGTTATATAATATCATCTCAAAGAGAAAGTTGATAATTTTTCCAATACGAGCTTCTGACCTGAAATCATAGAAGTACTATAAAGATATTCATCACCACATCCAATCTCTTGGTTTTTTTAAAAACAATGCATCATTCTCTTCTGAGAATGATATAAATTCAATACCATTCACTTCAGGGAATGATATGGAACTAGTAGGATGTGATTAATGATTTCTTAACAAAATCTCATTATTTTGCTTAGCCACTAGAAGACCAGATATAAATTTAGAATATATTGTGAACTTTTGCACTCGATATTGTTACTTTAGGAGCATATTCGAGACGTTCATTTTAAACATATATTTTTTAGTGACTTTTCTCTACATAATTTCAATTATGTAATTTCAGGTGCATTAATCATAATGAGTTTTTTGTACATGTATCACTTATTCAAACTATCTCACAGAATCAATAAATTTTTTATTATGAGATACTCAATAAAATTATTGATTTAGAGCGATCATTCAGGGATGCTCAATTTATATTCCAAGATGAATCTTATCATCAATAATTCATAACAAGTATAAAAAAATAAATAGAACTTGTATATAAACTATATGAACAAACATAGAATTTTATCAAGTAATAATAACAAATATAATTTTTAGTACTCACCTTGGTGATTGCAAATAATATATTGAAAAACTTACTTGAAGTAGAAGACCACTAACTTCAGAATTTCGTGCTGATAACGTGTTATGAAACTAAAAGAGAAATAATATTGCAAGAGAAAGAGGATGTTGCAAGAGAAAGAGTTATTTTTCAATGCAAAACTTTTTATTTTTATATAAGAGAATGATACTCATATATATAAGAGTACAAAGGGATAGGTGTAGCTTAAGTCTCCATTGATGGTTAAAGATAGTTCTTAATTGATGGCTCAATGGTCTTAATTAGTGACTAAAGATTAGTTTTAATTAATAATTTAATAGTCTTAATTAGTAACTATGTATGATTATAAAAATAAATTTATAACAACGTGACAATACCCAAGAATATTCCTGAATGCAATTTTCAACCATTCGTGCACGTTTATCATGTGACTTCAGTACCCATCTGTTACCCCACTTGCTCGATCCTGTGCTCCAATATTAAACTAATGTGCTTCTCGAAGCTCGATCCGGCCTACTTAAAGACTTACTGATCCACAACTGGTATGTATGTAAACGAGATCAATAATGCATATTATCAAATAGTACATATATTGTAGCAGCTTTCTGATTTTGGGATAAATCCAAATTTGGTACTACTTTTCATATACATGACTACAACATTTGCCATTTTCTACCGTGCTCGATAGTCACTGTAACAAACATCAAAATTGTGGCTAAAATTATTAAGCAGTAGTTTTTGCATCGCAGATGAAATGTTAGGATTTAGGCGTGATATCTTCTCCGATTTTTGCCGCAATGATACTGCTAAAGAATAGGGCATCTTCCCATTGATCTACTTGTCAAGAATGAGGAAAATAGTAACTGTCGCTATTGAATCCCACTCAAGTTGAGGCAGCGCCGCTAAGGCTTTCCTCTTTCTTGCGAGTGTAAGTTCATCGCGAATAGAGGCTGGCCACCACGTTCGACAATTTACAAGATGCCAATGATACTTTTTGTACATTGCCTAGCTGGCTAGCCTTTTGATCATCTTCCTCTTTTTCTTGGTGGAATACCATTAATTAAAAATTACTTTAACAAGCATTATATATATAAAATATGATCATGATCTTTGAATATTGATGATGATGATGATGATGATGATAATGATTAATGTATATTGACAAGGGCTAGCTAGCTAGTCATGATCATGCACATTTTATTTTATATATAAACCTAAAATTGTTATAAACTTCAAACCCCCAACTTGGAAATGTTAATTTATTAATTAAAGTTGACACCAATATATAGCGTCTTTATTGAGACGTCAAGATCGTGACAGGTAATTAATTAATTAGATCCCGATCACAATCCCCTTTTAATAATTTGCTTCTGAAAATTGCATGTTGTTGTAAAGACAAACACTGGACCAAAAAAAAAAAAAAAAGCAATGAACAAACAAAGACTAGAGATATTGCAATTTTCATGTCTTATTTTTTTAAAATAATGTTCTTTAATTCGGACAAATTACGATCTTATATATATACATTATATTTAGGCAAGCGTCAATTGTATCCACATGACTCACGGATTTTGCTCATTTAAAATACTGGATATTATGCGCAAATATGGATTAATGTCCCTCTTAAAATATCACAGAGACTTGTTGCTTCTTAGTTAATTAATTCGTCACATATATTAATTATTAAAACATAATCAGTAAAAAAAAACATACATATTTTTAGATACCGATTCAACTAAATACGTACGAAAATCTTTTTGATTTGATGTTCCATCTTTACTAATCGATCCTTTGTCCTTGTTTACTGGGGCGGTGGGGGAACAAGCTATGCCATTATACTTTACTTCTTTTGTATATGTTAACACCATGTTTGTCTGAAACGGGCATGCATTACGTTGGAGTGACGTGATTTATTACGATCACAAGGAATTAGGTGTAGAAAAATGGCAGCAATAAACAGGCTTGAAACCTAGCTGCACCGTGTGGAACCACGTTTGACCTTCCTGGTACCTGCGAGAGGAGCCCTCTTTTGACCACCCAACGTACGCGCCAAGCCAATTAATTAGCCAGCTAGCTGCATCTTGCAGACACGTTGTTGATGAGTTGCATGCATGCATGGTCCAGGCTTCTAATTACTTATTGGTGGATTCTCTTTTTTCTACAATTACTTCTAGAGTTGACTCTCTCGTGCATGCAGAGCCAATTTATCTCTATATATATCCTGAAAATCATCAACAAACACCTTTCTCATTAGATTATCCCAAATATTTACAGAATTGGCAACGCCAACGAGTCCTAACATTAATTTCTCGAATGCTTATTAATTATCTGGATTCGCCGCTTTTGATCTGTTCACTAGTCCACTCTCATCAATCTTATCCTCAGGTATACCAATTTATTTTGCAGACATTAGAATTACACCGATGATGAAGCCACTAATATTCTGAGTTTCAGTCAATGAGAGTATAATAAGCAAAATTGAGTATAAGAGGTGGCCGTCTTCAATGCATGGAATCTCATATTTGTTTATGAGGAAAAAACTCAAGCCCTTGTAATAATTTTAAGGGGTTTTAACGATAATATTAAGTAAGCATTTTGAAGTATAAACCTAGATGATCATGCATGCATGAGATTGAATGCGAGCAAAAAGGATAAGAGCTAAACTCCACGCAAAAAGAGTACTAGTACTGGGTTTGAAGTGAAGTACCACTACAAGAGAATTGGTTTTTTGAGATAAAAAAATTTTGTCTAAAAAAATCCAAATTTTGTCCCTAAAAGTTTTTGGAGATGAAAAATTTTTGTCTCTATTTTGTTGTAGAAAGATCGTCTCAGAAAGTATTTAGAGACAAAAATTGATTTTCGTCTCCAAAAAGTATTTTTAGCGACGAAATTGGGCGGAACTAGTCGAAACCGTTCAAACGGATTTCTTTTTTAAACAAAAAAAATGTAGTCTCAGAATCAAGTTCAAATGCAAAAATTTCTATTCGAATTTACACTTTTGTTTGAACAATAGGAAATGTTAATTCGAACCAATAACCATATTTGATTACGTTCGTTCTAACCAACACATTTTTAAGTGACTTTTGTTTGAAGATAAATATTAACCATTAGAAAAGTCAATCTATTTTCGGAAATCTTATGTTCAAACGGAGTTTTGAATAATAACGTTATTCGACTAAATATTTAATTGTTCGAACAAACGTATGGAATGTATTTCCCGATACGTTCCAATGGGTTGTTTTTGTTCGAATTGGTCTATTTTTGTTTAAATGGATGCATAAATGGTAAGTCGCCATTCAAACGGGTTATTTAACGTTCGAACGGTATTGGTCAAACATATCAAAATTTAATTAAAAAGAACATACTAATATTACACATTGTAATCATATATACATCAATTGTTCAAATGTTTACGAACATCATAAATAAAGGCAATTAAAAAAAATTAAATGAATTATGATTGTGGTGGTGGTATAGAGTTTTGGGACATCATTGACTAAAATTGTTCAAACATTTTTTGGTCATTTAATTGTAGCCTCTCTTCTAATCTTGCCTCTACATCTGCTGCTTGATTTAATCGGGTCAGTAACCTTTTTTCCTTTGACCTCAATTATTCTATCTCAAGTGCAGTTTCCTCTAATTTTTTAGTATTATCCTCATTCGATCTGACTTTAGAAGAGGATGATAATGTTGAGGATGAATTCACGCAACGTTCTAAGCCCCTCAAATATCCAAAACGTGATCCAAGAACTTGAGAAAAGATTTGATCATCGTTGATAGATGATTCATCAGATGGATCCGCATCAGTTTCCTTAAGAGATATCATCTTGTCCTACAAAAAAAAAACATTAAAATTAGTATAGGTAACAAAAATATCTTTAGACAATGGAATTAAATAAACTTAAACTTACATAATTTGCCTTTGCCTCAGGATTCCTCTAAATACCATCACGATTTTTATGTGCTTTAGCATACAATTGGGTCAGATCATAGTCAACACGACTTTCTTCTTGCTGCAAAATGAAAATCTATATCAGAATTTAAATCAGAAAAGTGTATATGTTAATATTTAATATGGACTAGAATAACTTACCATTTTTTTATAAGTGATAAAAAGATCGAGAACCCGCATTGTTAAATTTGATCTATTGGCTTCGTTCACCGTACTCCTTTGCTAAAAAAAAGTACTATAATTTTTTATTTAATACATTTATCATATCTTATTAAAAAAAGATAGAAGCGAAATTACCTAACAAGCAAGATCTTCAAACATATCACCAACTTTCTCTCATTCGTTTGGTGGCATTGCTTGGAATGGACTTTGACGCGCATCTGTCGTAGTACTGAACTTCTGATAGTGTGCATGATATCGATCTTTGTACCTTTGGAATGCATTCGACATCAGTTCCTCAATCATTATTCGATCTTCTCGCCGGCCAAAATTTAGTTCAAACTCGTCCTTCAAAAAATTATAAACAATTAGTATAAATACAAAAGTTATTTAAATTAACATGTTATACAAAGTAATTTATTACCAGGCAACGATTTTTGATGTGGTCTTTCACATCTTAGGGAACTTTAGCCCATGAAGATGTAGTCATCGGTGCATATGTGTGAGTAAGGGTAGTAACGTAAGAAGCAAGCCAAGCTACCGAATCCCCCAAGCCACCAGTGTGATCATCATGTATATCAATTTTAATTTTACCCACTTTCCCTACTTTCTCTATGCAGACACCCCTCGTAATGCCTTTAACTCGGTGCTGGTTTACAACAACTATATATACAATAATTAAAGCATATATTTTAATTAAATTATTGTTTTTAAAGATATACAGCGATAAAATACCTTGTTTGGTTATGGTGATGTTGGCCCACCATTGTTGGCAGGTGAAACACACGGGGAATTAGTAAAGGGTGGGGATGACTTACATGTTCTTTTGCATTTAGGAGACATATTTGTTTGAAATTATAATAAATTATTATTTAAACAAGATACATTATGAATTTTTATAAGAATTATACTTACACAAATATCTGTTTGCAAATCATTCAATATCAGTTTTGTTGGACTAGTCGCTCTCATCCTCAGTAGACACTTTAGTTGATTCATGTTCTTTCGACATTTCACCTTCAATTACTTCAGGTTGAACATCTCCTCTGCGCAATGGGACCATGTCATATTGGTTTAGATCAACAAATAGATTGATGCCTGATTCATTTTCTTGATATGCTTCTTCATGGTCTGGACTATCAACTTCTTCATGTCTTTTGTCTGCCTTTGGAATATAATCATATACATTTCTTGGTGCAAATTTCTCGACTACCCACCATGGATTTCCGTACTCCGGATCATCTAAATAAAAAATTTAATTTGCTTGGCAAGCGAGAACGAAATGATCATTCTCATACCATTTGCGAGATGTATTGACACTTACAAAATATTCATCCTTACGCACTCCCAACCTAAGATTTGAAACATTCCACCAATTACATTTAAATAACTAGACCATATATCCACCCATATACTTTAACGCTATGATATCTTCCACAATTCCGTAAAAATCAATATTATCATCCCCATGGCTTCCTTCGACTACGACCCCACAATTTTTAGTTTTCCTATATCGTTCTCTGTCTGCTGTGTGAAATATATATTCACGAACCAAACATCCTGAATATTGGATGGCCCGCTTAGACGGACCACATGCCAAAGCATATACTTCTGGTGAGATTTCACCTGAATTTTCACTATATTTCGATACAACCTACATCAATAAATATTATTCTGCTTATATCAATATCATATATAAATATGGTGACATTCAAGGTATAAAGTTCAAAGAAATTGTGCATGTATTTTTTAGTAATACCGTATGTTCAAACCACGAGACAAATTCTTCTTCATGTGTTTTTTCAACGCCAGTCACATCATTCTCGTGAAGTAGTTGTATATGTTCATTGCGTATATTAATGTGAGCTATTAATTTGTATCAATATATACTATATTATTATAAATGCACTTAAAAATACTATTAGATGATCATCACTAACCTCAAATAGTGGTCAATCTCTTCACAGTTATTCAAGACATACCATTGAGCTCTTTCAAACTCTCTCCCACATAGGTCATAGCCCCCTTGTGCACCTATGGGATGTACTTTCTAGGAAAACATGATAAATGTTGACGAACCTCCCATTTGTTTACCTTTATAATTTTGATATGGTCTAATAAATCTAGTATCAACCCCATAAAAATACATTGAACAAAATGTATGCCACTCTTTATCAATGTATGATTCTACGATCGATCCTTCCGGACGAGCCTTATTCCTCACAGATCGCTTAAGTTTTCCAAAAAACCATTCAATAGAATACATCCATCTATACTAAACGGGGCCAGCAACTAAAGCTTCATGAGGTAGATGCACAACCAAATGAACCATTACATCAAACAATGAAGGTGGGTACAAACTCTCCAACTTGCACAATATCAATACAATGTCACTTCCATTTTTAATAAGGCATCAACTTTCAACGTTCTACTGCAAATACTTATGAAAAATCGCCTTAATTCTGTGAGAGCTGTATGAATATCTCGAGTAAGCTTTCCACGCACACCAACTGGCAACAATCGCTGCAAAAATATATGACAATCGTGATTTTTTAGACCAGTTATCTTCCAATCATGAGTTTGGACACATCTTGACATGTTCGAATCATAACCATCGGGTAATTTGATTGTTATGAACCAGTCACAGAATTTCTTTTTCTCATCACTTGAAAGTATATACCATCCAAGGGGCATATAGGCTGACGACTCAATATCTTGCAAATGCAACTCCGATCTTATCCACAACTATTTCAAATCTTTACGAGAGTTGACTGTATCTTTTGTCTTTCCTTGTATTGACATCAAGGTGCCCAAAATATTCTCACATATATTTTTTTCAACGTGCATAACGTCTAGATTGTGACGCAGTGTCAAGGTAGACCAATATGGCAACTCAAAGAAAATACTTTTTTTTGTTCAATTCTATTCTATTGCTTGTCGTTTCCTTTTTCGACATCTGGCATCATTCACAAATCTGTTGTCTGGAACATCTTCCAATTGCCTGAGAATATCACCACCAGAATACTCTGGCAGTGATGACCAGCACTCAATCCTTCCATCAAACATTGTTCTATTTGAACGCCATCTATGATTATGAGGTAGATATTGACGGTGTCCCATGAAACATAATTTCCGGCCATTCGTTAACCACTGAGACTATGTATTTTTGTTACAAACAGGAAAAACCATTTTTCTTTTTGTGCTTCACCCAGACAAGTTCTTGTATGCTGGAAAATAATTTATTGTCCAAAATACTGCAACATGCATCTTGAATTCACGCGACAAGGCCGCCTCACATGTATTGACACCTTGTTCCCACAACTTTTTCAACTCTGCCATCATTGACTGCAAATATACGCCTATTTCATTTCCTGGTGACCTTGGCCTTTGGATCAATAGAGTCATCATAAAATAAGGATCTTTCACACACTTTCATAGTCGCAAATTATAGGGCATTAATATAACAGGCCAAGTGTTATGAGAAGTGCTCATGTTGCCAAATGGATCAAAGCCATTAGTTGCTAAATCAAGACATACATTGCAAGGTTCTCTGGCAAACCATGGATACTCGTCATCAAATTTCTTCCATTGTAAAGAATCTGCAGAATGCGTTAGAAATTGATCATTTTGAACTCTTTCTGTGTGATGCCAAGTCATATATGTCGCAGTCATCCGGGAAATAAACAATCTTTGATGTCGAGGAATCAACGGAAAATGACTTGGCACTTTATGGGGTACATTACGCTTATCTGATATCCATCTTGACTCATGACACACTGGACATGAATCAAATTCCGCATATTGCTTCCAGAAGATAACACAATCATTCTTACATGCGTGGATGATATTATAATCAAATCCTAACCCTCGATGGCTTTGGCAGAAATACAACAAATAGACTTAATATGGAGCAGCCTGACAGTGAATGACAACTTGATATGACCGGTGCACCTTTCGTACAATTCTCATTCTGCACCCTCCCACAACGATCCTAAATCTTCATTTCCCTCAAATGATTATGTAGATATTCTTTCTTCATCCATGGCACGAAATATGCAAGCGCCAAAATCCCCTAACATCTCAGCCATATCTTCTCCATTATCATAACTATCATCAGAAACATTACAAGTATTTTATACATTATAATTTTTTAATTAAATATTTTATAAGTATATTTTAAGTATTACAAATGATTTGTTTTAATTAGAGTGCTTAAAGATTTTTAATTATACATTATAGTTTTTAATTAAATATTTTATAAGTATATTTTAAATATTTCAAATGGTTTTAATTAGAGTGCTTAAAGATTTTTAATTATACATTATAATTTTTTAATTAAATATTTTTTAAGTATATTTTAAGTATTAATCATTTTAATTAGAGTGCTTAAAGATTTTTAATTATATATTATAGTTTTTTAATTAAATATTTTATAAGTATATTTTAAGTATTACAAATGGTTTTAATTAGAGTGTTTAAAGATTTTTAATTTTACATTATAATTTTTTAATTAAATATTTTATAAGTATATTTTAATTATTAATCATTTTAATTAGAGCGCTTAAAGATTTTTAATTATACATTATAGTTTTTTTAATTAAATATTTTATAAGCATATTTTAAGTATTACAAATAGTTTTAATTAGAGTGTTTAAAGATTTTTAATTATACATTATAATTTTTTAATCAAATATTTTTTAAGTATATTTTAAGCACACTACAAGAATCTGGGCTTTTCCCAGCGATTTTAGTTCTGTTACAAAAAAAAAAAAAAAAGCCGTAATATACAAGTTATCACAGTGATTTTTGGATCGTTGCCAAAACTAACCCTGATTAGTGGCGAGAATGGTCACTTACTTTTTCCCAGCAATTGAGATACTTTTAGCGGCGAAAACTTTCACTGCTATAGATGAATTAATATCCGGGTGCCAAAATTGCATTTTATTTCCCTCCCCGCCCGTGACTTACTCACAGTACCTTCTCTTATCTATGTGTTTTTCCGCAATCTTTTGGCAACTTGCAACTAAAATCCCTTCCGTTGAATCCATATGCAGACACTACAATAATCCCTATTTCTGAATACGTCCCAAAGCTCCATCTCCGGCCTCCACTACATTTTCCTTGTCCATAGAAGCTTGGTTGTCGTTTCCTTTCCAAAACCAAAGCTATGCCTCCATCGATCGCCTTACCCATTAGGCATTCATAGCACCCCCTTCAAATCTTCCACATTTTGAACCCAATATTTCGGCTACCTGCAATTAAATCCCCATTCAGTTGAATTCATATGTACACACGGCGATTGCTGCCAAAATCGCCCTCTGTTATGATTTACATAGGGCTAATTTCTTATTGAAGGGAAAGTCAGAAACAAAGAACACGGAAGTCCCAAACCTACTGTGTGCGAGGCTTGCCAGTCCATTCAAAGCCCTCAGTTGGCCAAAATCCATTGATCAGCCATTGCTCAGAGTGTGCAAGGCATTTTTCACAATCTCTGTTTGGAACTCATTATTTTTTCCAAACATGCATGAACATAGCGCCATTTGAGGGGTTACTTGGATTGTTGGATGACATGCACAAATCTCAGTTTTGGTTTTTGTGATCTACCGATGTTGTGCATATTGTCGATTCATTGGTTAATTTTGAATCTTGGTAGTTGGTATTGTCGAATGTTCAACCTAAAAAATATTAGGTTTTTCACTTATCGAAGCAAACGTGCTGCTTAAGCTCATTCATAGAATCTGTGCAATTGTTTTTAGTTTTAGGGCTAAATTTTTATTTTTATTTTTTTTTATGTCGGGGAACCTTTCCAAGGCAGGGCCCTTTGGACCCACCCCTGTAGAGTAAACCCCGGTCCCATGCACCGCACCCTCAGAAGTTTCTCTATATGTAACTGGTTAAATCCCTGGCTTTTCACCAGGGGGTGTGGCCCCAAAGAATTGTTTACACCCATGAGGTGTTGAACCTTGGACCTTGAAGGGAGTGAGATCTCAAGACCAAGGCCTTCACCACTTGAGCCAACCCCTTAGGGTTTTTAGGGCTAAATTTAGGGAAAGATTTTTGGAAAAAAGAAACCTGCTCCTCCAACATTGTCCATGCAGGTTTTTAAAAAAATATGCAACCAAGAAAATGTTTGTTCTTTGCAAAAATCATCATGTTTGTTAATTTAAAAAAACGTATGCTTGGTTGCTTGAAACTAGGTGTTCTTTTCAAAGATCATCATGCTAATGTTTATTTATTCAAAAGGCTGACTTTTTAAGGATACTTATATTTATTCAGTTTTGATAAATATGTTAATATTTAACTAAACCCACTATTAGTTTTTGTAGAGGCAAAAATTGGCTAGGATTAGATGACTAAATGATAGGGTTTATCTTATCATTATTTGATTAAATTTAGATGAATGTAAAATAAGAGATGACTTTATCTTTAACAACATTGAGTTTATCTAGAGGATTATAAGGTTTTTTAGATAAGTCAATTATATGAATTTCAAATTCATAAGAGTCTGTAATTATCAAGACCTGAAGCTGAACGATAAATCACTGCAGAAGAGAGTTATCGCGAAATGTGAGCAATTCTTTAGTATACATTCTTGCGACAGATTCTATCCGTCAGCAGAATCCTAGTTTAACTGGAACTCTTTCCAGATTGTCTATTTAAGAGATCCTATTGGTTAGGATCTGCAGAGATTCAGATCTGCATATTTTCTAGAGTACTTTTTAGTACATATTTTGGTGAGAAAATTTCTTAGTGAATTTTCATATTTGTGATCTCTCATTGTGTGTGATCGTACTTCAAGTGTGAAAGATCGTTGATTGGATTTTAGCCATTGAAGTTCTAGGAGGGAAGTCAATAGTTGGAAAATCGCCAGAGGTTCTAGCTGCTACTGCTGTAGAAGATAAATGGGTCATTTGTCTGGACAAGTAAGAGAGTCAAGTTACAAAGGTTTTGTAATTGAGAATTACATGTAATTTATTTTTAAACAATAAGATTGACTTTCCTGGATTTGGCTGCTCCGTAGGGTTTTACCTTTAAAAAGTTCTTTAAAAGGTTTCTCTTCATAACTAATCGTTGTGTCTTGCAAATTTGTTTATTCTCTTTGAGTATTTTGATTCGTTTAATAATTATAGATATTGAGATCTAATCAATTTGTTCAAGAAAATTGGTAGAAAATTTCATGGTTTTACAGGGGTACGTTGAGAATTTCAATTGGCATCAGAGCGTAGTTCACTCATCCGAGTGTGATCCATGCCCTTGTAGATCATGTCGTCGTAATTGTATGTCCTTCCACACTTCAATGATGATATAGATCTCATTGTAAGGAAATTCAGAAAATTCTTGTTTTACAAGAAAGCTAATGGAAAACAAAAGCGAGGTTAAGAATTTTCTATAAAGATAAATGAATTTAAAAATTGGAATAAAGATAAGTTTGAGAAAAATAACAAAGTTAAGTGCCATGAATGCTTAGGATATGGTTACATAAGAGTTGAATGTCCAAAATTTAAGAAAAATAAAGGAAAAGTATTGAATGTCACACTTAGTGACAGTTCAGATTCTGAATGTTCAATCTCATCATCTAATGATGAAAAATCTTTTATAGCTTTTCCTACTATTGTGAATGATTTTCCTGAAATTACATTTACAAAATCTGAAAGTAGTTGTGATTACAGTGATTCGGATATATCACTTGTTGATGCTGATCAAGAACTGAGTTTACAGAAAGCTTACAATGATGTGTGTGAAGAAGTGATCAAATTAAAGAAACTCAACAAGAAGCTGTACAAGAAATTCATTGATATAGAGAGTAAGAAAAATAACATGGCTGAGACATTAAAAATTTCTGATATTGAAATAGTAAGATTAAGGGATCAAAAAATTGCACTAGAACAGGAATTGGAAAAATTTCGAGAAAAAACAACAACACAAAGATTAGAAGAGATGTTGAGTGTTCAAAAGATGAGTAGTGATAGAACTGGCCTAGGGCACACGACTTCAAAGGGGAAAGAAAAACTGGTCTCATCATCCGCTGCCACAACTTCCAAAGGTATTATTTTTGTTAAAGGAAGTCAAGATGAGGAAGCTCCAAATAAGGCTGTGTCTAAAACTCATGTTTCAAGAGCCTCACATGATAGATCAATGACAAATAAGCCCAACCAAGGTAAATTTATTCATACTTGTCATTATTGTGATGTTGTTGGTCATATAAGGCCAAATTGTTTTAACTTGAATAAAGTGAAGAAAATTGGAGGTGAAAGAAATCCAAAAAGGAAATGAAAGAGTATAGAGAATCACGTTTGTGATATGAGTCAACAAATCAATTTTTTAAGTTTCAAACTTAGTAAACTAGCAGATTTTTGCTTTCAAAATAAAGAAAAGATCATACAAAGTGATGTTGATAAAAAGCATAGGCCAAAATTTAATGCAAAGTGGGTGGTCAAAAAAGATGCTATGTCACATTAATTGAAAGGACTACTTGCATGTTCTTGCATTCTTTATATTATTGCATTAGTCTAGGACATGCATTTTATTTTTCTGTTGCTTTTATGTTTCTGTTTTTCAGTTTTAAATAAAAAAAATATAATATAAAATTTTTTTCTGGTTTGGTTCAAAACTTTTCTTTAAGGAAAGTGCATGCTTGATATGTCAAAGTTTGAACATTTGTGTTTTCACTTAATAAATTTTTGAACCTATGCATCTCTCTATTTTGTGCAATTCACTTTGTGCATACAAACCCTATGGATTATCTTGGCAAAGTTCATTTTCAATGCACAGTGAGGAACCTATATGTATGCATTTTATAATTAAAGTTCACTTTTTTTTAATGAGATGCTCATCAAAGAGGGAGTTCATGCCTTAAATTGACTAATACTAGTTGAACCTAGTATATCAATAAAGAGCTCTCCTCTTGCCAAACACAAAGAATTGATCCATATAGAAAAAGTCGGTGTTAATTCATTACGGAAAAAGACAAACACCTTACACGGATCTATCACCTTAAGTTCTTACAGAAAAAATCGTTGCTCTAATCATTATGGAAAAAGATGAGCAACAAACATGAACACAAATATGGGGTGTACAAACTAGTGTTTGGAGGAAATACTCATGTATCTAGTCCCTAGCATAAAATTTGACTTTTAAGGTGAAGCAACAAACTCTTGTGAGCATCTATAAGAAGCAATCATTCATGAATAAAGGTATAAAAAATATATTGAAGAAAAGAGTCCATAAATATGCTATGGAATAAGTATACTCACTCACACACTCACATGAACTTTGACATTGATGATCTTATGAGGACTGACCATCCATAGTTATTGTTGCAAATAAGAGGGTGTACCCTATTGAATTTGTTTTGTGAGTTACACTATGTTTTGAACTAAGATCCATCTAGGCATGTTACTTGCCCTATTGCCTATTTAATTTTTTTATATAAAAAGAAAGAAAAAAAAAGTTCAAATTTTATTTTTTATTTTTTTTCTAATCTCTATTTATTTTGGTTTATATAAAATAAATACATAGGAGTTGTTCATCATGTCTTTTTTAGTGTCTTCATCTTGGCACACATAAGTGATATTTATTCTATTTTGTGTCTTATCATATTAGTGACAAAAAGGGGGAGTATTGGAAAAACAAATTGGAATATTTTGATATTGTGAAATTTAGGGGGAGTTTGAGTAAGTGGGAGTTTAATGAATTTGTTAAAAATAAAAAGGAGGAGCAGCAGAATATTGAGGGGTAGAACTATATACTTTAGAGGGAGTTGCAGAATATGCAAAGGGAGAACTAAGTACAGAACATGGTTATTGATGATAACTAGAACACTTTTTTTGTAGGTTTACATTACGCCTAACCTTTGATTATTATTGAGACTAATTTCAAAGAATGTTCTATGTCATTTCTTCTCATTACTGTATTAAGATTTTCTTCACGAGATCTTAGTCTGCTGGTTGTTTTTTGTCTTAGGTACACACTACATTCATCAAGTTGGTTTTATGACCAATTCGCCAAAGGGGAAGATTGTAGATGTAAGGCATTCATTAAGTTGGTTTTGTCACCAATCCTCCAAATGAGGAGATTGTAGAGGCAAAAATTGGCTAGGATTAGATGACTAAATGATAAAGTTTATCTTATCATTATTTGATTAAATTTGGATGAATGTAAAATAATATATGACTTTATCTTTAACAACATTGAGTTTATCTAGAGAATTATAAGGTTGTTTAGATAAGTCAGTTATATGAATTTCAAATTCATAAGAGTCTGTAATTATCAAAACCTGAAGCTAAACACAGATAAATCATTGCAGAAGAGAGTCATCGCGAAATGTCAGCAATTCGTCAGGAGACATTCTCACGACAGATTCTATCCGTCAGCAGAATCCTAGTTCAACTAGAACTCTTTCCATATTGTCTATTTAAGAGATCCTATTGGTTAAGATCTGCAGAGATTCAAATCTGCATATTTTCTAGAGCACTTTCTAGTGTATATTTTGGTGAGAAAATTTCTTAGTGAATTTTCATATTTGTGATCTCTCATTGTGTGTGATCGTACTTCAAGTGTGAAAGATCGTTGATTAGATTTCAGCCACTGAAGTTCTAGGAGGGAAATTAATAGTTTGAAAATCGCCAGAAGTTCTGGCTGCTACTACGGTAGAAGACAAATGGGTCATTTGTCTGGACAAGTAAGAGAGTCAAGTTATAAAGATTTTGTAATTGAGAATTACTTGTTATTGATTTTTAAACAATAAGATTGACTTTCCTGGTTTTGGCTGCCCCGTAGGGTTTTATCTTTAAAAAGTTCTTTAAAGGGTTTCCCTTCGTAACCAATCGTTGTGTCTTGCAAATTTGTTTATTCTCTTTAAGTATTTTGATTCGTTTAATAATTCTAGATATTGAGATCTAATCAATTTGTTCAAAGAAATTGGTAGACAAGTTCGTAGTTTTACAGGGGTACGTTGGGAATTTCAGTTTTGCCTATACAACTTGGTCACAGTAGATACTTAGCATGACAAAATGTCAGGTTTGCTATTATGTTATTATAGGCAGATGAAGATGTAAATTTTTTTCATTAATTAAGTTGAATTGAAAATATAATAGTAGGCAATAAGTTAAACAGTACTGTGTAATGGACCTAGATACAATAGCAGTAATATAGCCAATAAAAAGAATTAAGAACAAGAAAGATGATCAAAATGGCTATGCCTTGGGGTATTCGAGGTCCCCAATTCCTCCAAAAATGAAATAACAAACTGTCAACTATATTTTCTAGATTTTGGATATCCCTCTACTTTACTCTCTACTCTCCTATATACCCCCCACCAGCTTATGCATCATAACCCATAACAGAAATAAAGATCGATAAAAATGACTATAAAAATAACAGTACCTAAATGACAGGCAAAGGTCTCCCAAAATGAACAGCTTAAACAAAACGCATATGATAACTAAAGACCCTAAATGCTACGTTTATTTCCTTCTCCTTGATTTCATCGCTTCACTTCAAGTCCATAACAATCTCCCCCCTTAAAAAAACCTTGTTCTCAAGGTTTAGAGTAAGGGTGCAATTGTTGAGCACATATGAAAATGACTGGAGTATGCAAAAAACACAAATAATTATTTTTTAAAAATGATTTTCAGAAACTCAAGAGTCAAGCATATAAAAAGAAATAATGCTCATAAAATAAGTTATGACACATGATATATTCTAAATACGTATTTTAATATATCAATAATTTAGTAGTTCATTTCTTAAAATATATCACAAAAAAAAAAAAAAATTAAACAGGCATATAATTTAGAGAAGAAATTTAACTCCAAACAACGTTAGAGGCGAAAGATAAGAAAATGATGATTGGATATTAATGCAGCATAATCATTTTTTTAAAAAATTATTGTCCAAGACTGATTTAGAATTCACTATAAGAAAAATGAGCTTTTACGACTAATTTATTGCAACGAAAATACTATTAGTAACCAATTTAAGAAATTGGTCGTAAAAGTCCATTTTTCTTGTAGTGATTTGAAAAGAGATGAACTTTATAAATAATCGATGGCACATTCTAAATAAATAATTTAATATATCAATTATTTAAAATTTAGTCTCGTTGGTTACGCAGTTTATGTGAGATGAGATGAGATATTTTGTTAAAAGTTGAATAAAATATTATTATAATATAATTTTTTAATATTAATTTTGTTTTGAGATTTAAAAAAAATAAATTATTTATTATATTTTATGTGAAATTTTATATTAATTATAATAATAATAGATAAGATAAAATGAAATGAAATAGTTTAATTTTGTGTGAGCTAACCGTGCTAATTCGCTTCTTTGAAATATTGTATCAGGAAAACAAATAAACAAGCATATTTAGAAAAGGGAAAATACTAATTGAACCAATATATTTGATCCATAAATTTGATCGATTGAGTTTTTTATTTTATTTTTAATTTTTAATTTTACTTAATGATTAAATAAGTAAATATTAATAAATAAATATATTTTTTGTATTTTTTTAAAAATATTTAAAACTGCATAAAACGTAATTAAAATAAAAGAAAAAAAAATTTACACTGCATCGGTGGTTTCATCAGTACTCCATCGGCCTTAGTACCATCGTCCTTAGAAAAGAAATTTAACGTCGAGGGCGCGAAAGACATAGCACAAACGAGTAACGTGCCGCGCCGTCATGAAATGTCCGTGCGAATACATGGGGCCCTTAGCTGGCGAGCAAAAGTTGAGTATTTAGTAAAAGCAGATGTGGGGGATAATATTATATCTGGAAAATGTGGAGGAACTCATAGTTTGACCAAATAACCGAGGGAGCCAGGAAACAGCCATTGTATGAACAGTAAGGAGAATGAAGGCCAAAATATTTTCACACGTGCAAATACAAGTTTTTAGTATATTAAAAGATCAAACGCGTACGCGTACATTCTATATAAAGTCTCAAAATTCTTTCATGAAGTAATATCTGATCTTGAAAGTAAAGAAAAGCTACGGGTACCAGTACTGGTCTTGGATCTTTTGAAGGTAAGCTTTCATGATGAACTAGTATCTCTTCTGGATCTTTAATTTGGAGGTGCAGATCACTGATGGTTCTCTTTCTTTCATATGTACCATCCATATAGAAGTCGTTTCTGGTCTTCAAATATGGTTTTTCTTCATTTAGTTTTGGTGGGTGTTCATTCGATCAAGAATTTAAAAGGAATATTTAAGAATTTGGTGGTTGTTCATTGCGCCTTCAAGTATATACTTTGGAGGATATGTTAGGATTTAAAGCAAATGCATGGTAAATAAAATAGCTCCTTGTTTTTCCTCCCCTTCATTCTTTCTTCCTACTTTTTTGCTTTCTTTTGATTTGTTCTTACTTCTGCAAGGATTTTCCATCTACTCCATACATGATAAATGCTT
Source organism: Carya cathayensis (assembly GCA_011037825.1). Classification (NCBI taxonomy): domain Eukaryota; kingdom Viridiplantae; phylum Streptophyta; class Magnoliopsida; order Fagales; family Juglandaceae; genus Carya; species Carya cathayensis. Next base: position 224,566 of record QGSO01000459.1, on the reverse strand, counting down.
GGGATCATAGTGATCTGTTAGTTATCAACATATATCTTAAAATCTATAAAAAGTTGAGAATCGCTTTCTTTTTGCCTTAGAATTTAAGATTTCGGTGGCTCGTCCATTTTTCCCAGCTATCCCGCAGTTCATCTCCAAGGAATATAAGGGTCCTTTAATGGAAATCTCGTCAGCCAAATGGATATCAGAACTGGTAATATTAATACGCATCTTATACCATTTTCTTTTTTCAAGTTCCTTTGGGTATTTGGATAATTCTTTTGGAATGTATTATTTAACAGACAGTGGAGGACCCCAATTACTTCAGCCATCAATACGACTTGAACCCTTTCGATTACTCACTCGATGGTCTTGATCAGGATTTTCAATCTATTTCTGCTGAGAGCTACTCATCTTATCCAGTTCTCAAAACTCCTAAAAGCATACACACCTTTAATGTTGGGGTGGGAGAAAATCCTCAGACCGGCATGGATCAGAGACCGGCAAAACTGCTCAAGACTAGCAGTTGGAACTCTTTCAGCACCGACCGTATTGCTTCGAAGGCTCCAGCTTCTTCCTCCTCATCGCAGTTGATTTCTTTCGAGAACTCGGACTCACGTCCGGCCTCTTATCAGCAATTTTATGGTCTAGACTGCACCATGAACCCAAAGAACGAGGCAGGTTCTGATCATGGAAATAGGAGTTTCCCCCCAACTTTGATTTCTGAGAAGCCCTCTAAGATGCAAAATTGTTCACCAAAACAAGAGCAGCTCCCCAAGAGGGTTGGTTCAATGACTAGAACTCCATTACATGCCCAAGATCACGTAATAGCAGAGAGAAAGCGCCGAGAAAAACTCAGCCAGAGGTTCATAGCACTTTCAGCCATTGTTCCTGGCCTAAAGAAGGTACTTACTACGGCCTGTTAATACATCTCTCTCACTGTTTCTTGGAGGGTTCATTCCTTTTAAGTACCCATTAATAAACTTCATTCAATTAATCATTTTTAAGGTATTTTTGCTCCGTAGAATGGTGAGAATCAGACGATTATGTAAATCGCTCTCTTGGATGTTGCCCTAATTAACAAGATTAAAGTACGAATCCTTTTAAACAAAAAACAGGCAATGAAACTGTCTTAAATTAGAGGTGTTACTAATATATCAAGCGGAAAACGGTACTTAGTTGGAGATGTCCTCACTCCTCAGCATTCATTACTTCTTGTTATTAGGAAAACACGATCCACTGATGAGCGTGGAGATTGACGTACACTCTGATTATTAGCTGAATGAATATCCCATTGGTGGAACCTAGTTTATATTCCAGAGTTCACTATGATTTAGGGAAGCAAAAAGGGAAGTGTTTAAGCATCTTAATGTTTTGTATGCAGATGGACAAGGCTTCTGTCCTGGGAGACGCTATTAAATACTTGAAACAGCTACAAGAACGATTGAAGATACTGGAAGAGCAGACTGCAAAGAAAACAATGGAAACGGTGGTTTTTGTGAAGAAGACTCGGATCTCGGCCAATGATGACACCTCTGCATCTGATCAGAACTCCGATAGCCACTCCGATGAGCCACTCCCTGAAGTTGAAGCTAGACTTTCGGAGAAGAATGTGCTCATTAGAATCTACTGTGAGAAACGCAAAGGATGTACCGCAAAGATACTAAGCGAAATAGAGAAACTTCACCTAACTATCACAACTAGCAGCGTCTTGCCATTTGGGAATTCCACCGTTGATATGACTGTTGTTGCTCAGGTAATTCATTTCACTTCATATTGATATTTCCTATGTAATTATCAATAAGAAAAGAGTTTGATTCTATAAGAAACGAGATTGTAGCTGTTACTCATCGCTTGCCATTTTGGAGAATAGGCAGATATTGAACTCGCGCGTTTGATTCTATAAAACTGTTACTCATTTGACATCTCTAGAAATTTCTAATTTTTTGAAGCCAGACGTACATGAGAAATGTTACAAAAACTTGTCATTCTTGCAGATGGACGTTGATTTCTGCATGACAGGGAAAGATCTGGCGAAAAACCTACGACAGGCTTTGCTGAAACACATGTGAAATTGAAGGTTGCAAAACTCGAATAAGAACTGTCAATGTTTTTTCTTTCTTTTCTTAGGGTCTTCAACACATCAGAAACGTGGGATTATCGATGATGAATAAGCTCTACTTGCAGACAAGTCTCCTTTTATTTTTTTCAGTGTCTTTCTAGAACCTGTTGAGAGAAACGAAGGACTGTAAACCTCTCACTGTAATTATTGTTGCAAGACTCAAATTCGGCAGCAGGGTTTTTCACCTTTTTCTCGTGGCTTTTTGCGTGGTTGAGCCCATGACCATGTTCAATTACCCCTGCGTTGTAAACGAGGCCCGCAGCTTTTTGAGAGGGATTTTTTTTAGAGGTTTTAATTGACTTTTGATCAGCATCACCTCTTTCTTTCCTCTTTACGTGAAAAGCATTGTTTTTCTTCTGCACTGAAGAACAAGTTAGAGACTTTCTTCTCATAGAGGTTTTCTTAATATATTTGGGATCTTGTCCTATTAGAAAAATTCCTCTGTATCTACCGACTCAATTATTTTCTGACAATTATTTATGTTGGAATAATTTTGATTAATATATATATATATATGTTTCTTCATTGTGAATTTTATATACAGTTGCTTTAATTTTATTATTTTTTATTCATTTATTCCTTGAGATAGCCTCATCCTCATCCAACCATACTGGGCAGTTTTTTGTTTCATGGTCATGTGATGTGTTTTATTTCTTTTATTAATTGGGATGTGACACACCGACCATTTTTATTGAGTATATGAACAGTGGAAAATGTTAATACTAATATAATTAGTACGTTGGAGGTAAATCATTGGATGGGTCCACGTGGGTTATTTTAATCAGATTATAGGTAAGTTTGGAGACAAACTTAGACCCACAAGAGATTATATGATCTTTGACTTTGACTCTATCTCCCTTAATACATAGCCATATTGCTTTACTCTAATTTTAGTATCACCATCTTTGCTTGTTAACTGGAGAAAAGCAGTGGGAGAAGAAGGTGCAGATAGAAACTCACTAGATCTATCACCCTTAAAAATTTAAATTAATCTTTACTTGTATTAAAATAATATATTTTTTAATGAAGAAATGAAATATATTGAGATGATGAGTGTTATATATATTAAGATATAAATTAAATAATAAATCTAAGTATTTTTATCAACTTAAATTTTTAGAAAAAATTATAATTTCACATAATATCAACAGACATCATTTGGTGGGTTTGAAATAATTAGTTAAGATTAAAGTTGATTTTCATATATAAGATGAGATGAGTTAAAATTAAAGTTAAAAGTTGAATAAAATATTATTAGAATATATTGTTTTAATATAATTTTTATATTAGGATTTGAAAATGTTGAATTGTTTATTTTATTTTGTGTGAAAATTTTAAAAAATTATAATAATTAAATAAGATGAGATGAGATGAAAAATTTTATAAAACTGAGGGATAGCTATTACAACTATTTTATTACTACATAATAAATATTATGTTTATCAATTCAAACACATAAAAGTAAAGGTTGAAAGTAATTCATAATTTCTGTTTTTCAGATGTACAACCCAATAAAAACAAGAGAGTAGGTGGTAGCTAGCCACTTACGGGCCAGTACTAGTTCTTTTGCGACGAAATATAGAAGAAAAGAAGCTCAACTACTTCCGTTTTTTTTTTCTTGGTAATGAATGGTAAGGGATTGAATATTTTAGGATTGTAAATATTATTTTTTTAATAATAATATTATTTAGGAGTATATAAAAAAATAAATAATATATATGTATATGAAAATTCAATATTGATTTATGATTAAAGCATATGTTTTAAAACTGATAAAGTTTCCATAAATTCTTCTTAAAAGAAATGGACAAGATTAGATTTTGGGAGATGGATGGCCGTGGTCTTGATCTTCCTCCAAATTATGATAAAAACAAATCATAAAACTATCATACCATCCAGCATTTTTTGGAAAAAGAAAAAAAAAATTCTCTAGTACGAGCTCTATTTATCTGTCAAGTTCTATTACATATCGTCTTTTTTACGTATTTTTTATACATTTTATTGATATAATTGGTCAAAATAATTATTTTATATTAAAAAAGATAAAACAATCAATCATATTAATAAAATACATTAAAAAAATATGTAAAAATAATTACATATATAATTTAAATAAAAATTCTACTATTTAAATTAAAAAAAAATCACAAGGAATAATATAATTTTTCTTAAAAAAATATATTTATGGAAAAAAAAATGTTAGATGTAATCCTCTAACTATTCCATGAACAACAATAAAAGAGGTCGATATTCAAATTGAAAAAGGAAAACACGTGTTATAATTGGATCGATGCACGTGTTGGGTAGCTACCTAATCAATTAATGCAATAATTCTGCAACGGGTTTCCCGGACTTCGGCTGGACTTTTGATCCAAATGCTCCACTCCATACAATGGTCGGTGATGATCTTACTGTTCATCGCCTTCATATTTTTTTCGGTAATCACTGGTTTTTTCTTAAGTTTTACTCCTTAAAACGCTCACTACACACCTGAACAATAAAGTACATGTTGGGATTAATGTTCTCATTACGTTCCCTTTCTTTGACGAGAGATAAATTAAAAGGATCGAACATTCACATGATGATTGACATTTAGTACAATAATTTTAATATAGTACACGTACGGAAGATTACTACACCCTCTCATAATGAAATTATGAAGTCAATGTGTCCATTTGTGTGTGTTTTTTATTTTTTATTTTTTAAAAAGACCCTACCTAAAGACTCTATCTATATACCTGTTTTGAGTACTTTTATATCTTGATCTAATCTTTATAATGGGAAATTATATTATGCCGCCTGAATTTGTCTAATTAATTTGACCCTTTGTATATTTTATTTATTTTTTATTTAATAATTAAAGAAGTAAATATTTGTATATTGATTTTTTTTTTAATTTTTAAAGACATTTAAAAAATATTTGAAAGAATTTTTCTTTTAAAAAAAATATATAATTTGCATTAGAAGACATGACTAGTTATTAAACTTGAACGGCATAGTAACACTATCATTTGTAAAAGAATAGGAGGATTTTTAATTAATTGGTAATAATCTAATTGGATTGTTACAAAAAAATTGGTTTCGATTATGTTTAAACTATAACACGTAATTAAAATCCTGACTGTTAGATGAGTTTTCATATGTTATTATTATATGTCTTGCGAATAGGGTAGTAAATGAATCAATCTGTTTGATAGCTCGCTTGGTACTTATCCGATTAAACTCAAATCGAACTCAACTCTTAAAAAAAAAAAAAAAATCGTCCATGAAAACAGATACCAGCTCAATTAGTAAATGACACATATCTGATAAAACTCAACTTGAGTCGGCTAAGATTCGTTAAGGCCCACTCATTTATATTCAAGTCGACTTGTTAGCTTGACTCGATTAAAGTTCATTCATATATTAATAGGTATATACATATACCTATGTATATATACATATATATTAGCTAATATTAATACAAGTATAACACTTTTATAATTAAATAAATAAATAAAAATTTCATACTCGAATATTTTAAACCGAGCCAAGTTTAAAAAACTCAAATTGATTCGGCTCGATTCGATCATAGGCTACTCGCAAAAATAGAAGTTCTTACCAGTGAAATTATTTACCTTCAGCAGGAATAGCACCGCTCCTTGCAATAATGACAAACAAGCTCGGCCTAGATGCGGATGGATTCGAGAGTTTTCGTTTCATAATGGATCTATATGGACGTTTGAAGACGACTCGGTCCATTCTGTCAAAACGCATGGGCTTAGGCTTGGGCTTTGAATTTAATTAGCTTGCAAAAGTAGAGAACATCTTGGGTTGTTATGGACCAATCTTAGTCACCGGATTGCAGAATATTAGTAGCCTATTTTATTAAGATCGAAGAGAATTGTTGTCTTCATCTCAAACTGATCAGTTACTTTTAATTGTTTGATAGGGTGCATTTTAAATGATTGTAGATGTAATCACATAAATGAACAATCATCCCAAATGCACAACACCGGTAAATGTAATTGGGACGACAAATTTTAGGATAAAAATTGAAGTTAACATTGTTCTCATTTATATATTTTTTTGGAAAGTTCTACAGACTATATATCCTTATCCTACTCTCATTCCGCTATGATAGTCTTATCCTACTCTCATTCCGCTATGATGAGGTGGCATTATCTATCAATATGTATAATTTAAAAAAAAAATCAAAGATGATCCAAGAGTGATCATGTGAGTGTCACATTTTACCTAGTGAGATAAGAGTAGAATGTAAATGTGGTTTGCAACATTACCCAACTTTTTTTTTTATATATATTTTGAGCAATAATGCCACTCTTCATCATTGATTTTGTCATCGATCCCATCAAATTTGCTGCAACGACACATTTTAAGTGTTTTCATTTCTTAATCCGATCTTAAATTGTAGCCTGTTTTGAATTACATTGACAGATATGACACCTGGATTTATATCGAAATGCACTAAAATCTGAACATGGCAAACAGACTTTTTGTGACTCTTAGTAAATGACAAATAAGAAGGCAATGGAACTTAACCGGAAACTTAATTCACTATCCCATTGATGCAAAGCCATTGGCCAAGAAAGATTTTCTCTCAGCTGAGATTAAGGTTTATAGTACTAAAGAACTCATCATTCAGACCGAACTTTTGAATAATGCCAGTGCAAGTATCGCCATCTTCTGCACCGTAGACTGAGTTGCATTCAATAGTAACACTCTCCTGTCCAATCCCACTTAATTCACCACATACACGCAGTCATTACTTATATATATATATATATATATATATATATTATTGATTGACTGTAAGATCAGGATATGTAACCCCCGAACTTACTGCGGAGTTGTCTGCATTCTCTGATGGAGATCGGGAGAAGAAGAGACAGCACAAGAACCAAGTTAAGAAAAGTGACAGATTTGTTATCACAGTTAGCCATTCTTTCTGTCGCTGTTTTTCCTTTCAAGTGAGGAGTCGACGACTGTTTCTTTGGATAGTGCATGGAGGGTAATTTATAGATGAAAGCCCATCAAAGAAGCCGAAATATGTGGTAGAACTTTGTCACTACTCACTAGCTTTCCTCTTAAGAAAAAGGGCCGGCTTGTCTCGAGTACTGCATTGCCGAATATTACCATCAATTATGGCTATATGGAGTGCATTTTTCGTATTAGTTTAAGGCCATTGTGAACATGATGGAGGCCGGTCACACAACTTAAACTAGAACAGATCATTAATTAGGAATTAATTAGTTGTGCTGCGCAGGCCTAGGTGAGAGCTGTAATTGGTTTGCTTGCATAGGGTTCTGCATTGATTAGATAACACCTCTGCTTCACCAGAGTACAGTTAATTTTTTACTTGAAAAACTCATCTAATTATAATATACTGTAGAATATTCATCGAGTTACTACTACATATGTAGCCAATTTGAACTTTGGTGATACGTCATATACCAGCTAGCTGGAAGCATTCTGGCCTGAAGCATGGGGTCTTTTTCTTGCTGTCTTGAAAAAATATTTACATACTATATATATCATGTTTTAACTCGATCCTGCCTAAATATATACTTTCCGAATCAAACAGTTGAAAGGAGAAGAAAAATCACATTCTGTTAGTTTTGTTTTTTTCCTGAGTTTAGGAGTTGTGTGATCATGCATGTAAGCAAGATATAGATGGACGTTAGTGTTGGGAACAATATAAAAAAATTAAAATAAAATTAGAATCAATGATAAAAGATTTATGTGATTCGGTAACATGACAATAGTTATAAATTAAAGATACAGTGCAGCAGAAGTACAAAAATCATATAGAGTAAATCCTAATGAACGGATCGTGTCGGATTAAAAACTAAAACGGGTCATGGAATTTTTACCACAGGCTTCACCTCCGGCTTGGACCTATCAGCCAACGCCCCAATTGAAAATTTACTAAAAAATCACAATGAATTCTTATCAGATCGAGTCATCAAACCAGACTGTCACAAACACGTAAAATCAAGCTCCATGCACAGAAAACAAATGAGGATACCTATATGTATATATATATCATGCAATAAACGATCATTCGTGATAAATATGCTATATCATATTTAGTGAGAAAGTAGTATGATGTATATAATTTTTCTATATATATATATGTTAAATATATGTATTATTTGAAGTCCATTTCATCGACAAAATTAAGGTCGATCGGAAATTATGACGCATATATAGGGACCGAGAGAAGTATATATATATAAATATTTAAGCTATTCTTTGGGGTGATATCATCGGGGGATACTTATATTATCTGTTAATTATCCAATTATCCATGCACGCATGAAGCATAGAGAATCGGGTTTTCTCTCCTTCTTTGCCGTTGATTTTGAGGTTTGTTAAGGATTCATGCAGTAGTACTGTCTCTGAAGATAATTCACAGTCCAGCTGCAAGAGTACTCCTTTTACTCACGATGACAAGGATGTTTCACATATGAGATCATAAACTCTCGAATGAAACATAGTGCCTAGAATTATATTCCAGATCGAATAAACTTTTGCATATATAATTTACAGCACTAAGGAATTTATAACTATATATATCCCTGCATATGATTCATTCTTCTGGGTAACAGCGAGAACAAGGATGATCATGAGTGGATGCCCACTCGAGGAAAACAATGAGATACAAGACAAAATTGACAAGGACTAGTATTTGAGAATTTGCAAAAGGAGTAGAAATAGCAGAAAAAGGACTCGGAAAACTAGCTTCGCCATGGAAACTCTTCACATATGAAGACAGGTATAAAGACAATGCCTCTCAATAAACCCTGAAATCATTACTGGCACAAAATCAGACTTTTGCTCCTTGAAATGGATCTAACGAATTAGACCTTTCCTTGTCAACTTCTTTGCTTAAACGATTAGACAAGTAATAATAATCCATTTTGCTAGCCCGTCGTGTACGCCCATGGTTAATTCCAAGACGATGATCGATGCGCAAGTTCCATGCAGCATCTTGGTCCCCACCGTGCAGCACCAATATCCAAGCTAGCCTTCACCATATGCTCATGCATGGACCACCAAGATGGGTTCTGATCAATGTAATCGCACTAGCTAGCTAGCCAAGCAGGGCAGCCTTTGATTTCTCGCAAGCATTCATATGTAGTTGTCGGGCCAGAAAGAATTATTTTCTTGAGTTATCCAGAGACGTATATTTGCTCTGGGAAAGCTATCGATGGTTTGTGCATGCACCTTCAAAATTAGTCAGGATTTTAACGCAAATTAACAACAAGTGCAAATAAAAAATTAAAAAAGAAATCAAGCAGAACTACTTTTGAGGACACAAGCTGGGGGAGGCAATTTCGGGTCTGTCAATACATAAGCCGTGCTCTCCTGCAATGACATGAGATCTGACTCAGTAGGATTGGGTCTGGCTTACAAAGTTTAGGTCACCTTCCCCAGAAACAGCCAAACACTTCGTATCCATGCATAGAGAAGTTAGCAATTGAAATTTTAATAGACAATTTATTTAAGTTCAATCATTCTCCTTCAGAAGGTTCTTGTTTGCAAGAGAATCAAATGACCTATAATTACATAATTTTCAATTGGTTTTCTTACATCCTACTCGATCATCGTACTATAAGAATATCATAAACTACAACAATTATGTCATTATATGCCTTGTTTGAAGAATAATTACGTACTGATGATCTGGCAGCATTAATATATTAATTCATCGATCTTTCTACTAAAATAGCACGTTGCATGGGTTGGGAAAAAATTAGCTAGGCAAACTACATTTGGACCTCCGAACTAATAACATTAATCTTATATTTGTTAATTTGAATACTAATTAATTACTAAAACTGTGGATTTTTTATAATCTTAAATGACCAAATTTTTGTAATATTGGGTACTTAATTAAGATTTGATGACTGTTAATATTATTACAGAAAGATCTCTAACATACGGCGCAAAGCTTCAAACTTGCCAAATTTTTGTTGTGAAAATCGAAGTTTTGAAGTTTAAAAGCGCAAATTGAAAAAATAGTGACAAATGCATGGGAGCAGGATGCAAAATGTAATCTTTTAAAAATTACAAAGATCGAGAACTCATAATTACTATTAGAAATTTTATTATTTGAAAATGATAAGTAATATTTTTTTAAAAAAAATTATTAATTAACTCTTTATTTTGAGAAAAGGATCAACATGATAGACTGATCTGTTTTGTTATAATTAGGGTTTGATCTCAGATTCTCAAGTCAGCAGAATGTGGTCTTTTCTATATGACATTTCACTTCGGTTATGTTTTTAATTAATTAAGCATCTCATCACTTTTGAAAACACTTTACAGTAAGCATGGAGCTGGAGAAAACCCATGAAAAGAAGAGAAAGAAAATGAATCACTCATTCCGCACATAAACCATAACAACAACAACCGATGTATGTGACAGTAGGAGTAGGGGAGAGAGAGAGAGAGAGAGAGCTAGATAGATCAAGAAGAAGAGTAATAAGATTAATAATTTGAAAGGGAGAAGGGAAATACACAAATGATCATCCAGACAGAGGTCTGACATGAATTAGATTACGCCCTCTTTAATCAAAATAATCTTTGGAAGTTTCAAAAGATATGTTTATACATACATATATATATATTAAGGAGACCAAAATGAAACATATTTAAGGTCCTTTGACATGGATCATGTATATATTAAAGCTAGCCAAAATTTCTGATGATTATGGTAATAAATGAAGGACGTTTGAGCATGGGGGCATGTATCTGGCCTTCATAGCTTTAACCTCCATACTTTTCTATACAGTTTTCTCCATCTGTGGGCCGGATAAGCAATATTCTCTTCTGAGAAATGGAATGCAGTATATCTAAGAGAACAGAATGAATCTGCTGGTCCTCCTGATCGTGTAGGAGTAGTAAAAGATACCAAATAATTAACCCTTTTACCAAAAAAGAAAGGGAAAAAAAAAACCATTAAGCTTGATTGTGAACTAATGTCAATCACTTTCAATCACATTACCGTGTGGAAAAGTTATTACTCTTTGAGATTTTATATTTCTTCGAAATGATAACTACTTTTTAAGTGGGCATTGATGGATGGATATATATGTGTCCGTTGAAAGACATTTCTGCTATCAAAAAATGCTTTTGTGCCGGTTTACAAATGCAGTGCGTACTACTGATATTTTACTTTTATATATACTCATACACAAAAGTAAAAGATCATGAGCCAGACAAAGGAAATTGGGGTTTTGCAGGCTGTGATTCCTTAGTGCTTGTGCTCATCCTTTCACGTAATTATATATATCTTCTCTCCACACACCCTCATGCAGGCAGGCAGGCAGGCCGGCCTCATCCTTTCATGAATTCGGCTTATGGCGGTTTCATGTCTCGCTAGTGACACATGGCCTTCATGTATTGGTGCAATTCCCATTTGAAAATCCTAAAGCTTAGGTGTTGACCCTACTAATAATTATAACTAATAATTATAAATGAAGCATCCGAGACCGCATTTATTTTTATTATTATTTATTGGCATGCTCTAAATAATATTACGAGTGAATATCCTATATAAACATATATTTCTATTTTAATTTTTTTTTAAGAAACATTTTTATTTTTATTTTCACGATATCCCAACTCTCCCCCTATCGGGCTAATTTGTTGTTAATAACACGATTCAAATCCTTCATTTCTACTTAGAATAGGTTTTGATATTATTCATAACGCTTTAATTAATAAAAGAGTCAAGTTTCATAGTTTATACTTGGAGTCGTCGATGATAAAATTAGAATCGAGCAAAACAATTTCATTCCCAAAAAAATGTAAGATATATTCCATACACTACTCTTATCACTTAATGAGGTATCACACGTGGAGAAGGCTTCACTGCTTTACAACAGGAGAAGGATCAAAGTGATCTGAATCAGAAAGAGAGGCCGAAGGTGAGGGGACAAAAGGAACACCGCCCAAGACAGAAAAATTGTAATACATACAACGTGTTTTCTGGGGGTAGGAATAGCTTTCTTCGGGCTTGAGGTTCTTCTTAACAGAGCCCGAAGCAAGCCTTTTCTTTTTATTATTTTTCCTAGTTTTAAGAGAAATTAATGGGTTTGAAAAATAATTGAGTAGATACAACCAGCGAATCTGTCTCCACCCACTCCCTTTCTTCCAAACTCCAACCCCACTCCCCAATAAAAACAAAACAACAAGAAAATTAAGTGACCCTCCTTCCTCCATATCAACCTATAATCTTCCCCAAAGCTAACCATATCTATTTCCTTCCGTCCCAAGAAAGTTATGTCATGCTATTTTTAATGAGAAATACTTTTAGTAATAAAGATATTATATAAAAATAATTATAAAAATTAACTTAACTTGATATGATTCGTCAATTTGTAAAATTACTTTTATTATAAAGTAGATATAATAAATTATATAAAACTACGTCAGTTTATATAATTATTTTGTATAATTTATTTGTAAACGAAGCAGTACTCATTTTTAATGTAGACCCCCCACCCCAATTATCATGCAATTTGTGATATTGCTATCTGCCTAACACGCACAAATAATTTTGGACCCACGATGCTAAATATAAATATGGTCAAATTCCACACACACATACATATCTATATGGGTTGATGTTGATCCTTGGATTAGGATTTACGGAAGCATATTAGACACTTCTTTTAACAAAAAATGGACACTTCTTTTATCAAAAGAAGAAAAAAAGAAATTGTGCCTTATAATCCGAAAGCCAACATAAAAACTCATTATTGTGGAGGTTGGACCATGGAGGGACTGTTTTATGACGGTAATGGCCATGGATAAAGGATGACAACTTTTTTTTTCTCTCTCTCTAGACTTTTGGAAGATTATAACCTATACTATTATTTTCTTTAATATGGAGGTTTAAATAAAACCAAATACACTTCAAAATTAAAAATAAAATTACCCTCTATACTCTCAAACTATTACCATATACATTTCGAGAAAAATGTAGTTAGATTTTATAGTTCATTATCTCCAATCATATTTATTGATGTGGCAAGTTTTATGTAATTTTATTTATCATTTATGATAAATTTGTACATGAAAGCCTTACACCTCGCACCCTTACATGATTAATATGTAATTTATCATTTTTATTATTTTATTTTAATGTTTAAATATGTGTGTTTAAATAAAAGAAAAAAAATGACAAATCACATATCGATTAGGTAGAGGTGCGTGGTGTAAGACTTTTTTATTGTATTTTCTTATTCATATAACAATCACTTAATAATGAATATAATTAACAACAGAGCAGTTCAGGATAAATAAAAACATTTCTCATATGTCATACGATATCGAATGTGATGGTCACAACAACCGCAATAAAAACCCGACCGTTGATAACATATTCGAGTGAAAGAAAGGTTATTTTGAGGTTGATTTTGATATTTGGTCTGCAATTAAAACTATGCTTTCAAGAATGGATTGCATATCCACTACTTTAACTTTTTGCCTTTTTATTTTTTATCCAATAAGGTAAAAAGTAATACATATAGGTATATTTATCCTTAACTGGAAACAGGCTAAGGTTATTTTTAGTTAACAACAGGGAGTGCCATAAATCAGAGGCTTTTGAGTCGTCTTTAACAGGGGCACATACCAAAAGTGGTGCTGATAAAGACCTTTGCTTAGCTGGCTCTGGATTCCTTCTTCTTTCCAAACGACAGTAAGATCCCCAGCTTTGTACCACATGACATGAACGAGGATAGAGGAGGAGATGCTCCCGTTATCTCGGGTTGGGAGGAAAAGACAATTGCATTATAGCCATGATTAATTTCATTTGCCAATAAATTGAGTTAAAGGGCGTTGTAGTCTTTTCACATCCAACGACAACTCCCCCTACGGCTACGACATCGTGTCTTGTCGTGTCGCCTTCTTTAGACGTCGTAAACGGTCCAACTATTTCGTTTGGTCCATTTTCACTGCCAGTGCCTCTTGGCGAGGGATTGTCATCTCATACGGGTCACTGACACCTGTTGTGACCTGTGCGAGCCGGTACGTTGATGATGGGACCAATGGGAGTGTAATTCGAACCACATTTTGAGGATAAGATAGTAATTCCGAAAACGGGCCTCGTTGTAATAATGCAAAATCACAGCGTCTCGTGTCTCTCCATTGTCAGTCAAAGTGGTTTGACCAGCTTTTTCCAACCCAACAAAATTATTACTGTTTCATTATTACGCATTTATCTTTTTGTTTGTTCTTTTTCCTCCGCTCCAAGATTCTGCTGACTGCTCTCGTCGAGGGGATTATTTACCCAAGCACGATATCTAACATCATTTGTTGGGGGTACCTCATTTCATTGTATACGTACATACGTACATATTATATATATATATATAAATATATATTAGGAGTAGGGCCAGATCGTGAGATATCATACAGAATTGAATTGATAAATGTTTCATCTATAAATAAAAAATAAAAAAAAAATTTAACATAATTTTATATCATAAGACCGATGTACAATGTTGTCTAACTTGGCATAGCTCGGTCTCAGCATGACAAAATGGTCCAAGCTAAGCATGCACTTATGGCTTCCGCGCGCCTTAATTTATAACTACAAAACGATCAAAACTGGTCTTCCTCGTTTAAATTTGAAATTGTAAACAAGCCAATTGAGGCTCATGACATAGAGAACAACCAACCCTTTTAGGGAGTTTTCCAAAATGGAAAAATCTTTGTCGCTTGCTATGACACTGAGAAAATAGATATGGGAAACAAACATCGAGGAGAATAAAGTCATAAAATAGGAGGTGGTGGAACAAATAAAAAAAAAAAAATTTATGTGTAATTATCTTTACTTATTCTTTATATATTCTATTTTTTTAATATAAAATAATTATCTTGATCAATCACATAAATAAAATACACAAAAATAACTATATATAATAGAATTTAATAAATAAAGCTCATGCACGCCACGTAACTTTTACATCGGAAGAGCAAAATCTTGCCAATCTCAAATCTTTTGAAATTTAGTACTTTCAATGTATTTAACTTGATCATGGAATTATTTATTTGGTTATCAACCGATAATGAATCAATCAACGATTACGTTATAATATGTGATTTATTATTTTTGTTATTATATTTAAATGCACCTATATTTAAACATTAATATAAAATAATAAAAATTACAAATTACAAATTGATTAAATGGAAATGCGTAGAGTAAGATTTGCACGTAAAATTTTCCATGAAATATTTTCATAATAAATAACTAAATATCTATTTATTGTACGGTGAGCCTTAAAAAAAGGGAAAAAGAGCGGAAAACTAACTTGCCCAAAGTGTACGTCAAAACAACGCCATCAGTAGAGAAGTTTTTGGTGATGATACCTTTTTAAATGGTTTGTTTGTTTTGGGTGGTTTGGTCACAGTAAGTGAATGAGTGAGTGGATGTGCTAATTGGGGCCCCGCCGTTTCATGTTATCCATATATATATATGGTGTGTGTACCAGACTTAGTTAATTGTGGCCCCATCTCGACTGCCAAACATATGTCATCCCTTGATCGTTAATTTTAAAGATCAATTAAAGCTTAATAAGACCTTATTTTGCAATCTCTTTATGATAATTTTCGTTCGTCATTTCAAATTTTTTTCATTCACATCTACAGCCATAATAAAAGAATATGATAGAAAAAGAATCATTTCAGTCATGTTGGAAAATACAGGTTGAATACGCAAAATTAATTGTCTGTTTTTACATTGATAGCATTTGGCTATTTTGAAAAGACGTCAAATTTTGAAAGAAACGGTGAGATTTTCTTGATTTAGAATAATATCACGTATTAAAGTTTTGTTATTTTGAGCAAAATTTACATAATTTTGACATTTTCATAACTACTTGATCAGCCCGGCTTGTGGGTTTTATTGCATAATTTGAAATTTTATCAATAAATCAAAGCTTTTTAGGCCTAATTTAGATTCTAAAATATTCTCATCGCATCTCATCCCAACATCCGAACATCACATAAATGAACGCTTTCTAATTTTAAATTTTTAACTTTTTCATCTAATATTTACCTAACTAATTATTACAACTCCCCTAAACTTCTAAACACACATAAAACAATTTAATTTTTTTAAATCACAAAATAAAAATAATATTTTAATAATATTTTAACTTTATATTATTTTTATTCAACTTTTTTATTTTCAAAATCCTATCAAATATCTTAACTCAAACTATTTAACTACTATTCGTAAATTATCTTATTACTATTTACAAATTTCTCAACTTATATCATCTCAATATTTAAACAAAATTAGAGTTTCGTTTCAATCTAAATATTTAGTTTTTATTGATTAAGTATTCATTAGATTAATGATTATAATTTTATATATTAGCAAGTATAATGGAAAGTGATAAAATTAAAAAAGAAAAAAGAGGGTTATTGAACATGTATGGCCTCAATGGTGAGTCAGTGAACCCCAAATTTAGATGGATAAATGGTCTATTTGACCGTGTCAAAACTCAAACGACCCTACAAGGCCAAAAGTAGAAAGGGGATCCAAGGCTTGCTTGCTTTATAATTTGTTTCATGTGAAGGATTGGGCTTAATTTACTTTCTTTCCCCTCCCCCCCCCCTCCCCCCCCCCCAGAATTTTACATAGGAATTTGGTAGTCGTCTCTCCTCTCTTCTCATCCATCCATCCAACATGATTATGACAGTCAAACTTTGTAGACCCGATTCTTCCCCAAAGGCTTATGACACTTGAAATCTTGGTTCAGCTTGCTTAATACTGCTTATTTAACTTTAAGTTTAATCCTCTTTTATCTTGCTCCACTTAACATATGAAAAACGACTACCATCTTCTTTATGGGAGTGAAAGGATCTAATCTAGTCTTCAAACAAAAGGAAATGTTTTCCTTGATAGTTGACACCGTGGCGAGAGAGGAGAGCAACACTATGCCAAAAAGTGCCACAACTATCATTGCTTCATAAACAAAAATTATATAAATTCTTACCATTATTTTTACAATTTTTTATATAATTATATTTTAAAATGAAAATATTTATGAGAATTGATACAATTTTATAATTATTTTAAAAAAATATCACTCATAAAAATGGTTATGCCCTTATCATTTTCCTTACCTTAAGAGTAATACTATATATCATATAAGATCATGTCAATTTTAATCATACTTGCCAATGTTATAATTTTAAATAGTTTGACGTGTCAATCATTTACTTGGTCATCGCTTAAAATATGCTACATGATCATCTTGTTATGAGTGATTATTTCAAATCAAAATTAAAAAACCATATTACATTTTTTCATTATAAACTGAAATTAAGAAATGGAGATTTAAATGTCTTTAAATTTTTATGGATGGTGAATTTAAGTGACTAAAGTTAAAGCATCTAAGTTTAGCTGGTTAAGGCAGTTGTCCATGTAATGACTATAGTCTACAGGTTAGATGGACAACTGCCTTCTTCAATACATAGATGCATCAAAACATAATATCGAATAAGCAACACTTTTTTTTTATCTCGGCAAAATAAGCAACACTTTGTTCCTACTATTGTTTTTTTTCTCCCTCTTTAAATACTTTCAAAGGTGATAAATGTTTTGGTTTTAGGATGCATATTTGAGGAGATAGGACCAAAAGGAAATTATCTTTTTAGCCTCAATTCTTTCCACAATTTAAAAGATAAAAGAAAAGAAAAGCACCATACATACAAAATAAATTAGAATTAAAATTTGGAAAAAAGGTAACCCATCTTTACTGACCAAAAGCTAATGTAAGTCTTTTTAATTTATATTTCCGTCTGTGTCAATACCAAAGAATAAAAATCACACCCTCACTGCCTCATTTCACTCAAAACTCTCTCGCACTGCCTCCCCACTCTCCATCTCCCCCCCCCCCCCCGTCTTCTTCTTCTTTCTCTTCTCCTTCTGCTCCCTTCCTCTTCTTCTGCTTCAGACTTCTTCAGAAATTGCAGAGACAAAAATAAAATGCAACTCTTCCTTTTGCTTCTCCTTCTGCTGTACCTCCATATCCAGTACCTAACCGTGTCCGCAGCGCGCCTCCCGGAGTACAAAGCCCTTCTCTCCGTCAAGTCCTCAATCACTGACGACCCACAGTCGCTCTCTACGTGGAGCGCCTCCACTAGCCACTGCACCTGGTCTGGCGTCACGTGTGACTTCTACCGTCGTCGCGTGACCGCCCTTGACCTCTCTTCCCTGAACCTCTCGGGTACGCTCTCCCCGGACCTTGCTCACCTTCGTTTCCTCACGAACCTTTCTGTCGCGGCAAACCAGTTATCCGGGCCCATCCCTCCCGAGCTATCCTCCCTCTCCGCTCTCCGCTTCCTTAACCTCTCCAACAACGTCTTCAATGGCACCTTCCCCTCCCAGCTCTCCAACCTCAAGAATCTTCAGGTTCTGGATCTCTACAACAACAACATGACCGGTGAGTTGCCCCTGGCCGTAACCGAAATGCCCAACTTGCGCCATTTGCATCTCGGCGGGAACTACTTCGCGGGTAGGATCCCGGCCCAGTACGGGCAATGGCAGTTCCTGGAATACTTGGCGGTTTCCGGTAACGAACTCGAGGGCGCTATACCCCGCGAGATCGGGAACTTGACGAAGCTCAGGGAGCTCTACATTGGGTACTTCAATATCTACGAAGGTGGCTTACCCCCGGAGATCGGGAACCTTTCAGAACTGGTTCGTTTCGACGCCGCCAGCTGTAGTTTATCTGGTGAGATACCACCGGAGATAGGAAGGCTCCAGAAGCTCGACACTCTGTTTTTGCAAGTAAATGCGCTCTCGGGGCCTTTGACGGTCGAGCTTGGCAACTTGATGAGCCTGAAATCCATGGACTTGTCGAATAACGTGTTTACGGGCGAGATTCCAGCGTCATTTGCGGAGCTAAAGAACTTGACACTGCTGAACCTGTTTAGAAACAAGCTTCACGGCGCGATTCCTGAGTTTATTGAAGACTTACCAGAGCTGGAGGTGTTGCAGTTGTGGGAGAACAACTTTACTGAGCACATTCCTCAGGGGCTGGGAAAGAATGGGAAGCTTCAGCTTCTTGATCTTTCATCTAATAAACTCACTGGTTATTTGCCTCCTAATATGTGTTCTGGGAATCGGCTCCAGACTGTGATTACTTTGGAAAACTTCTTGTTCGGTCCAATCCCTGAACAACTCGGGAAGTGCGAATCTCTGAGTCGGATCCGAATGGGGGAGAACTTTCTCAATGGTTCAATACCAAGGGGTCTTTTCGGGTTGCCCAACCTCATCCAAGTGGAGCTGCAGAATAACTATCTTACCGGGCAGTTTCCGGATACAGATTCCGTCCCGGAGAGTCTCGGCCAAATCAGTCTCTCCAACAACCAGCTTTCCGGGCCGTTACCGCCGAGTATTGGTAACTTCTCCGGTATTCAGAAGCTTTCCCTTGATGGTAACCAGTTCACAGGTCGAATCCCACCACAGGTTGGAAGGCTACAGCAGCTTTCCAAGATGGACTTCAGCCACAACAAATTCTCGGGCCCCATTGCGCCAGAAATCAGCCAATGCAAGCTGTTGACCTTCGTTGATGTCAGTCGAAACGAGCTCTCCGGTGAGATTCCGAACGAGATCACCGGTATGAGGATTCTGAATTACCTGAACCTTTCGAGAAACCATCTAGTTGGAAGCATTCCTTCTTCCATAGCCATTATGCAAAGCTTGACCTCTGTTGATTTTTCTTACAACAACCTCTCTGGTTTGGTTCCGGGCACCGGCCAATTCAGCTACTTTAACTCCACGTCGTTTGTGGGCAACCCTGACCTCTGCGGTCCTTATCTGGGGCCTTGCAAGGAAGGGGTTGCCAATGCTTCACGCCAAGCGCACGAGAAAGGCCCACTCTCTGGCTCTTTGAAACTATTGCTTGTGACTGGATTGCTTGTTTGCTCGATTGTGTTCGCAATTGCTGCAATCTTCAAAGCCCGGTCGTTGAAGAAGGCCAGCGAGGCTCGCTCGTGGAAATTAACCGCGTTCCAACGCTTGGACTTCACGGCCGATGATGTTCTGGATTGCTTGAAGGAGGATAACATCATAGGCAAAGGCGGTGCCGGTATTGTGTACAAAGGATCGATGCTTAATGGTGAGCAGGTCGCCGTGAAAAGGCTACCGGTAATGAGCAGGGGTTCTTCCCACGACCATGGATTCAATGCGGAGATACAGACTCTGGGGAAGATCAGACACCGTCACATTGTGAGATTATTGGGTTTCTGCTCAAACCACGAGACCAATCTTCTGGTTTATGAGTACATGCCAAATGGGAGCTTGGGCGAGGTTCTTCATGGCAAGAAGGGGGGCCATTTGCACTGGGATACTAGGTACAAGATTGCCGTGGAGGCTGCAAAGGGTCTTTGCTATCTTCACCACGACTGCTCGCCCCTGATCGTCCATCGTGACGTGAAATCAAACAACATTCTTCTCGACTCCAGTTTTGAAGCTCATGTTGCAGATTTTGGCCTTGCCAAGTTTCTGCAAGATTCGGGCACTTCCGAGTGCATGTCTGCAATTGCTGGCTCATATGGATACATAGCCCCAGGTTAGTACGTTTTACCAGCTTGAAGTAATTATTATCTTCATTTAATTTTTGGTCAATTGTGTCTCCTTGGAGACGTACTAATTTGGGTTTCAAAGTCTCAATTATGTCAACAGCTCTTGAAACCCAAAACCAAATTTTGTCTCATACTGTGCGGTTGGGTTGAGTTCTGGTATTGTTGTGATTGTGGTTGTCTCTTTCATATGAGTTTTGACTATAACCCACCGTACCGTAATTCTCTTATCTTATAATGGATGAGAGATTCTTTATTCGAGGACAATTACACAAAGCAAGTTTTTTATGATGATAAATGTTGATTTTCTGGCCTGCTTCGAATAACAGTGGCACTACTGTTACTCACACTAGAATGTTGCTTCAGATTGAAAATCTTGAGATTTTTTTTTTAAAACAAATCAATGTGTGTTTTTACAGAGTATGCCTACACGCTCAGGGTTGATGAAAAGAGCGATGTGTACAGCTTTGGTGTAGTTCTCTTAGAACTCGTTACCGGCAGGAAGCCAGTTGGGGAATTCGGGGATGGCGTGGACATAGTCCAATGGGTTCGAAAAATTACAGACTCGAAGAAGGAAGGAGTCTTCAAAATCGTCGACCCGAGGCTCCCCTCAGTTCCTCTGCACGAAGTGATGCACGTATTCTACGTTGCAATGCTGTGCGTCGAAGAACAGGCAGTGGAGCGCCCGACAATGCGCGAAGTTGTTCAAATTCTAACGGAGCTTCCAAAACCACCTAGTTCAAAACAGGGAGACTCAACGTGTAACAACACAATTACAGAGTTATCCCCGCCACCACCACCACCACCATCAGGCACTGCCCTAGACTCTCCAACAACAACAACCATAGACTCAAAAGACAGCCAACAGGCATCACCTCAATCACCACCACCCGATCTTCTAAGCATATGAAGTGGGGTTTTTAGTTTGTGGGAAATTGGGAGTTTGTTCTGAATTCTGGATTGTGGTAGTTCTTTTTTGTTTTTTTGTTATCTGGGGGGTTGGGTTTGCTCTAACTTTAAGGAGTTTTCACTACATGTTTTTAAAAGTTTGTGTACAGTAGCAATTGGGGAGGGGGTGTTTATTTTTCTTATAAGCTTTGTCTTTATCATGTAGTAGTAGTACTAGCTTTACTGCTGCTTTTGCTGCTTCATCCTCTGGTATCTGTTTATGGCACAGCTGTTACAGTTCTGGGTCTGCATTCTGCATCACTGTGAACATCAAGTGGAGGGGAGTCAGTGTTTTTAAGGTGTTTGTGACGTGTGAGGGGGGAAATTGAAAACATACAAAATGGGGTTGGGCATTGGGTATAGGAAAGCGTGTTTGTGGTTTACATTATTATTATAAAGGAAAATGCGAATGATGAACTGAAAACCCTAAAGTGGGTGGGTGCAGTCAAAAGCAGAGCCATTCAATTACCGAGACTGTTGGGTTTCCGTCATAAGAGTGTAAAACTGAAAGGTGAAAACTCCATTCTCCTGACCAATTGACGCCCTTTTCCGAAGTAATGGTGAATTGCAGCACAGGTCAATTGCTTCTATATTTCTCCATATTTTGTACCTAAAAAGCAGTACTCCCAAATCTATATAGAACTACTCATATTTCTTAGTAGTACTAGAAGTTGGGCAACGTCAAGGGACGATCGCCAAGTAGTGTATGGTAATATTATTTTTATTAAAAAAAAATTTTGGATTAATAATGTAATGCTTTTAGAAAAAAAATATATAATTTCTAACCTCAAATAGTAAGATAGTCTAAAATAAAATTAATAATGTAATGTTTTTAAAAATATATATATAATTTATAACATCAAATAGTAAGATAGACTTAAATCGGTTTTAAAGTATTTAGAATTAAAATTTTATTATTTATTATTGTATATATTCCTGGGTGTGGCTAGAAACAACAAATATATGAAAAAAAAGAACCTTGAACCAAAACTGTGCAGTACATGAGACAAACCGTTAATAATAAAATAACGTGTGTTTTTTTATTTTAATAAAGTGATTATTTTTTAAATTTTTTATAAAGAAATAAAAAATTAAGGTTTTTATAAGATATTATTATTTGATTTTAATGTTTCATGATGAATTTAAATTGATAAATAAATAATATTTTATTGGAAGAATTGTAGTAGTAAATGTAGTTAATAAATAGATTTAAATTTAATTATTTTACATTTTTCTTTGTCATATAAGGAATAAATAAAAATTTTAAATTGCATATATAAATTTATATATAAATTATAATTTATATAGATATATATATAATAGAATATATATATCTAATATACGTCATAAATAAATGATCATTAATGCATGGGTTTTAGGATAGATGCATGCTGCATGAACTTTGATAATTATGAGTGATTGAGGAGAGATTAAAAAAATAATAACTTTTAAGAAGAGAGAAAGAGCTATTTTAATTTATTCATGAAACTAACGACGGTAATTTTAACGGTAAAATAACAAAAACTGTTAAACCAATAAAATTATGTTAGATAACCATTTTATATATATAAAGAAATGTCAGAAAACAATAAATAAATCCAACATTTTTTTTCTCTTCAATTTTATTTTATGAATAATTTTTAACCCATAGATAATATACCTAATATTAAATACTCATAGATTATTTGAAATTTTAGCTTAATATTTTTAAAGTTTTATAAAATTCACTTGTCTTTTTTTTAGGACCCTCTTTTTAAGGCAGACCCCTCAAATGAGACTTGGCAAATTGCCTGGCACATGACTCACATGCATTGCAAAACTGTGTCCAAACTTTTGAATCCTAGAGGGGACATTCCTCTCATACAATGTCCAAAATACCTACCTATTTGAACATATAGGTTATGTAACCATGTATTTATACGAGGGCATGTTGGTAATGTGTTATACATATGATATTGAGTTGGTGAATATTAAGTTGTGGAAAAGGACGTATAAGAAGAAATTTCATAATTTGGAGGCAACTTGATCTATCATGCCATGCAATACTATATATGAGGACACCGACATACTCGACATCCTGTTTGGCGGTGGTCGATATTGTATGGATCAAAAATTCTCTACGGATTTTTTGGATATTCATTTACACCAATTTTGTTTGGGAGTTTCGATCTTTGTCTTCAAAGGTACGATTATATAATTTTAGACAATTAGAAATATTGTTTTATTAAGATTTTGACTTTTCAATTTGAAAGGACAATAAAAACATATTTATTTATATTATTTATTTTAATATATATTATACGATGTTGTCGATTTCAAGGATGTGAACAAAATATATTTTATAAAAGTTATAAATTATTACAAAAACATTTCTATGTCCACAGCAATTAAGCAAATTAACCAAGTGAAAGAATTTTGTTTTGTTTTTTGTTTTTAATGAAGTTAATGTATGTATGGCCCTGTCTGTCTCTGAGGAACTTACACGTGGATGTATGAGTCTGATACGATATGACAGGGCGAGAAGAGTGATGGAGTAGGATTTTTAAACGAAACATCATTTCAAGGACGTGGCAATGTCCCATCTTTTTACATAACTTTGAGAGCAAGGCGCAATAAATCGCTATGCTTTTCATACGTCCATTTACAAATCCATGGTGGTTTGTATTTGGCGCAGAAGTGGATAAGGGAAGGTAATCTGGCATTTCGCCCTTGTACCTTGTTAACAATGGAAAAGTGTTTGATGACCTTCTGAAGATCATCAGGGAAAATTTCAATGGTAGAACCAAAACAGCCCCACCATCTTTGAAACCACAGAGGGAAGACATTTTTGCTTCTTCCGTTAAAGGAGAAGAACCAGGAATGTGATAAATCTGGGGTTTGATATAAAGGGAATTTAAACCAGGCTTGAATATAATCATAATAATTATAGCCAACACCTGTTTCTGGAACAAGGGTTTTGGAAGTAGAAGGGTGGGTGACCCATTCTTCTTCAGTCATGACATGGATAATTTGACAATTATGAAAAACAATTTTTGATTTGTCAAATTTATCAAAAATTGGTTTAATGGATACGGAATTGGTCTTTACCATGATTCCGAGATAAAATTTCAGGTCTTTTGCTGGATTGTCAGGAATCCAGTGAAAGTCCCGAGGGAAATAATCAACTGCAAGTTGGAAAGGATCTGTCTTTACCGATTTCTCGATGTAGAACAGGTTGTCAAACCAATCCTTCTTGTGATAAGGTGCCTTGTTGGCACGGATAAAGTTGCCTGCCGGTCGCTGTCCTGTTACTGCCAATGGGTTGGCAAAGGGGTCACAGGGTGTGGCTAAGGTTGAGGCAAAGGATGCAGGGGTTACCAATCTGGGAACTTGCCCTAGACTGGTAAATCTATTGGCTATCTCCAGTGGGGAAGAAGCCGTAGTCAAAGAAGTTGTTGGTACCGGAGGTACAAACAGCTTGGATATTGAAGAGGTAGAGGAGGAGCTGGGAAGCCCTCCTGGCTTCTTTTTCTTACTCATGGTTTTTCTGCAAGGAATTCACGGGTAAGAAAGTCAGGGATGGAATTATCCGATCCTTTAATATATTCAATATCAAAATCAAAACACTTAAAACAGCTTGCCAGCGTGCAAAAATCTGTTTTGATGCAATGTTTTCAACATCCTTTTTTAAAATTTCCTTTGCTGATTTACAGTCAACCCGCAAAAGGAATTTTTGATTTAATAAATCAGACTGAAATTTAGAAATACATAATACAACAGAAAGTATTTCTTTTTTAACAGTGCTGTAGTTATGCTGTGCATGATTCCAAGTGCCAGAGTGGAAACGAACAATTTGCTCTGGAGAACCTGGAGAGATAACTTGTTTCAAGATGCCGCCATAGCCTGTGTCACTGGCGTCAGTTTGGACAATCTTGAAGCTATTTAAAACAGGAATTCCAAGACACGGAAGAGTTTTGACATGTGTCTTGATTTTCTGGATAAGCTTGGTGTGAACGTCAGTCCACGGAGCAGGATTAGTTTTTAGTCTCGCAAATAGAGGGCGACACTGTTTTCTCATATCCTGATAGAAGTCAGAGATGTAATTCAAAGAACCAAGGAATCTCTGTAATTGATTCTTATCTAGAATAACATCTGGAAATTTGTCAGCAAACTCAATAGCTCGCTGGATAGGTTTGATTTTACCTTCGAAGATGTCGAAACCAAGGAATCTGATCTTGGTTTGGAATAATTTCATTTTCGAAGCAGATAAAACAAGTCCATTTCTTTTGATGACCGCAAGAAATGTTTCAAGATGTTTCCAGTGTTCANTTCAGCTCAGGGTCCTCAATTTGTGCAATAAGAGATAAGAGCATGTTTTCATGTTCTTCCTCTTTGGTTAAAATTCTTTTCCCATTGGGATCTTGACCTAAAACATGAATTGTTTTTCGTTCAAGATTACAACAAGAATCTTTACAACCAAACTTAATATTTGGTGAGTTGGGATGATCAGAGTCTGAGTGATAACTTGTATCATCAGAACTTAGTTCATCCTTATCCGAAGACATGGGAGATCCATTTTCGAGGAGCCGAAACAGATCTTCTTGGTCAGCGGCATTAATATGCAACTCATTAAGTTTTTTCTTAATCTTGGGCTTCTTGGGGCACTTATCTGCAAAGTGTCCTTTTTGGCCGCAAGTAAAACAAGTTCCCTTTGCAGGGGTTTTAGAAAACCATTTTTGAAAAGGTTTCTTTTTTCTGGAAACCGATTTTGAAACTGGTTTTTGGTAGAATTCATCACGGGGTGTTCTCCTGTGACTCCCGCGAGGTTTGGAAAACTTTTTAATAGTTTTCTTTTGTTGCCGAGATGGCGCAATAGGAGGAAGGCCAAATTGTTCACAAAAGTTTCCCATTTCATATTTGGCTTTCTTTCTATCGTTCATCTGTTGGGCAATCATTCTTTGGTCATTACACATACTAATACCAAGTTTCTGAATAAGACTAATGATATCACCATAGGTATAATCATTATAATTCAGTAAACCCGAGGCATCAGTAAGTGAATCCTTAACCTTAATGGCAAACAAACGAGGCAATCCATCCACGAATTTTTCTTTCCAATAAGGCATATTAGAGTCATCCCGAAGCATAACTCTGGACATAAAGACATCTTTATACCAGCGGTAATCAGACATCTTATTACATCTTAAATTATTCAAATAATCAGAGATCCGATTAGTTATGTTAGAAGGAGTTCCAACAAAATGTTTAATAAGGGTATAAATCAGGGTGTTGACTCCATCAGGCGTTCCTTGCCCTGGGATTTCGTCAAACACAGGCAAACCCTCTTCAGTCTTTTGGACTGCAGAACGGATTTCACCTCTTGCTGCGTCGGTAAGATGTTTATCCCACCAAGAACGAAGCATGCCTGAGAATCCAGTAGTCAGGATATCAACAATATTAGGCTGGCTAAGATTGTTGTTAATATAAGCATTAGCAACCATAGACATACGTTGGACCGTATTGAGGATTTCCTGCTCAGATAATCCATCAATATTCCATTCATACATTTGGTCGGCAGATACTGAGAATTGAGGTTGGAAACCTCTTTCCTCGAACTGCAATCAGGGGGTGTTGGTCTAGAATACCAGTTTTTTGTAAGACCAATGGGAGTAGGTCTTTTCAAATCAAGTTTGGCGATCGTGGGTCTTTCCAGGGAAAGATCCTGAAAACCATTTTGAATTAAGTTAATTTTCTGTACTAAGGAGTTATCAGACAAGGTTTCATCAGATAAACCATCATCATCCAAAGTTTTTACAGAAAAAGAATCATCAAAATTAACCCCTTTGCTGTCTTTGCTTAGAGCACTGACAGAGGGTCCTTCTTGGCTAACTTCTTGTTTGATGTTAGCAAGCATCCGATTAACCTTATCGAGAGTACTATCGGCGGTGTAAAATCGATTTTTGGCCTTCTCTCAGGTAAGATAACCAAAGGTTTTTCAATAGTTTTGGCAGGTTTTTGGAAAATAGGTGTTTCAACCATGTTCTCGATACGATCTAGTTGCAGACCTATTGTATGGAGAGATTGGTTAACAAAATTGTTTTGTTCAATAATCTTTTTTGTTTCGAGCAAAACATTTTCACCTGGTTTTGAAATCTTAAAAGGAGAGGCTTTTATTTCAACTCCTTGGTGAGAAATCAAGATAGTTTCCAAAGGTGGGTGGCTGGTTTTAACAACAGTCCTGCCTTCTTCTTTAACAAAATTTGTTTTTAAAACATTTAAATTCTTTTTAGAATCATCCTTCTTAGAAGCATAATGATTCTCAAGAAAATCAAAGAATAAGATATGTTTGTTAATGGCAACCATCTTATCCATCCATTTTCTACGAATCCTTTGTTTCTCAGAAGATGAATAAATCTTGCAATAAGATTTTCTCTTATTACGGTTTTCTTTAGATTTAAACTCAGCAAGCAAAGAAGCTAAGTCAATTGAATCATGCGTTAGTGTTTCATGATCAAGATAATTCGTCCTGCTCATCATACATAATTGATGATGAACTGGAGCGACCATATCAGAAGCGGTAGGGGACAAAGAATTGTCCTCTTCCTCCTGTGCTTCTTCCTGTATGGATTTATCTTTTGCAGAGTACATGGCAGATGTAACCTGGGACTGAGTTGAAATCCCTTTCAACTTTAGATCCCTTGGATCTTGGTTATTTGGAGTAACGGTAGATTGAAACTCCTGGATAAAAACCGGACGAGAAGAACGTTGTTCTTCCAGATATCTGTTGATATTCGCATCTCGAATACCTGGGTCCGAACTGACAGAGGATCTAGATCCAGCGAAAGAATTTCTTCTTCCATTAGAACTAGATGTATCAAAGGATATCTTTACAGTTCCATCCAT
Organism: Carya cathayensis; assembly: GCA_011037825.1. NCBI lineage: Eukaryota > Viridiplantae > Streptophyta > Magnoliopsida > Fagales > Juglandaceae > Carya > Carya cathayensis. The sequence continues at coordinate 196,014 of QGSO01000459.1, read as the reverse complement.
GAATTGCTTGATATAACTAAGATCTTCTTTAGGTTGAATTACCACTGGTGGTAGCTCTTCCTTAAGGGTCCATTCTGTTGGAAGTCGGATATCCTTCCAATAGAGTTTCTTGGGAGTTCGGATGTTAGCGTTCTCAGTAGAACTACACATCAATAAAGTCTCATTTTTAGGAGACTTAATTTTGGCCCTTGTCTCAAGGCTAGAACTCAAAACTCTATAGTATATACGATAAACTAAAGATATGGGTCTACTGCCAGGTTTCATGTTAAACCCTGAAGTTAGAACATTCAAAGTTAAAACAGACAGAACATTTGCGTCATACAAATCAACCATCAAGTCAGGATAGCAATCAAAATGAACTGGACCATCCATAAGAGAAGTCTGAACTACTCCTAAGGCACTGTCAGTAAAGTCCATAAATCTACCATCCCTTAAGCATAAAAGGACGGAAGCATTGATACCTTTTCTGATCAAAGGTTTCACTGCTACCTGAACAGATGCAATATGCATGAATTTAAAACCTTTTTCTTTAAAAGATTTTATTAATTCTTTTTTAATTAATACGCATTGTTCTTGCGTATCGGATATTGAAAAAGTCTGTTCCACAGTTTTTACCTGGGACAGAGTTTTAGATTTGAAATTAAACCAAGACTGGTGATATAAGGAATTAACCTTGATCTTTGGCATATGCCATTGATCTATATCATCAATCCCAGTCTCATTTTCTGAGATATCACAATCTTCTTCGTTAATTATATCAGGAGGCAAAGCCGACCTGGAACTAACTGATGAACTAGATCTAAACATCTTGTTCATCTGGATCATAACTGAAACAAGACTCGGGGTCCTTCCTAGACCTAGGTCAAAACTACTTCCAGCAGCAACCTCCGCACATACCGGAGGGCCACAACACTAACCCAACCTCACTCCACATGCCTAAAACGCCTGTCCCTCGGCTAACACGGCAATCTAGGAGCCCTTCTGGACGCTAGTGTATTCGGCTGCGGTGGCTTCTTTTTCTTACTCATGGTTTTTCTGCAAGGAATTCACGGGTAAGAAAGTCAGGGATGGAATTATCCGATCCTTTAATATATTCAATATCAAAATCAAAAACACTTAAAACAGCTTGCCAGCGTGCAAAAATCTGTTTTGATGCAATGTTTTCAACATCCTTTTTTAAAATTTCCTTTGCTGATTTACAGTCAACCCGCAAAAGGAATTTTTGATTTAATAAATCAGACTGAAATTTAGAAATACATAATACAACAGAAAGTATTTCTTTTTTAACAGTGCTGTAGTTATGCTGTGCATGATTCCAAGTGCCAGAGTGGAAACGAACAATTTGCTCTGGAGAACCTGGAGAGATAACTTGTTTCAAGATGCCGCCATAGCCTGTGTCACTGGCGTCAGTTTGGACAATCTTGAAGCTATTTAAAACAGGAATTCCAAGACACGGAAGAGTTTTGACATGTGTCTTGATTTTCTGGATAAGCTTGGTGTGAACGTCAGTCCACGGAGCAGGATTAGTTTTTAGTCTCGCAAATAGAGGGCGACACTGTTTTCTCATATCCTGATAGAAGTCAGAGATGTAATTCAAAGAACCAAGGAATCTCTGTAATTGATTCTTATCTAGAATAACATCTGGAAATTTGTCAGCAAACTCAATAGCTCGCTGGATAGGTTTGATTTTACCTTCGAAGATGTCGAAACCAAGGAATCTGATCTTGGTTTGGAATAATTTCATTTTCGAAGCAGATAAAACAAGTCCATTTCTTTTGATGACCGCAAGAAATGTTTCAAGATGTTTCCAGTGTTCATCAATAGATTTGGAGAAAACAAGTACGTCATCGATGTAAACGATGGTGAATAAGGTGAATGATGAAAAGATGTCATTCATGATATTTTGGAATTCACTAGGAGCGTTCTTCAGCCCAAATGGCATAACATTCCACTCGTAGTGACCCAGAGGGGTGGTGAAACCAGTCTTGTATCTGTCTGACTTCCTAATTTGGATCTGCCAAAATCCAGACTTAAGGTCAAACTTAGAGAACACGACTGCACCTTCTAAACGTTGAATTAAGTCTTGTTTATTGGGAATAGGATATCTAATCCATTCTAAGACCTCATTCAATGGTTTATAGTTTATGACCAGACGGGGTGTCCCTCGCTCAATCTCAGCTTTTTTCTGGACATAAAACGCAGCACACGACCAAGGTGACTTGCTATGCCTAATGATATTTTTAGCAAGAAGATCCTCAATCTCTTTTTTGCAAAACTCAAGGGTTTCCCTATTCATTTGAATGGGTCGCGCCTTGGTGGGTATTTTGGTTTCAGAAAAACCTTTAATATAAGGCAAAGAAACTTCATGTTTCTTCCTATGCCAGAATGCAGTAGGAAGGTTTGAACAAACAGAAGAAATCAAAACCTTTTGAAAATCCGCAATCTTTGCTTGAAGCAAAGGATCTTTAAGATTTTCAGATATGCGTTTAAAACGAATTTCTTGTTTTAGAAAATCAAGATGTTTTCTTTTTTGAGAAATCAACGTTAAAGATTTTCTATGACAATCACGTTCAAACTTAGATGCAAATTTAAATTTGACTTTCTGTCCAAAGGGGTCAGTGGTGATCCCGTCATGTTCAGACAAAAAGGATAAATCATGTTTAAGAAAGGCATCCCCAAGATTACATCATAGGAAATGTCTTTGACTAAAACAGATGGAATTTTAAAGCAAATATTGTCCTGGCAAATATGAGCGTCATTTAGCTCATAACGAATCTTCATCTTAGATCCGTTTGCCGAGAATAAATTCTCTCCGGACTTTTCAAAGTACTGGGTAGGAACTAATCCTTCACGGATACAGTTCAAGTCAGCACCTGAATCAATTAAGGCAATAGCAGAGAATTTGAAACTACGAGCAACAATAATCTCTACCAAACAAAACCATTTCTGTGGGACAGAATGGCGAAGCACACAGACATCCTTATCAGATGGTTCAGAATGGTCTGAGTCGTTTGATTCATTGCCTGAAGGATTTTGATCAAATTGTTTATCAATTTGTATTTTCAATAAATCTTGTTTAAAAGAAGCATTTTCAAATTTAAGGGTTTTAACCTCTTCTCTGAGTTCAGAAATCTCTTTTTTAACAAGATTAACTTCATTTTGTAAATCCTTTATGGAAATTTCTTTGGGTTTTTGTTTCTGAAAACGTCCCAAAGTTTCATCAAAAGAAATCTTCCCTGAAGACGTAGGCTCTTTGCGAGTCATATTCTTCTTAAGCTGTATGAGATATTTCTCTTTCAGCTCAGGGTCCTCAATTTGTGCAATAAGAGATAAGAGCATGTTTTCATGTTCTTCCTCTTTGGTTAAAATTCTTTTCCCATTGGGATCTTGACCTAAAACATGAATTGTTTTTCGTTCAAGATTACAACAAGAATCTTTACAACCAAACTTAATATTTGGTGAGTTGGGATGATCAGAGTCTGAGTGATAACTTGTATCATCAGAACTTAGTTCATCCTTATCCGAAGACATGGGAGATCCATTTTCGAGGAGCCGAAACAGATCTTCTTGGTCAGCGGCATTAATATGCAACTCATTAAGTTTTTTCTTAATCTTGGGCTTCTTGGGGCACTTATCTGCAAAGTGTCCTTTTTGGCCGCAAGTAAAACAAGTTCCCTTTGCAGGGGTTTTAGAAAACCATTTTTGAAAAGGTTTCTTTTTTCTGGAAACCGATTTTGAAACTGGTTTTTGGTAGAATTCATCACGGGGTGTTCTCCTGTGACTCCCGCGAGGTTTGGAAAACTTTTTAATAGTTTTCTTTTGTTGCCGAGATGGCGCAATAGGAGGAAGGCCAAATTGTTCACAAAAGTTTCCCATTTCATATTTGGCTTTCTTTCTATCGTTCATCTGTTGGGCAATCATTCTTTGGTCATTACACATACTAATACCAAGTTTCTGAATAAGACTAATGATATCACCATAGGTATAATCATTATAATTCAGTAAACCCGAGGCATCAGTAAGTGAATCCTTAACCTTAATGGCAAACAAACGAGGCAATCCATCCACGAATTTTTCTTTCCAATAAGGCATATTAGAGTCATCCCGAAGCATAACTCTGGACATAAAGACATCTTTATACCAGCGGTAATCAGACATCTTATTACATCTTAAATTATTCAAATAATCAGAGATCCGATTAGTTATGTTAGAAGGAGTTCCAACAAAATGTTTAATAAGGGTATAAATCAGGGTGTTGACTCCATCAGGCGTTCCTTGCCCTGGGATTTCGTCAAACACAGGCAAACCCTCTTCAGTCTTTTGGACTGCAGAACGGATTTCACCTCTTGCTGCGTCGGTAAGATGTTTATCCCACCAAGAACGAAGCATGCCTGAGAATCCAGTAGTCAGGATATCAACAATATTAGGCTGGCTAAGATTGTTGTTAATATAAGCATTAGCAACCATAGACATACGTTGGACCGTATTGAGGATTTCCTGCTCAGATAATCCATCAATATTCCATTCATACATTTGGTCGGCAGATACTGAGAATTGAGATTGGAAACCTCTTTCCTCGAACTGCAAGTCAGGGGGTGTTGGTCTAGAATACCAGTTTTTTGTAAGACCAATGGGAGTAGGTCTTTTCAAATCAAGTTTGGCGATCGTGGGTCTTTCCAGGGAAAGATCCTGAAAACCATTTTGAATTAAGTTAATTTTCTGTACTAAGGAGTTATCAGACAAGGTTTCATCAGATAAACCATCATTATCCAAAGTTTTTACAGAAAAAGAATCATCAAAATTAACCCCTTTGCTGTCTTTGCTTAGAGCACTGACAGAGGGTCCTTCTTGGCTAACTTCTTGTTTGATGTTAGCAAGCATCCGATTAACCTTATCGAGAGTACTATCGGCCGGTGTAAAATCGATTTTTGGCCTTCTCTCAGGTAAGATAACCAAAGGTTTTTCAATAGTTTTGGCAGGTTTTTGGAAAATAGGTGTTTCAACCATGTTCTCGATACGATCTAGTTGCAGACCTATTGTATGGAGAGATTGGTTAACAAAATTGTTTTGTTCAATAATCTTTTTTGTTTCGAGCAAAACATTTTCACCTGGTTTTGAAATCTTAAAAGGAGAGGCTTTTATTTCAACTCCTTGGTGAGAAATCAAGATAGTTTCCAAAGGTGGGTGGCTGGTTTTAACAACAGTCCTGCCTTCTTCTTTAACAAAATTTGTTTTTAAAACATTTAAATTCTTTTTAGAATCATCCTTCTTAGAAGCATAATGATTCTCAAGAAAATCAAAGAATAAGATATGTTTGTTAATGGCAACCATCTTATCCATCCATTTTCTACGAATCCTCTGTTTCTCAGAAGATGAATAAATCTTGCAATAAGATTTTCTCTTATTACGGTTTTCTTTAGATTTAAACTCAGCAAGCAAAGAAGCTAAGTCAATTGAATCATGCGTTAGTGTTTCATGATCAAGATAATTCGTCCTGCTCATCATACATAATTGATGATGAACTGGAGCGACCATATCAGAAGCGGTAGGGGACAAAGAATTGTCCTCTTCCTCCTGTGCTTCTTCCTGTATGGATTTATCTTTTGCAGAGTACATGGCAGATGTAACCTGGGACTGAGTTGAAATCCCTTTCAACTTTAGATCCCTTGGATCTTGGTTATTTGGAGTAACGGTAGATTGAAACTCCTGGATAAAAACCGGACGAGAAGAACGTTGTTCTTCCAGATATCTGTTGATATTCGCATCTCGAATACCTGGGTCCGAACTGACAGAGGATCTAGATCCAGCGAAAGAATTTCTTCTTCCATTAGAACTAGATGTATCAAAGGATATCTTTACAGTTCCATCCATGAATTGCTTGATATAACTAAGATCTTCTTTAGGTTGAATTACCACTGGTGGTAGCTCTTCCTTAAGGGTCCATTCTGTTGGAAGTCGGATATCCTTCCAATAGAGTTTCTTGGGAGTTCGGATGTTAGCGTTCTCAGTAGAACTACACATCAATAAAGTCTCATTTTTAGGAGACTTAATTTTGGCCCTTGTCTCAAGGCTAGAACTCAAAACTCTATAGTATATACGATAAACTAAAGATATGGGTCTACTGCCAGGTTTCATGTTAAACCCTGAAGTTAGAACATTCAAAGTTAAAACAGACAGAACATTTGCGTCATACAAATCAACCATCAAGTCAGGATAGCAATCAAAATGAACTGGACCATCCATAAGAGAAGTCTGAACTACTCCTAAGGCACTGTCAGTAAAGTCCATAAATCTACCATCCCTTAAGCATAAAAGGACGGAAGCATTGATACCTTTTCTGATCAAAGGTTTCACTGCTACCTGAACAGATGCAATATGCATGAATTTAAAACCTTTTTCTTTAAAAGATTTTATTAATTCTTTTTTAATTAATACGCATTGTTCTTGCGTATCGGATATTGAAAAAGTCTGTTCCACAGTTTTTACCTGGGACAGAGTTTTAGATTTGAAATTAAACCAAGACTGGTGATATAAGGAATTAACCTTGATCTTTGGCATATGCCATTGATCTATATCATCAATCCCAGTCTCATTTTCTGAGATATCACAATCTTCTTCGTTAATTATATCAGGAGGCAAAGCCGACCTGGAACTAACTGATGAACTAGATCTAAACATCTTGTTCATCTGGATCATAACTGAAACAAGACTCGGGGTCCTTCCTAGACCTAGGTCAAAACTACTTCCAGCAGCAACCTCCGCACATACCGGAGGGCCACAACACTAACCCAACCTCACTCCACATGCCTAAAACGCCTGTCCCTCGGCTAACACGGCAATCTAGGAGCCCTTCTGGACGCTAGTGTATTCGGCTGCGGTGGCGGCCGCGAACTGAACCGTAGCAAGACATAGAAAAGAGGAGAGACAGAGTGTCTCCAGATATGATCAAGAAAAGCAAGATAAGAAGATAGAATTCAGTAATTAATATCCAGAACCGGAGACTTCTTCTTCAATTAGGTTAAACCGGAGACTTCAGCAATTAGGTTAAACCCCTTCTTCAACACCACCACCGGAGACTTAGGCAGTATTTCGCCAAATGGTGGGATAAATTCGATCGTTCTGACGAAATTATCTCAAAAATATCTGCAGATTTTCCACCTACGGTGCCAAATCTGAAAAATAAGGAGGAATTTCCCTCTCCTTCTCCTATTCAAGCCATAGTACCCTACCCTTCTTTAACAGGTGGCAAACAGGCTTCAAAACCAGAATGTCCGAGTTCTTCATCCAAGCCGAAGAAATCATCTTCAGCCAAGAAGAAGAATTCACCTACACCAGTATCCTCGAAAGGAAAGTTAACCACTGAACTTTCGAGCACAGAAATTTTCAAACTGTTGCAGACTAAGCTTGAAGAAGAAGCAAAAGCCAGCACCAGTGAAGAATCAGCTGCAGGATCACAAGCATCGTCAGATGATGACTCAGATCCCTACAGCAATGTATTCGGCCATGACTCAGAAGACTACCCGCCAAACCTGGGAGATGACTGAGACTTGACCCTGACAGCGCCTCAGCGCACTATCCAGCTGTCACCCATCCGCCTTCATTCTCAAAAAGGGGGGGAAAAGGTGATTGCAACTCTTGACCGCTTTGCACAACAGAAGGTAGAAATGCTTTCGGTGCAAAAAGAAGATTACTTTTGGCAGAAGACGACAAAGCCTCTTTCGGCGTCAGAATGCCAGCATGGGCAAATAGTGACAAAAAGTCACTATTCACTCACTATTCACCCCGCAATTTACGGGACGATTCTATCTTGTACAGGAGCTTCCTTACTCTATAAAAGGACTCCTTATTTTCATTTGTAAGCACGGCCAATTATGCTCTCAACTCTAAGAACAAATTGACCAATATCTCAGAGAGAATCCCAACTCCCTGATAACCTTTTACCCACCTTACAAACTTAATTTCTTAAGCTTGTAAGTCTATCCCTGTAAATTTATATCTAATTGACGCTTACTTTCAGCATATATAAAAAAAGAAAGTTTTGCTTCATAAAACTCTGTTTTTACATTTGAGCATTCATGCATCGGTAGGCCGAGCCTCCACATATTCTGCTCACGTTTATCTTCCAAGTCTTTTAAATTCATGTCTATCTTTATCATGGAAGGCCATGCCTCCTATTGTCTTTATCTTTCTTGATCTTATGCCGGGTCAGAATATCTATCATTCCTTGTCTCTGTTTTCTCTTATCTTCACTTGATCCGCTGTTTATGGTATCAAGAACAAATTGACCAATTGACCGAAATTGGTCAATTGGTCAATTTGTTCTTAGACTGATGATGGGTTTCGAAGATTCTTCTTCATCTTTCAACATTAAATGAATAATTGCTGTCATTGCGTTAGAATCGAATCTTGAACATGTTGGCCACCGCTGTTTGCCCCCTCTGATTTTATCATTCATTTATCCAATTTTACTTCGATTTTCTTTTCAATTTATTGATTTTTTTTAATCCTTTACCAGTCATCCCCATTCAATTTCTGTATTCGAATCCCCATTACACTTGTATTTTGATAAAAAAAATGGGTTGGTCAGTAGATTCAAAACACACACACGCACACACACATATATATATATATACACACACACACATATACACAAACATACGTAGGTATAATTCAAATTTGATGCTAGAAATGCAATGAAATAAACATAATACATACCTACTTTACTATAACATTTTCATAAATCGTCTCGTTTGGTTACACAGTTCAGATAAGATGAGATGAGATGAAATATTTTGTTGAAAATTAAATAAAATATTATTATAATATAATTTTTTAATATTAATTTTGTTTTAAAATTTAAAAAATTTGAATTGTTTATTATATTTTATCTGAAAATTTGAAAAAATTATAATAATGAGATGAGATGAGATAGTTTGGTATTTAGACACTTTCATAATAAGAAATAAGAAAATAAGAAAAAGCCCTTCCAAGAGTATTTTCATGATAAGTCTAGATAACAATAATAATAATAATCAACAATGCTCTTGAAATAATCATAGACTTGCCTTTTTATAGGCTTATAATTGAAATTCAACCTCTATAAAAACTTTATATGGCCATAGTCAAAACCTACTTCCTAAAAAAAATAAACTACTAATAGCATTATCTCATCTATAAAAGTCCTAATTGTATCAAACACTCGTTACAATTTAAGTTTAAATAAAACTCTACTTAAAATACATAATTAATAAAATTTAATAAAATGTACTCGCACTACAAGAAAAATAGACTTTTACGATCAATTAATAGCAACAAAAAGAGTATTAGCAACCAATTTACAAAAACTCATTTTTCTTGTAGTGGCGATCGAACATCTAATAAACGTATTCATAGGAGTTGCTTATTTGCCTTAGCTTGTTGGTCAAGTACCGAATATCCAACAAAGTCTCGTTTTTTGATTTGATCGAGCGAAGTTTTGGATTGTGCTATTCTTTTGTAAATCTCTCATTTCAAGTCATTCTTGTTTTCTAAGCTATTTTATACTTTTGATAGCGATGCACCATGCATCCATCAAGGCCTCACTTCTAAGTACATCTAGACGTGAATTTTCATGACAATTCATCTAAGTACATCTAGACGTGAATATTCATGACAATTCATCGATCTCTTGAATTTGAATTTACTTGATTTGTCTGATCTACATTTTACATCCTCTTTTGTCTCTATTAAAATTTCTAGCTTATACAAACAAATTACTTGATATATATCCGAATTAAGCAAGTCTCTATCTTTCATATACAGAAAATATTTTATTAATTAATTTCTCTAGTGTTGGATGTGAATTTCATTTAACCACATGCATGCATATTGTCTCTAATTATGAGAACGAAAGAATTTTATATCTTCCTGACTAAGAGAAAGAACTAAAATCGATGACATTAAGGTTAAAGATACCATCTAGTGCACTAGAGGACAGAAAGCTTCTTAAGTTATATTCTTATTAGCCTTATCCTAATAAGTAGATGATCTGTCTGGACGCGTACTCTGAATTTCGGGGTTAGGTTTAGGTCTTGTCTCTTAAACGTATGCCTATGATCGTCGGTAAATGTTAATTTAAGTTGGTAATTAACTAGTGGAATGATGAATTATTTAAACCTAACCCAACCTACTTTCACTCACAAAGAAGAAAAAGTCCAAACCTATTAATATTAACTTATTAATTAATTAGAATATTGATCAGAATATAGAAGCTACGCATATATGTATATATAATTGCTTCATGATTGATCGATGAACCAGGACATAAAATTCAACAAGGAAAGATGCATTTCTTCCTTTCAGATCAGAGTGTCTTGATCATTCATGTTTCGATCATGTGAAAAACTGATAACACTAGTAGCTAAGCAGAAGAATGCAAAAACATTGGTAAAAGCTAAAGTTAGGGGATAGAGAAAAACAAAATGGTTCCCAATATGACAAACAACTTTTTAAGAAAATCTATCAAACATGGGATTCCAACGTGGGGCTAGCTTTTCTTGTCTGAAAGAAAGGTAACATCTTTTTGCTGGAAACTACATCATATGTCCATCAAATAGTCTCATTTTTCGACTCATATTCACTTGTCTTTTGTTATCTTTTTGAGAGATGACAGAGGAAAGAGCTGGTATGGAACGAAAGCATAGAAAACACACAGAATTAGCAGTTTTATTTTTTCATGCATATTCTATAGTTCTGATGGCGGGAAAGCTTTCATAATTTAAGGCCAGATTCTCATAATAAAATGAATTTAGCTGAGCAAAACAGGCGGACATTAGAGGACAAAGATCAGGAACATTCATGCATGTGTCGAATGTCTGGAGTTCATGTAACGAAAGTACAGATGTAAATTTCAGGAAAAGGTTTGGACGGAGAATCTGGTCTGAGCAATAAATTAAGGCAGATGATGATAATAATAGGAGAGATGGTTCGAGTCCACGATGTAGGTATGCCACAATTGATGTCGCACCCACAAAAGAGACCTAATTTAATGTTGCCATGATCTCTCTTGCATTCTTTGACTTCATTCAATGTTTTGGACCAACAAATCATGTCAGCTGCATTTATAGATTCTACAAACTGCATGCCTTGTAAAACATGCAACTGAAAAAACGATACATGATATATATATACACACAACATCAGAAATACACACCAATAATGTTGGAACATGCATGCACACGATAAACAACGATATGATCCCCACTTAAAATTTGGTTCGAATTATTGATGTTGAATTGTCAAAATCTTGATCAGCAAGTTAGTGTATGTTTTGCATATATTGGTTAGCCCACTTCATGTGGATGTAATTTTAAACATTGGAATTATTGGTCACTTATATATATAATATCTGAATGGGATTAGATAATTTAATTAACAAAAACGCTACCGACACGTACAAAAAAATCTAATAAAAATAAACGTATAAATTAATATGATTTTATATAATATATTAAATATAATTTTACAATGCATATCCGTCGGTTTAGGGATATATTTTTATAAAATATTTTGAATAAACGACATTTCTTTTTATGATCGCTTATCATGAACAGTAATAAACATTTAATTACAAGTTCAATGACAAGGATGGATTAAAGTGCGATGACATGTTGGTCCAACAATTCCCCAATACTGTTTTCTTCCCAGAGGTGGACGTAGGAATGTTATTTCTTTTTTGTCATTTTATAACTATTTTCTCAACACCTTCAAGCAAATTAGGACCCCCATGAAGAGAGAGAACACGAAGATGAAGTGCCTGCATGCCTTTTTCTTGGAAGTACCCTCGTATTATATAGCCAACCAAAAAGTTGAAAGATAAAAGATGAGTGACATGAGAATAGTCCAAAATCATGTCCACTCTAAACTGTGGAAGATAATGCAATTAGGTAGACTTGGTAGGAAACACAGCTGTAGATTCCAAACTTGTTTCTGCTACCCACCGAAATTAAATGTACATTCATACGTAGGGGTACTGTGTGTGTGTATATTATATAAATAATTCTTTTCTGTGGGACAAATTATATTAAAATATTTTTTTAAAATTTCGTATAAAGTATATTGTATTATATATTTCCGAAAATATTATAAACATAATTCTTTTAAAGAAGAGAAATAGTACCCCTAATTTTATTAATATTCATCAACGTTTAGGCAGGCGGAAGAATAGTACTATTTACAAACGGGAGATCCAAGAGGTTTGGAAGTTACGTACATAGATCCCAAAGCTAAAACTCTTACAAAAATCATATATCGTAAAAAATTTATCTATACAACAATTTTAAACATAATTCAAGACATAAAAATGTTGTAGATGAATTCTCGGGGGTCTTCTAATTCCTTTCCCTTATCGATATTTTTTCTTTGATATTCTATATATCATGGATGAATAATGTTATATACAGTCGTAGAGTGCGTAAACGTTTCATAATCATTTTGAAAAAGAGTGAGATCTATTATTAAAAAATTAATTTTTTTTATTTTATATTATATGTAAGTCTCATATTAACTCACTTTTTTTTTAAATAAATTATGTGACGTTTGAATACTCCATGATTGTAAATATTATTTATCATTAATCATCATGTATATATGTCCATATAATTACATGTGTATGCAGAAAGCAATACATGATGACCTCCCTTAAAAACAGGCGGGATACATGCGCATATATTGCAATATTCCACTAGCTTGTCGACACTGCATTTAATTTCATGGAAAAAGGAATGCACTATGGAAGAAAAATAATGAAAAATTTATCAATTAATTACCCCACTTTTTGTTTGATTGAAACACATTTAATGCAATTAATTATGGAACGGGAGGGAGTGAAAGGTAGACATTTGAGGCGATGTTGGAAAAAGCAGAAAAGGAAGACGTGACTCTCCCTTTCATGTACATATAACTTTTGAAAAAAAATCCAATAATATATATAAGAAAGAAAATGCTAGGAGACACAAACAAAAGCTGTAAAGGTAATCAAAAACTTTTGCCCTAGCTAGGTTGAAACTTTGGTACTCTTGGTACGTACTAATTAAATTATTAATTTATTCATTTTAGCACCGAGTCATGTACATGTGTAACCAATTAATTAGTGTACATGACACTAACGTATGTGATGTGAAAGATATTTCGAACATGGGACCGGACGGCCAACATCTTATGCACTAGAGGCCAGCCGTGTCTTTCAACTCAAGTCCACTCTCCACTACTACTTTCTATTTATATTTAAACCCCACCATTTATGACTTTTTCCTTTTTAACGAGATCATAATGGTGAGATTAGAGTTATCTTTAACCTAGCTAAGTCCATTCCCACTCCTAATTAATTTAATATTAAACCCCATCATTATTGTACTTCTTTTTAATAAGACAATATTGGTGAGAGACTTAACGAAAAAAGAAAAAGTAAATAAATAAATAAATAACGAGGAGATTAGTGCATCATGTGTCATAGCTAGCTAGAAATTAAAGATTAATGATCTTAAACTTCTAGAACTACAATTACAGTGAGACATTGTACGTGCATGCACTTGAGAATATAAAGATGCGAGTCCATATATATGCATGCATGGTAAGTCGATATCAAAGATTATTAATAATGGAATCAAGTGGTCAATACAAAATCAAACCCAGATCAAAATCCAGATAGGGTTTGTGCTGAATTTTAAGTTGAGTAACGTTGTAACATATCCCATGATCAATGCTTAATTAATTTACTTGGATGAAAGATTCTATTAATACAAACTTGTAAGGAAAATGGAAGTCTTGGATTCGACTCCTATATATATATATATATACACAAGTAAGGAAAATAATAGGCTGCTGGGTGCCTTTTTTGTTAGGCCTTTATGTGTTGAACTTCAATATTGTTTTTATGGATCCGATTTGATCGTAATCCGATTCAACAAAGATATTCCCTTACGATCGATTTTTGATTGATTTTCAATGAAGATTGATCTGACCAATTAACTGATTAGGATTTATTATATATTGTATTATTTTCTATAGAAAATTTTTTGGGATCCGAATTTGTGTCCCGAACATATATATATATATATATATATATATATATATATATCTATATTTACTTAGTGATTAAGAAAATATTTTTTAATGATGTAAATTTTTTTTTTATTTTTAAAAAAATATTTAAAAATATAAAAAAATAAATGAATAAAATAAAATAAAAATAAAAAATTTATTTTACCTTATTCGGTAGCATTCAGGCTACATCGTTCTTATGTGGTAAATATGTAGCAGGACTCATTCTCTTATATGTGGGTATTATGTCGCAAGCCTCAAGCCTCATTCTCTTATATTATGTAGGTATTCAGGCTACATCGGGCTACATCGGTAAGTATTATGTAGCAGGACTCATTCTCTTATATGACTGCTGCACTGTATAATTTACTTATCATCTGAAATATAATTATATCCAGTTCTGTAGATATAAATACATTATAGAACCACGTAATGTATTATGTGGTAAACCTTGTATTCATGTGTGTGACTGATTTTACTTTTACTTTTTTACTTTTTCTTCCATCGTTCTTTAACACTTTCACGAATGAAAAGAGGTATTCGTGATTAAAGTCCATAAAGCAAGATTTAAAGCTAAATCGCACGTCTCTCTAATTAATTATATAAAAACTTCACTCAAAGTCTTCCTAAATGTTTATCTTCCTAATTAATTACACGTATTTGTCACGCAAAATCATGCAACGATCACATTCTAAGTTGATGATCTGGACTATATAAGGCCGGAAGATTCACATCGATCCTTAGCACATTGTTCTCTGTTTAAGCGAATGAAAAGACAAAAGACGTTAAATTAATATCATCACGAGAGAGAGAGAGAGAGAGAGAGAGAGAGAGGGGATCAGAACGATGGATGGGTCCCATGAATATAGAATGAATGTTTTGTACAAGCAAAGACAAAAACAGTTGTTTGTGTTGTGGGGTCTGATCTCTCTCACTCGCAAGAAGGACAAGACAATGAGGCAAGATTGAGGAGGTCGGCCGGGAATCGAGAAGAGGGGTAGATCCTTTAATAATGTAATGTTTCAGTGGCAAGTCTTCTTAATCATTGTTCACCCAATTCTGCATGTATCATAGCACTGTCGTGGTTAGTGGTTATCTTATAATCAATTACGCGCAGGTCAATAAAGTTTTATAAATCAAGTACATTCTTCTCCATCATATAATGTTCCTTTATTTATTCATTTACCAACCAACCAAAAAGGAGACATGCACCACTGCAGTACTCGCCTCATGTTCTTTTGCACGCACACATGTTTGTGCATGCATGCGCACGTGTATACATACTTATTACGTGGCCCAAAATGACTATGAGATAAGCTGTCTTCATTTGAGATTATTTTCAGCGGTGCCTGGGATTAACAAAAGACTTGAATATCGCCAGCTTGTTTGGTTGGAATGAAAGTGAAAGCGGGAGGAAAGAAAAAAGGTAGAAAAGATATGGTGGAAAATGGAAGAGATAATCATTTTTCATTATGCGTGTCTGTAAAAGATCAGATGGAAGAATAAAAAATAATGGGAGTAGGGTTTTCCTTTCCCTTGTTTGATGGGAATGAAAGGTCCTCAGTACCAAAATAGGGTTAAAGTCAATCATGTGTCATGTGTGCATGACCTTCAAATACAAAATAAAAATCCCCAGAAAATATTAAGAAATTGCTCAGTTTTGGCCATATGAAATCAAGCCTGAATTTAAGTGAATATGTTTGCTCGTGAACAATAAATAAATTATTATTATTATTATTATTTGACACATAATTGAAGGTAAACGTCGGTGACACTGCATGTGAGTTTTATCTTTTGATTTTTAAGGTGAAAAAGCATCTCTTTTATTTTATTTAATATAACTATAATTAAAAAAAAATATTTCTTTCACTTTAATTTAATCACATGATCATCTTACAATTAATAATTAAAAACTACTGAAGGAATTACTTTTTAATCATGATTGTGTTAAGTTGTCCAAAAGTTGTAACCCTTATCCACTTTCTTCTTGGAAAAAATATATATAGATAATAATTGTAAATCAAATAACAATGTCGTTTAAATGTTCGGTCATGTAATTGCAGGCCCGGCCCGACATGTCATTCCAACCCAACCCAATCTTTCTGGTTTCATTTCGACTTCAGAAGTCAGAACGAATCAGTTCGGGTAGAAAGATTTTTAATCTCAAGAGTAACTCGGATTGGGCTGGGATTGAAAATTGTCTATAATAACAGGCCTTTGTAGTGTGAAACAGTGGATCTCGCAGCCCACCCCTAACTGCCCCTCCATGGGCCATCACCCTCCTTTGAGCAGTAGTAGTTGGGCACCAGCTTTTTAATATTAATTTCAACTATAAACACATTTGTTTTTTTATTATATATAAAAACAAACTATTGACGTTGTAGTTGTAGAAATATTTTGATTTGAAAAGGGTGTTTCGAGTTTTAATGTAATTAAAATTAGCAGCTTTAAGTCTTAACATATAAAATTTTTTTTTCCTATATCATGTTAGGCAATCTTACATGTATGATCAATAACATTACCTAATTGGCTTGAATCTCTGGCACAGGCTGTGAGAACAGGTTTTGTTAGAATGTTAAACTGTTAAAAGTCCACTTTCCGACGCAAGGAAATTCTAATCTTGGAATATATACACTCACGGTGTTGTCAAGAAAACCATGCCAAGAAGAAAGCAGAGGTTGTATGAGATATCGGACAACCAGTTCTCTCTATCGATAGATATACCCATTTGATCTTTTTCATTACGTGAATTTCAGCTCTACCATAAATTATCAAAACCTTTTTGTGGCTTGAAAGTAGCAACAGTTGAAGGACGCCTACTTCCATCTGATATTGTTCAAAGAAAGAGAACCACTTATTTTGAGGAACCGTGATCTCGAATAAAGTTTAAGACCCATTAGACAAGGAATATATATCAAGGGAAACCAGCTTATTGTCGCCTTCTCATTTTCTGATAAACGAAACTCCCTTCTCGATGCTTGCCGCTAACTCCTTCTTTGCCTTCTCCAAGCCAGCCCTGTCGATAATCATTGAGAATGTTCACACTTAACCTATCAGATAAAAAAGGGGGAATTAAAAACTTCTAAGCAGTAACAACTACAGACCTCTCGTACTCATTCAGAGGGCCAAGAGGATATATTTCCTCGGCTCCAGTACGGCCAAGCCGTACCTTAGATGCAAAGAAAGGAAGTTCGGTCACCTGAAACAGGCAATGCATTAGTCATTTGAAACTGCAAGACAAATAAAGAAGAAGAAGAATGCTTAAAGATTCTTCAGTAAATGGCACTCCTAAAACATACCGGAGAAGCTACAAATGCACATTCAACAACGCCTGAATCTCCTCTCAAGCCCCTAAGGCATGCATCTGCAAATTTAACAGCAGCATATGCCTGCAGTTTTTTGTTTTTAATTTTGTTAGATTGAAGCAAGTCCAATTAATAAAACATGCAATTCATGTGGAAGTGATTGTTAAAGATTAAAAAACAAGTCTCAAGCAAAATTACAAAATAACTAACCATAGACAGTGTTGCAGAACCAGTTCCAGCTTTTGCCTGCAAACAATAACAATCCACTGTCATAAAACACAACGGCAGGCAACAGGCAGGACTAGAATCAGAGTCCAGTGAAGATGTAACGATCAAAACTCAAGCAAAACTGGGTATCAAGCTACCTTTCTTAAGTCATAATGTAATGAATCGACCAACTGGTTATAGATTCTTATAAGCAGAATGATTTATGGTATCATGCACACATGGGTGTCTACTGTGTTTCTGGGTGCTAGAAAATAGTTTGCTACATATATGGCAATATGGATTCCCAAAAATACTCAATCCTCACATTGTATTAGATGATACACTGAAGAAAACGGTGCCTACAAAAACATACCATAGCACTGTATCAAATAAACTGTGGAGAGTCATGCTTACAGAATCCTATTGCGAGGCCATATTGTCATGGCTATCAATATGACTCTCATTCAATACCCTTCATTACTCACACTAGATTCAACAATAATAGGTCACTAAATCTCACTTCATCAGGCCACATAACCAAAAAGAATTTGCACCTTCGCTAACCCACTCTTCCAATATTTAAATTATGGAATAGCTATTCAAAAATCTTGTGTCTTAAGGTTTTGCAACTCTTGTACAGGTCACTTCTTCAGGGAAAAGAAAGAAGTCTCTTCTTCAGGCTTTATATATTCATTTCAACATAGATTCTAAATCCAGCCCAAACAAAAGCTAGCCCTGATATGACACTCCAACAAGAGCCAGTCAGTGATTTCTCAGTATCTGTCCAGAGTCTAGACCCCAACTCGCAACTTTTCCCGCAATTAAAAATCAAGGTAGCCATTTCTACACAACCAAGTCTGAAGAAAGAGCAAGCACCCTCTGAGCGAAAGAGGATGTTAGATGCTTTCTCACTGCATCAGAAAGCCTTATGTAACATCAACCGTAATAGTCATTCTTGAACAAGAACTTTGTGCTTACCTTTCTGACTCATAATTTCAGCCTTAAGCAATCTAGCAGACCTCAAACCATTAAACTTTTCTGGTTTAGAAAAGTGTGTTGCAGTTGCAAGTTTGGTTCTTTTTATTGTATCTTCCTCCATAGAGTGGGGTAATTGTTAATCCCCCCCACAATGTCTTATTTAGGTAGTTATTACACAAAATCCAAAATGAGTTAGTTCGCCCCATACTGACAAATGGGTTGTATATCACGTTTTTAGCCACAAAAGCAAGGCCTATGAGACTGAGATCCATTAGACCAAGAAGGTTGCCACATACAAGCCAACCACATCATTGGAAGAATAAATAGGCAAAGATCCATGTCAGTTATGAGATAAGATGGATGGTCTTTGTCAGTTGATCTTCTATAAATAGCATAATCATCTCTGAGATGCCACATTATGGAACCTACTGGAAGAAACAATTCCATAAATGTGCTAAACAATCCAAGTGAGATGTTATCATGCAAGTCCACATATGTAGTAGCATAAAAGAGAGGAAAGAAAGGAGGAGGGGAGCAATTATATATTTCTTTACCTCAACAACTTCTGTTCCACCATTTTGAATGCGATCTGTCAGGTGGTCAATTTCTTTTGGGGTGAAAGAGCTAGGAGGTTTAACCTGTATATGATCCGAAGAGCAATCAAATGAGCAAAAATAAGGATCAGCACTAGAGCACAGTACTGGAACAACTTAAACTCAAGCATTTAAGTACTACTCTTGAACCTGAGATAGAAGGGGTAAAATTGTAACCCCTGCATGACCCCCAACAACTGGAACATCAACTTCTCTAGGGTCAAGACCTAAAACTTCCGCCTGCAGTGAATCCAAAAGAGGACAAAAGTAAGATTTGAGTTATGTTGAGACAAAAAGAAAAAACAATAATTGCCGGCACCCCCCCCCCCCCCCCCCCCCCCCCCCCNNNCCCCCCCCCCCCCCCCCCAAGCCTTTCCCTAAGTGAGGGGTGTCACCAATAGGCTACAACAAGGAGTGTCATGAAATGCCCGTTTTAGTCCTTTTTTAATCTCGAACATATACATACAGTCGCTGACTTAGTAAGTCATAAATATCTCTGAAGATCTTCTTTCGAGTTATAAATCAACCAAAATACATCTATCACATGTGAACACTGCGATGGAATAACATACTACCAATATCGCGTATGCTAATACGCACATTGTTCTCTTAACACTGGCCAAACATAGAAGGAAAACAACTTCTACCCCATGGTGGACTCGAACAAAGCCTCGAGTCCCAGCAAAAAGATTTTATGACTTCCTCATAAGTGCTTAGAACATGAACTTTCAGTTGGAAGAGTGCAAAATAAAAGGAGGGACAGGGACCATTCAGAGAGCTCAGCTATAACATCGCATATCTATGAAGAATTCTTCCCTAGCTAATTTCAAATTTGATGGTCAACAATACCGCTTAACAGAACCCACATAAAGAAACATACGCATACCACAAAAGTATTAGCTCTAACAACGTCCAGCATTGTGACACCCAAAAGTCGTTTTGGGTCATAGGTGCCTGCTTTCTTGAAAACTTCTGCCGCAATTGGAACTGTGGAGTTAACAGGATTACTGATCAAGTTGACAATAGCATTTGGGCAGCACCTAGAAACTCCTTCACAAAGTGTCTTCACGATTCCAGCATTGATGTTGAACAGATCATCTCTTGTCATTCCCGGTTTGCGAGGCACTCCAGCAGGGATGATCACAAGGTCCATGCCAGAAAGGGCATTATCCAGCTGCTGCGGCCCCAAAAACCCACGCACCTATACATATAAAGGTGTCAATTCCAGGTGCCACATTAAAAACTCTGGATACATTTTTCTTTTGGTCTCTCATTAAATTGATAAATCCCACGTTAACTAAAAATAATCCAATGGGTACACGAATATTGGACAAATAGTTCAAAGATCATTTTCAAAATCACCCATAAGTTCAAACGCTAAACGCACAATGAGAAAGAGGAATGAACTTTACCACAGCACTGGTGTCCATGTGACTGATATCAGCCGTAACACCAGGAGTGTTGACGACATCATAAAGATGAAGAACCGAAACCAGAGGATTTATCTTCATCAACAGGGCTAGAGGCTGCCCAATGCCCCCTGCAGCACCTAAAATCGCCACCTTGAATCCCGGTGCCCCACCTTTTGCCCGGCAATTAGCTGCCCTCAAACCTGAATTCTCCCCCATCTTTTGATCCGCAATTCAACATACGTTTTCGAATTTTAACACCACCAAAATCATTATAACAAAAAAAATATATATATATATATAAGCTTATATTCAATAAATCGATGTAGTAAATTAACGAACTTGGGAAGAGAGAGGTGAAAACCTGGAAACCAGGAGGGTGGAGATGCGCAGAAATTCTTGCAAGCCGTTGGTTGACCTCTGAACTGGGCTGCATCTTCCTGTTTAGTTTTCCGAGTTATCGAAGCAAAGGACTACGAGATCTCTCATTCAGAGAATATATCTAAACGTATAAATAGAAAGGAATTGAGGATGACGTAAAAGGTTTTTTGGAAAAAAATTGAGAAGTGTGGAAAACTTATCTTATCCTAACGGCCCCAACATTTGGTTCTTCCGAAAAGGTTCAATTATGAGGAAAAAAAAAAATTAAAAAAAATTATTCTGGTCTACAAACGTGGCGGATCACCTCTTCTCCGTATTTGGTGTGCCCATACATAGGGCCCTAGGGGTGTGCTTGAAGATTACATTTTGCAGCCCATTTTCCATTATAATGGGCTTCCTAATATGAATGAGGCTGAGGCCGGTGAATCTAAAGACAATTGAACATCTCTATGTGGGCTTTAAAATAAGCAAAGGCCCGTTGGGTTGGGTTTGAAAGGAAAGTGTTGGGCCTATATGTGTGGAGCCTAATTGTGTTTGTGGCGGTTTAGTTTGGTGGCCCGACCCAACAAGGATTTTGTTATGATTTTTTGTGGATTTTCAAGCTAGGATCATGGAGCATAGGTTTGACCCGATAAGCTCAAGTCAGAGCAATCATGTACAAGCCTCATGAGGGCTTAGGGGTGAAGCGTTCGAAAAAAAAACTTTTGACCTATTTTGGCTCTTGATCTAACCTAACCTACTAACGCCGGTTGACAATATTTTGTATGGAAAATTCTACTCGTAACCAACCCTACGCACCCACAGCGCACCGATCCGACGTGGCAAGTCAAAGAGTCAGCCTTAAATATTAATGAAACGGTGTAATTTTGTTTCAGGCAGCAGCAAATTCAAACCAGCGGAATCTCGAAATTTTTGAATCCATTTTATTAAAACTGTGCATTTAACAAACCCAGTATCCAGTACGTATCTCCTCCCTTCCCCTTTACCTCCCTCTTCCCCTTCTCCTTCATACATTTTCCTTAGATTTCTCTTCTCCTTCATCCATTCTCACACCCTTCACCTTCTCCTTCATCCATTCTGCACCATTCTCCCAAATCTCCTTCAGGAAAACTCTAACTCAAATTGTTTTGTCCATTCTATGAGAATTTTCGTCATCCAAAAGCCCCCTCATGTCGAGCCCAGGCCAAGCTCCACTCTCCTCTGCGTCACGCCTCCTACGGTGTGGTCTGTGACGCCCCCAACTCCCACGTACGGCCACGTGGAAATCGAAACGTCGGGATGATGACAACACGGGTCACACATCCCATCGCCAAGTGCCAAGAGTGTGTGTACATGCAAAATGTGTACAAATAAAAACACGCAGTGGATAAATAAAGCCATATAACTACGTACCAGAATTTTTGTTTAATTACAAACCTGTTTAAACCAAGCGTAAATAAAACATTACATATACAACATCGTCTCAAATTCAAATACATACTAATAAAGACATCGACAAATATAACACATAAAAAAGCCATCCAGCTATTCCTCCGGCGGAGCCGCCTCCTCGGACTCAGCCTCTTCCTCCTCCAAAACTGCATCAAAATCTACGGTACCAAAAATGGTACCGCAGGTAAGTAAAATCCAAACAACGCAAGATAAAAACATATTACAACCAAAATAACATGCATGAAGTATGCTCAATGCACATGTCCCAAAAACCATATTTTTCCATGCATGCCAAAATCCCATTTTGGCCCAAAAACATAACCGTCAAATCATATCCTTTAAAACATCTCCTTTAAAACATATCCTTAAAAACATTTTCCTTCAAAACATATCCTTCAAAACATTTTCCTTTAAATCAATCTTCACCATTATCCCAGATAATGGCCCAAATCCAGAAACCACCATTTTCCTAGAAAATGGATCGCAAAGCCACATATCACAATCTCGTCATTATCCTAGATAATGGCCCATATCCAAATCAATTCCATATTATGCATGCACCATGATCTCCCCTAGGGATCATCCGCACACTCTGGCTCTGTGCCACACCGCAGGTAACGACTACGCGTGTGACACCTACACGAGTGATGCCCAGACTCGCGCCCAGCGCGTACCTGGCCAGGCCATCCTCTAGTCCCCGCCACTCTAGGGACCACAGAGTCGACACGACAGCGTTACCGTATCGTGCGATCCAGTCATCGCCCAGCGACAACCCAGGGGATATCACTCAGTTTTATCTGCTCCCGAGTGACCAGAGGAGCTCCACCGAGATAATAACTCATTCCGGCTTGGGCTCGTGATACGCATGCACCCGAAAATCCATTTACACATGTAACACCATTTTTAATAAAAACACATTAATATACATACACAATGACATGCAATTAAAATCACACAATTAACCAACACAACCCGAATATCAATAACAACCAACAAACAACTCCTTTCTCAATTCCAACCGACCCCCGACTCCTCGGACTCAGTCCGGAATAACCAACCAGATCACAATAAATTATTGTAAAGACAATAATACATTTAAATCTAAAACGAAGTTTGGAAAATACTTACAGCGCTATATATTATTTTTCGAAGGATCGGGGCGCAGCAAACGGTGAACGAAAAGCAACGTAAAAGTGCAAATCCACTGTGGCCGTAGGTTGTAAAATATCCACTTTTGAACGAGGACAAACCAAAGCTCGGGATTGATAGGGAATGGCCTAGAGATGTTTATGAAGCTAATGGAAGTGAGCTTTGGCCGTGGGTGGCGGCGCACAGCGGCGGATCGGTCACTTGAAGCTAATTTCGGCCTTGGAGAGTAAGGGAGAGTGAGGGCTATATACAACTCCGTTGGCCATGAAATTTCTTGGGAAAGGTCATGGTGATGAGAGGAACAAGATGGTGGTGGTGAAACACCATGGGTGGCCGTGTACGGCGGCATACAGTGGTGAAACCGAAACTCTAGTTATGGAGACCCATCGGAGAAAAAGAGAGAGTTAGGGGAAAAGAAAGACATGGGGAGGAAGCTTTTGATGTGGTGAATCCATTGGTGGTGCTTGGTGGCTGATTTGGCCGTATATGGTTGCTCAAAGAGGAGAAAAAGGCTAGAATACCCATTTGTTTGGAGGAGAAAAGAGAGAGATTGGGTGGCCGGTGTAGCACACCACCGGTGCAGTAGAGCTCGCCGGTGAGGGAGGGACATGCCGGAGGTGGAGGTGGGTCACGGCGGCTGGAGGTGGCGCCGGTTGGGCGGGCTAAAGGAACGGACGGGGGAGAGGGGGGCTTGGGTCGCACGGGCTGGGGGCTCGGGGGAGAAAGAAAGAAGGAAAAAAAAAAGAAAGAAAAAGGAGAGAAAAAAAGAAGAAGGAAAAAGAAAAAAGAGAAAAGAAAAAGATGGGGAAAAGAAATGAGGTCCAATTCTCACCTCTGGGGTCCAACAACTGATCCAACGAAAATAAGTTCAAAAGCAATAAAACCAAGAAAATATCTTAAACACAATATAAAACTAAAATATAATAAATAACTAGTAAAAACTAACAATTTAATTTCAAATCCAAAGACAAGCTAAAATAAATTAAACAGCAATTTAAACTCAACAGCAATTAAAATCCAATTAAAATCCGATAATTTAAAATAAAAGAACTATTATATTAATTAAATTAAAATATTTTTTCAATGAAAATATACGTAAAAATGGGGTGTCACATGGTCAGCGTTCAGCAATGCTTTCTTGGGTGAGGATCCCTCTCCTTTGCCTCTCTTTTGCTGTCAGTTTCTCCATTGATAATGATATTTATTTCCCACAACTAAGCAACTAATGAAACTAAAAAAAAATAAAATAGAAAAATATTTATAAGAACAAAATAAATAGATGCAAAGGCCTAAGAAGTTGGAAACAATGATTTATTATTATAATAGTGAAATCCACTATTAAGTTAATAGATACATATCTTTGTTTAAGTTATTTTATTTGCACTTGTGAAGAATGTCAAGGGGATCTAAAAGTACTGTAGTAGGAATAAATAGATACATATCTTTGTTTTCATAAATGATGAAAAAGTAGATACATATCTTTGCTTTCGTCAGTGATGAAAAATAAGTAATCCTCTTGGCAATGAGGTGTTCTCTACAAGCCATTCATTGTTGAATTGGATTTGAGCTTTGAGTAACCATGTGGGTTGAATACTTCATGCCTTATATTTTGGGTTGTTGACTAACATTTTCATCATGAAAACTTCACAGTTCACACTACTGAGGTGATGGTTTTTTTACTGGAATTTTTTAAGGTACGAAAGGATTTACCACGGAAAGGTGGTGATTTAGGAAGATTACATTTAGATTAAATAAAAGCGGAAGGAACTTCCTGCATGGTAAAAGTATTAGCAGGATTATCATCATCTAGGTTTATATTAAAAGATCCACATATGGATTCACCAGTCGAGGACAGCCATGGAGAGTCAATATCCACTGAAGTCATTTACCACTAAGATTTATGTAGTATTATCAACTTCCAATAAAAGATTTGTAGAAAAGATAAAAAGAGTAATATTAAATAAGTCCTGCTAATTAAACTACAGTCCAAAACGATATTAAAGAATGTAAGGTTTAGCAAGTCTTGCAAGTATGATATTGGAATCACAAACCTCTTCTTGCTACTGCTTTTTTTTTTTTTTTTGCATCACTATACTGATTCTGACTCTTTAGTTGATAGGATGTCAACGTCAACTTCTTCATCTTCTCTTGTTAACCGTACTTTGGCAAATAACCCAATATGCACCTATGGCCAACCCGCTTCACTTAGAATTTCAAATACTGTAACAAATCCGGGACGATCATTCTTTGAGTGTCCAAAGTATAATAAACAGATGGAAAGTCTTTTAGAAAGTTTGTTTATTTTACATACATGTGGTTTGTTTCTTTGTTTTACATATTTTTTTTTATTTCTTTCAGGGATTACCACATTGCAACTATTTCAAATAGGCAGATATTAATGAGGAAATGGAAATAGAATGTATGAAGATAGAAATTCAAAGGTTAAAAACTGAGCAAGAGCTTCAAAGATGAGAGAAAGAGATTGTTAAGAGAGAGTTGGGAGTCCACAATGACCGACTGGATATTCAAAGGCAATAAGCAGACATCCGACATAAACGCACGCTTCTTTGTATCTATTGTGTGATTTTGATTTTAATTTTATTGTACTTCGTACGATCATAGTCAATACCCACTGATCAAGACAATTTGATATATGGTTGATGTAGTTGGACAAAAGCTCCAAAAATGTATAGACTATATCCATGTGTGGGTAGTCATTATAGTAACCTTATTATGTTGTAACCCTATGTATGTAACTAGGAACTCTATGTATGGTAGAAGTTTACATATAAGCACTGTACTGTTAAAGGGTTTTAACCAACTAGATTTTGTTTTTTCATTAGTGGTTTCAATTGGCGCTCTAATACATCTGTGGTATTTGTAGCTCTAATTATAACCCATTTCTTCAATCATTTTATTTCTGGTAGCATTCTAGCCATTTTTACAGCATTTTAGCAATTGTATTTGAGCATTCTAGCAATCATTTTATTTCTTCCTTCATGCAAGTTTTGATGGCATGAATAAGAAGACAATAGGACATGAGCAACAAGCTTCAATATGGCCATATTCTGTACCGACCATTATATATTCATAAGACACATCATTGAAGTACCCACGGTCTTCCTCTGTATCAACCATTATATATTCATAAATAAAATGTTATAATTTTAGCACTTGCCCGATTACATAAGTTGCTCTTAATGATATCACTAACACATGAAATACAAATTCCTTTTTTAATAAAGTTTCCCAAGACAAATCCCAAAAGCAAACCAGTACAATGACTTCACACACACCCCCATCCTCAACATCAGACACAAAACACATCAAAATGGCAAGGTGCTATTAGTTTGGCATGCAAACTAGTGTATCAACATGATGATCAATGCAATAGAGGCCATGTCGCTCGTGTGGGCCCAATGGTTTTCTTTTGGGCAGTCTCCAAACCTAACATGCAAACATAACCCATGTAAAAACTCCACATCAAAAACATAATCTGTCAAGACCTCATAAATAATAATTAAAATAAAAGCAACCAACCATAAAACCTCATAATGGCATAAAATAACACCACGCGGCTATAAATCATTAAAAACATATTATACCTAATTGTGAACACTCTCTTGAGTCCCAATAACTGCATGTCCAAATAAATTTATGCATGTGTCTCCTCCATGCAGCTATAAATCATTAAAAACAAGTTTAAGTCTAACAAACAATTACACAAGAAAGATAAACCTGAAATTATCATAATGGAGCACTAAGTTGACCTGTTTACGTTTTTCCTAATGAGTAGCCTTCTTCGTCGTAGATCTGAACCTCTCAATCATTGATTTCTTCTTGAGAAATGGCAGTCTGCCTTTCCCTCTCACTGGAAGGGGACTCAGTACTTTTTTTGAACTCCCCTATGTAGTAGTATTGACAGTTGTAACTACAACGTTGGAACAAGTTTGAAGGCACGACTTGTTGGTGAGGTAGCCGATGTTCATTGCATATAACTTATGTATCATATCCTCGGCATTCTCATAAGATGACATTGCATTTGTGGCAACCTCGTAGCATACCTTGATGATACTTGAATATCTACTAACTTCTGGCCTCGCATCAACTAAGTCATAATAACTTCGGATAAGAATGTATGTCCTTTTTATGTGCTTTCTCCATCAATTCAATATGTATTTTTCTGGCACCTTTTTCACTTTGTTAACTCTCATAATAGCTAATACATGTTTACATAATATACCTCTAATTTCAAACAATGCTCATGAACACTTTACATCACATTCAACCTCATTGAATTACACCTTTTGGGTCTCCTCCTTGATGAAATCATCAATAGCGACTTCATCTTCTACATGGTACGTTGCGATTACACCATCTTTCCAATGTAGAGTTAGAAGAACACCAAGCATCCTCATTACCTCTTATTGAACTTCTCTAAATTTAGCATTAGTGTATATATTATGAAATATCTTTTCAAGTGGAGAGACCAAAACGACGGGAATTGTGAAGTTGGATGAATGGAAGTCCGCCCCATTTTCATTTTCAATCTTCTTTCGCAATGCATTATCAAATTGAGCAACAAACTATTTTAAGTTTGTCCTTGAATATACATAGCTATCGAAAAAAGCATTCATGCTCTCACTTTGTTGGGTTGTACTCATCCCAACCCAAAAGATTTCTTTTAAGAATACCGGTACCCAATACAAACGCTCAGCATATAAACTCTGCAACCAAACATTCTCCTGCAAGTTGTACACCGTAATTAAAACTTCCCAACTGTTTTCAAACTCCAGTTTGAAAGTCATACACACACTTCAGCAAATTAGTTTTCAACTGTATGCATGATGTGAACCAAGTTTTTTAGGTACTTTTTTTAATATGTGCCAGAAGCAATATCTGTGTCGTGTATTGGGAAAGATAAGTGCAATCGCATTCTTCATATCTCTATTTTGATCTATAATAATGGCCTTTGGAGCTTCACCATCCATATAGTTTAGCTAAGTCTAAAACAACCAGGAAAATGTTTCCATATTCTCACTAGAAATCAATTCTGCCCCCAAAAAGATTGACTGACCATGGTGGTTTACACCAACAAATTGTGCAAACGGTATCCCATACATATTTGTCAAATATGTGGTGTTGAATGTCACAACGTTACCAAAATATTTGCAGGCTACCTTACTTCATGCATCTGCTCAGAAGACACTTTTCAACCTCTCATCATCATCGTGGTTGATGTCTGAAAAGAATCTATCATTCTTGTATTGCATCCTAGTAAAATACTAACAGAAGGCTTCAGCGCCACCTTTCCCAAGTCGAAGGTGGCGTGCCTTATCAATATAATTATGACAGTCTTTTTCACTAAATGGCAAGTTCTCAAACCCACCCGCTTCTTTCACCAGTGCTGCGAAACTCTTATTTAGTCTAATTGTGACGCCCCCAAATTTCGCTTGGGATTGAACGGATATTTGAAGCGTCGAGACATGCAACACAAGGTTACCTGCCCCCGTTCATGACATATAAGATGCAATGTTCCTAACATGCATCTAGCATTATGCAATATTCGCAGCGGATAATTTTTTTCTTTAGCAATACTATGCACCAAACTAAAAATATCCCAAATACTTGAAACATATTTCATACATAAAGGCATACTAAAAAGCCGTGATCACCACACTAGTCCAAAAATGGTTGTGATCAAAAGAATACTTGAGATACAACTCCAAAAGTACAAGTATTAACCTAAGTTAAATACTATACCATCATCAACATCGCACCGTGGCCTAGTGACCGTATTCAGTTGGTCAGATTCCAATTCTCCTTTGGGTCCTGTAACAAGATCTACCATTCGGGGGGAATGGTAGTTGGGACTACCACAGTGAGATTTGATTACAAATCTCATGGCGGAGGTACAGAAGGCATTGTTGCTTCCTGGTGATCAAACCCATCTTCATCTTTTTTAAATGAAGCGAGAAATGTGAATATGATGTTTCCCCTTTGAATTGCATCAACTCTTCGGGTAGCAAAGCTTTTGCCATCATGCAGTCGATGAACTTGATATAAAATCGGCATGTCAAAATCCCCAATAAGAAGAAAATATGTATGCAAACTATGGACAACCTTTAGGCAATCAACAGTTTTTGATGCAGCAGCGAGTGCCTGTCCAACAAGTTGCCCTCCGAAAACCTTTCCAAACTTCGGTGCATCCGGCAAGGTGATCCCCTGGAATATGTTTACTTCTATTGGCTCCAAGTGTAATATACTCTCCACAAGTGAGCACGTCTCTAGAGTGTTATCAGCACTCCATATCGACCTTGTCTGCAGCAAACTACAGTGCTCATGGGGTAGCACCAAGCATGTCAGCTTAGACAAAGCAATTACATTTGCATGATGAACTGATGTAGGTGTGCTGTAACCAAAGTAATCATATCGCGTCAATAGGAATTCTGGACGACTTTCTTCTTCGCCAGCTATGGATCCGACAACTTCAGCTTCTCCTTCCCAAATAAAGTAAACTCCATCTCCACTTTCATCCGATTGTTTGTCTCTTATGAGCTCTGCAATGGCGTGAAGAACAGAAGTAAACCTGACAAAGCTTAACTCCAGGAGCCCACGAAACCCTCTTTGTATTCCTCGACCGCTTCATACAAGTAAAAAAAATCGAGGCTTGTCGTTTACTCTGCGATGGCTTTGTCAAAAGCCTGAAAATCCATTTCTTCATGAAGGTACGTCAAACCACGGGCTGTTGAGACTGCTTGAGCCGCACGAGGAGCTCGGCCACTACCAGGACAGTCCGAGATATCGACTGGTACTACTTCTGGGTTCGGACTGTTGAGACTGCTTCTTCGGGCGCTGGAGAAAGAGCTTCGACAGGAGAAGCTCCGTGTAGCCCACTGGAAAAACCCATGGAAAACAGTCCACGACCTGGGAGCTAGCCCGAACCCGAGACGCACCATTCCAAGACATCTTCCCATAAAGCTCCCCCGGAGACATCAACGAAAGCCGTGTCGTTTATCCTCACCACTTGGAAAAAGGCTGTCCATGGAGCGCATGTCCATGACGAGTCCACGATCCGCCATCGCCTGGCCGTTGATTGAATGGCCGTTGCCCCGCGCAGCCACCGTCAGACTCGATGACCGCGCCGCCGCTTTAACCACCCTAGCCACATCATCGGCTCCAGAAGGTCTGACTAAGGCCAAAGTTTTGGAGGAATACAAGCCACCAAAATCCTTACCGGCTAATCCAGTTGCCAGCCAAACGATAATGCCCTGGAAGTCCAGCGTGTTAAACAGGCTCGAACAGTCGTCGTTGTCATCTTGTCTCGACTCGACGTCGTTCCCGTGTACGAAACGCTCCAGGTACGCAATCATAATCGCCAGCTAACTGAGAACTTGTTGTTTTGCTGGTCAAAAAAATCGGTAAACGGTAATGTTTCTATTGGCCCTTGTGAAAGTCGACTATCAGAACTCTCTCTCTCTCTCTCTTTCTTTCTTTTTCTTTTTATTTATTTATTTTATTTTCTTCCTAAAAAGGCCAATCAAGATGATGGATTTTTGTGCAATAATAACACAACCTCTAGGCTAGTCATGATCGACTAACTTGTGTGGTGGGTGGGCACCCACCATTCCTAGAGACAATAATTTGATGCAGATTTTGTTTGTTATAATTATTGAAAGGTGCAATAATTCTCCGAAAATGAACCTTCTCACATGCCATAAAGGAACCAGATTGACGCCGGAAATCCTCTTTTGTAAGGGAAGAACAGAATATGTGATTTACGGAAAAGATAAATTATACGCGTGATTCCAGATGAGGGTAAAGACGAGAGAGATGTGATTGCTGTCGGGAAATAATCCAAAACTGATTGCCGTGCTGTCTAAATTTTAGCGGGCTGTTACACTAATGCCAGCCTGACCCTTTGTATCTAACACTCTCTTAACAGACTCGCTCACTTCTCTATTGCAGCGAAAGAATCTCAACTTTTGTAGATTTAGGATGTGATTGTAGGAATTGTAAATAGTCAATAACTTTAACACTCAATCCATAAACATAGCATTTATCTTTGCCTTACAGTCAGTCTTGGATGTCGGACGTGGCCTTGTAACATTTGTTGTTCGGTTCCGTGTCTTCCCACCACGAGAACAACCAAGCGTGATATATATATATATATATATGAGGCTCCCATCCTCAAAACTATGACTCTTTTGTGTCATTATCCCAAAACCCCATTGTTTCCCATAGCCTTTATAATAAGAAACTAACTCGTCTTGAGATTTAAACACCATCCCCACCTTTGGCTCCTCAATGATATCGGCCCCCTTGATATGCACTGTATTTTCTATCTTGGCCTCTTTGTCATCTTCAGATTCAGAGGACCTAGACAAGATTTCAACCTCCCTCGAGTCAGGTGAGGGCTCTTGAATTTCTTCAACATGTCTAGAGCTTGCAGATAGAATACCAATCAAATAGGGGAGGCTGATGCATGAAATTCCAACATAAGATTTTCCTATAGTTTATAACAATAAAAACCAATATTTAAATCAATATAAGCATTTTAAAAAATACACACCCTACTTAAAGAATGAACTCATCACCTGACAAGTCCATGAAGATGAGTTGGCATCAAAACGAGGTAAGAAAGGTGGTAACCAAGCATGTGGCATTGGTGCATGGCCCCCATGCATATAGCTTGAGAAATCCAGATAAAAGGACATCGGTATCACCTAACATATAGATCAATAATGAAAATTAACTAAAGATGTAGTATTAATAACACTATGGTGTCAAATTAATATTCAAAGTACCTGGCTTGTTGGATTAATAGATGCATTTGTGCTAGGAGGTGTTGACAAATATGTATAAAATGGTCTTGGTATCAGCTAAGATATCAACAACCATGTCATGATAATGAGCAAAAAAACTAAAAGAGGTGAGAATACTCCACATACTTGAGTTTATGGATTTCTTGATGAATTTGTGGTAGGAGGCGTTATAGAAGATGCATGCTCTTTCTCTTTCCCTGTCTCCATCTAAAGAATATTTACCAATATAATATTACAACAATAACAATTATCTAGAAAAATTTAAGTTACTTAAGCCTTTAACTAGAACTACTTGTTAAAACTAGCAGTTTCAGTTAACTACTTAGTAGCAGAATTTATAGAATTCAAAAAATCCAAAAGCATCCCAAATTCAGTTAACACACAATCCAAATCATGGAAGAGCTATCCCACCTGCTACTTGGATATGCCTAACTCATATCATGTTGGATTGGTGATGTAACAGCCCGCTAATTCTTATCTTTGTACCATTTTCTTCCTTTTCTTTTCACATATAGTAGACGGCAAGACAATCCGTTTTGGATTCTTTCCCGACAGCAATCACATCTCTCTCGTCTTTACCCTCATCTGGAATCACGCGTATAGATTATCTTTTCCGTAAATCACGTAATTTGTTCTTCACCGACAACTGTAAAATCATGAACAGTTTTATCCTAAGCGTTGTACCTCGATGGCGTTTTTCCGGATCTTATCCATCGAATTTCAAAGTATTAGATAAGCTTGTTTTTAAAGTAGCACAATTATAATAATTTAATGAGCTCTGAAAATATTATAATTGTGGATAATTATTTAGATTAAATATTTTAATTGTTTTAAGATATTAAGAGATTTAATTTTACGTTGAAAATTCTTATTTAAATTTAAGTGTTTTATGCACTTTGATTAATTAATGATACTTTATCATTTTATATAATGATGAAGAAAATATTATTTTATAAACCTTAGTTTATAAAATAATATTCTATCTTAATTCTTCTCAGTGTAGTAATTAAGTGTTTTATTAATTTAAATGATTTTATCCTCTTCGATTAATTAACGGTACTTTATCATTTAATATAATGATGAAGAAATATTATTTTATAAATTTTAGTTTATAAAATAATATTCTACCTTAATTCATCGTAGTGTTTTATTTAAAGTGTTTTATTTAAAATAAAACATTTACGCGTTTTTAATCAGTGTTTTAACTCACCGTTGGTTTATTTGAGGATCCCGAAATGTAGAATTGAAGCGATATACTCAGGCCCCTACCCTTTTTCCTTCACTTTTTCTTTTTTTCTTTTTTTTCTTTTTTCTCTTTTCTCTCCTTCTTCCTCACTCACGTCCAAGCCGTACACACATTTCCTCTCCTCCATGGCCGTGCGTTTGAAGCTTCCAGCCGGCGC
Source organism: Carya cathayensis (assembly GCA_011037825.1). Lineage (NCBI taxonomy): Eukaryota > Viridiplantae > Streptophyta > Magnoliopsida > Fagales > Juglandaceae > Carya > Carya cathayensis. The sequence goes on along the minus strand of QGSO01000459.1, from coordinate 162,254 downwards.
CACCTCCGGCCGCCGGACCCCACCTCCCTCACCGGCCTCATCCCCTCCCTCCGGCGAGTACAACCACGCCGGTGGTGTACTAAACCGGCCTCTCCTTCTCTCTCTTTCTCTCTTCAAAGTTATGGGTCTCTAGGGGTTTTTCTCATTTTTGGACCACCATACACGGCCAAATCAACCACCAAGCACCACCATTGGACTCACCTCATCAAGGGCTTCCTCCCCATGTCTTTCTTTTTCCCAAACTCTCACTTTTTTCATATGGGTTTCTCAAAATTACATGTTCGGTTTCACCACCGTGCGCCGCCGTACACGGCCACCCATGGTGTTTCACCACCACCATCTTGTTCCTCTCATCCTCATGAACCTCTCCAAGAAATTTCATGGCCAACGGAGCTTCGTAGAGCTCACACTCTCCTACACTCTCCAAGGCCAAAAATGGTTTCAAACGGCCGATCCGCCGCCGTTAGCCACCGTCCGACCACCACCTCGCTACCACAGCTTCACCACATGTTCATCTACCTATCCCTAGCTTGCCATGAAGTTCTATGAAATTTCGCTATCTCGCGTTTCCGCTCACCGTTCGGATTTACTGTTCACGGCGTGATGCCGCCGTGTTCCGCCACCTTTGACCATCACAAGGCGACCATGAGCCTTCCAAGGCCACGCTTAGCTTTTCTCGGTTCCAAACTACCACTTTATGTGGTGGACAGCCACCGTACGCGGTGTTACCGCCACGTACGTTCCTCCGACGCATGTTCGTGACGAACAACGAGCGACGCACGGGTTATCCCGTCGATGGTATAACCCTCTATCTCTAGTTATTTTACGTTTAAAATAGTTAGTTGGTTGGTTTGTGAATTGTGTAGTTGTATTTGTGGAGTTCGTTGCGTAGTTGTGAAGCGAAGTGTGGTTGTGAAGTGTTGAGTTTGATTGTGTATTTTGTGGACTGTGCTGTGAAGTATAGGCGTGAGATGGATGCCGTAGATGTGATACGGCGGGTTGTGTGAAGAGAATACGCGTGTAGCGTATTCTGTGTAATGCAGCGACGCGCCGCGCGACGTGCGCTGTAGTGATGTGTGTCGTAGAAGGAAGGGAGTACGCATGTAGTGTACTCCGTGTTGTATGGCGATGCATCGTGTGATGTGCATCGTGTTGATGAGTGTTGTAGCGAAGGAAGTACGCGTAGCGCGTACTCCGTGTCGCGTAGCGATGCACCGTGAGACGTGTATCGCAGTGATGGGTTTTGTAGTGTGAATGGAAGAGAGTTCACGTGAGTGTACTCTGTACTAGGTCGTGATACACCGGATGGCGTGTCACGAAGGGTTGGATGGCGTAGCAGAGAAGTGTGGAGCGTATGGTGTAGTGTTGGGAAACTGTATGACAGTGTCCCGAAGCAGTGATGATATGGATTATAGTCCGGGGTGACTGGTGTCATCTTGTGGTTGACTATGGCTAAGAGTATATGGATTGAGAAATGAGTTGTTTGTTTGGTTGTTATTGATAATTTTAATGAACTTGATTTAGTGCAAAGGCTTTCTGAAGTCAAATTATCTCTTCCGAGTATAGTGAAACCTCAAGTTGCCCGTGGTGTTGCAAGTGCTCATAATATGACAATTGAGTTCAGAAGTGAAAATCTTAAGGACTTGAGTGTTCCTCTTCCAGCTGTTGTGCAGTTCCTCGTGTTTCGCGCTCTATTCTCATAGAACGCGACGATCGAGGTAAGTTAGCCTCTAACTTACTATCAGTTTATTGTGTATGTGTGATGGGTAAGGGAACTAAAATTTATGTATGTATGTTATCGTATATGCCATGTCATGCTATGTCATTACATGTTTATCTGTTACGTATGATTTAATCTCTCATGAATATTTATCTGTTACACAATCTTTTCTGTCATACAATGCTGTATGTTATAAGTATGCCATGTTAAGTATGCCATATGATACATGTATGCCATGAAATGTTTATGATTAAATCATATTGTGCCATTTACAAGCATACGCCATGTTAGAAAAGTATATGATATTAAATAATATCTCATGCATTAAGAAAGATAAGACATGTTATGTTACGTATAATACGTGGGGCCACAACAACTGTGGAGTACGTATTATATTTTATGTTACTTATAATGCGTGGGGCCACAACAACTGTGGAGTACGTATTATATTTTATGTTACTTATAATGCGTGGGGCCACAACAACTGTGGAGTACGTATTATATTTTATGTTACTTATAATGCGTGGGGCCACAACAACTGTGGAGTACGTATTATATTTTATGTTACTTATAATGCGTGGGGCCACAACAACTGTGGAGTACGTATTATATTTTATGTTACTTATAATGCGTGGGGCCACAACAACTGTGGAGTACGTATTATATTTTATGTTACTTATAATGCGTGGGGCCACAACAACTGTGGAGTACGTATTATATTTTATGTTACTTATAATGCGTGGGGCCACAACAACTGTGGAGTACGTATTATATTTTATGTTACATGAAGTATGGGGCCACAACAACTGTGGAGCATACACTACATGAGACACAGCAATTGTGACATGTAGAATACGTGGGGCCACAACAACTGTGGAGTACGTATTATGTTTTATGTTACTTGAATACGTGGGGCCACAACAACTGTGGAGTACGTATTAATGCACGTTATTAATCAAGACAATTGAATAATATTCCAAGTTTATGTTAAGTCCAGTTTCAGATCAAATACATGATAAGTCAAGTTTTAGATCAAGTCCATGTTATGTTATGCTCACGTACATGTTATGTTCATGTCATGTTATGTTCAAGTTTATGTTATTTTCAAGTTCTTATTTATGTTATGCATGTTTACGTTCATACTATATTTCAAGTCCATGTTATGTTTCACGTTCATGTTATGTTGTTTGTTCATGTTATGTTTTAAGCTTAAGTTTATGCCATGTTAAGTCAAGTTCAATTCACGTTTAGGTTCTGGTTAAGTCATGCTATATGTCAAGTTATGCTATGCTTATGTATGACTATACTTATGCATTTCTGTTTTTACTGCCATGCATGCATCTTTAACCTGTGTGTGAGTTTTATGTTAACTTACTGAGATTTGTAATCAAATCTCACTGTGGTAGTCCCAACTATCATTCCCCCCGAATGGTAGATCTTGTTACAGGACCCAAAGGAGATTTGGAAACTGACCAACTGAATACGGTCAACTAGGCCACGGTGCGATGTTGATGATGGTATAGTATTTAACTCAGGTTAATACTTGTACTTTTGGAGTTGTATTTCAAGTATTCTTTTGATCACAACCATTTTAGACTAGTGTGGTGATCACGGCTTTTTAGTATGCTTTTATGTATGAAATATGTTTCAAGTATTTGGGATATTTTTAGTTTGGTGCATAGTATTGCTAAAGAAAAAAATTATCCACTGCGAATATTGCATAATGTTAGATGCATGTTAGGAACATTGCATCTTATATGTCATGAACGGGGGCAGGTAACCTTGTGTTGCATGTCTCGACGCTTCAAATGTCCGTTCAATCCCAAGCGGAATTTGGGGGCGTCACAGGTGACCCATAAGCCTCAACTCACACAACGATCCCTTCATCAAGCTCCTCCACCCCCAATTAAGTTATTTACCAATAAAACACTAGAGGATCCTCAATACTAAAAACTCAGTGACCCTTATAGCATCCAAAAACACATTTCAACTTATGCATTAGGATTGGTTATATACAGAGTGACAAGACTTAGAAACAAAGACCCAATCTAACAAAACTAGTGTAGAAGCATCAACCTTAAGATTGCAAAAATTCTAGTTCCGGTACATGTCAATTCCTTAGTGCAGCAACAATCACAGGTTTAATCCTAAGTATCAAAACTACTTGCACAGTTTTCTTGCAATGGTTACATGGTTGTATATATTTATTATTTAAGAAATAAAAAACACTGTTGTATATTTCCATTATTTAAGAAAAAAAAACAGTTCCTTTTTAAACAGAGTTAGCTCACAAGGTTACAGATTCCCAAACTTTACTTTTACTAGTTGAGGTTGGCTTCATTAAATTTGCAAATGATGAAACTCTTTCAGGGGTGCAAAATCGCTTGAAGCAAGTGCCAAATTGCAAAATCGGAATTAACAATGATAATGGAGATGGATTACTTGAGACCATCGCGTGTAGAGGAGACCGTAGGCACTGAGGATGACCGTTGTGCACAGAGGAGACTATTGGCATAGAGGATGACCGTCAGGCGTAGAGGACACCGTCTGCGCAAAGGAAACCGGCTGAAAGTCAGACGAAGAGATTTGGGATGGGATTTGGGAGAGATGAAGGGATCTGCAGATTCGAGGCGTCGAGGAAGGAGAGAACGAAATCAGCCAATTTATTTCTATTTGTTTTCCCTCTTTGTTTTTTTCTTGTTTTTTTTTTTAATAATATTAAGCATTTGACAATGACGCCACCTCAGCATAGGTAAGCAATAGGTACAAAGTTTCGCTTGTACGTAACATTATTGATATTGTATTATTCTCTTAAATGGATGTCGCATTGTATTTGCTTATCATCTAAAATAAAATTTTCTATAGCTCCATGAACATAGACACGTTGTCAAATCATGTAAAACTTAAGTTGTGTGTGATTGATTACACTTTTTATTTTACTTTTTTTCTTATCGTTTGTAACATAATAGAGTATAAGTTTTACCTAAATAAAAATATAATTAAATAATGAGAAAGAGTAGAGAATAAGGTCTAAAATTTACAAATAGCTACCGACACAAGTAGATCCCCTCATGATTTGGGTGCTTGTTGTTTTAAGAAAAGCATAATTATTATTTTTTAACTTAAGTTGTTTAGAAAAATCATTTTTGAGAAGCATTCTAAAAGATGTAAGGTACGATTGTCAAATGCAATGTCTTAAGATTAATTGGGGATATATATACACTTGGAAGCTGGTAATTGGAGATAAATATAACATCCTATAAATGGCATCATGCCTAGAAAGACAAACAAGTAAACATACCATATTCGCAATTGAAAAAATCTATTCATCATTTATTTTTTCAGCATCCTCTCATGATCCTATTACGTGGTATTAAATGATAGGTTCACAAGTAAAATATAATAAAAAAATTTCAATCATCTAACACCATATCATGAGATGATAAAAGAATAATGAGAATTGAGATGATAAGTAACATTACTCATCCCAATTTTACAAGTGTTAAAAATCTCTACACACATGAATCATGATGGAAATTACCCGTTGTACATAGCACTTTATCATTATGTCTAGTTTTTAGATTTTCTCGCATGCTTTGGCTGAATTGTACAACGGTGATTATGGAACATTAGATAGAAATAAGATGGAAACAAAAGACAAATAACTCTACCGAACATGTCTATTTATACTGTGGTATCAATCATTGTATGAATATCATTTTCATTCATTTTAATCTAAGAAATGAGATAAAATTACTGATAATGTTTTTTTATAAGTAAATTAACATTTTATTGAGAGTAAATAGACATAACTCAAGTACACAAAAAGTATACAAACATCAACACCTAGTTATAGAAATTAGGAGCTAGAAAGTGATACAAGAAGATTATAAAAGCAAACACTATTAAAAACACAAGATGAAACCCACATAAATAAAGTATGGAAAAAAGAAACTTCAAAAATCATCTAAAGAACGCTCATTATCTTAAAAACTCCCACTATTCCCTTCAAGCTATAGGCACCACATGATATATAGAAGAATAATTTTCTAAATATCCACATTTAGTGATTTAACCTCACATCATTACCAACAAGCAAACAAATCAACCACCCTATTGGGCATCGCCCAAGCAATACCCATTCTATTAATGATCTCCCCCCATAATATCCTTGCAACTTTACAATGAAGTAAAAAATGATGTAGGGACTCCTCACTCCTCTTACACATATAACATCAATCCATTACAATGAGATCCTTCTTTCTCAAGTTATCCATAGTTAAAATTTTCCCTAGAGATGTAATCCAACCAAAAAAAGCAATCTTAAGCGCACCTTAGTTTTCCAAATACACTTCTATGAGAATGAAGTATAATTATGACCCAAAACCTTATACAAAGATCACATAGTAAACTTCATACTATTAGTATTCATCCAAAGCATCATGTCCACATCATTATTGTCAATATGCATAGTATGCAATAAAATGAAAAAAATTAAATAAAAGTAGCTTCAATTTCCCAATCAATAAAACAAACATTCCATAGTAGGGAACCATTAGAAAAATCCAATAACTCAAGTATTGAAACCTCCTAATCAAGAGCCAATCAAAAGAGAGAAGGAAACATGGTCTTAAGAGTTGAATCTCCACACTAATAATCTTACCAAAATCTGATTTTAGATCCTTTACCAATTGTAAAACTAATAAATCGACCAAAGGCATCCCATCCATTTCTAATGTTCTTCCACAAACCAACATCATACGCATTTCTCACTTCATTTGAACACCAAACCCCTTGCAAACTCTCATACTTCAAATTAATAATATTTTTCCATAAAGACTCCCCTTCCAAATGATACCCCTATAACTATTTCTCAAGGAGTGCCTTATTAAAAGCCTTCATATTTCGGATTCCTAACCCTTCCCTAGATATTGGTGTACATACCTTATTCCACTTAACCGTGTAGAATTTAGTCTCTTTTCCAATCCCACCCCACAAAAAAGCTTGAAAATTTTGCTCAATTCGATTAGCCACACTTGCTGGCAAAGAGAAAATAGATAATACTAATAATAATAATAAGTGAGAAGATTAGAGAGTGCACTCTTAATAAAAGTGGTTCTTCCCCTTCTCGAAAGATACAACATTTTCCAACTAGCCAAGCTCTTTTTAGTTTTCTCCACAACCCCCAAATAGCCTTAGTCTTGAAGGAAGCCCCAAGAGGAATAACCAGGTATTAATTGGCAAAGAAGCAAACTTACAACCCAAACTACTTGTCATCTTTCTAATGTCCCTAACTTTGCCCATCGCTATCATCTCAAACTTCTCAAGGTTCACCTTAAGTCCATAAACAACTTCAAAGCAAATCAAGTGAGCCTTCAACGCCTAATTATGACTAAGATTTGTATCACAAAGCAATAATGTATCATTAGCATATGAGAGACATTAAAAACCATTATTAGTGCTTCCCACTAAACAGCCAGATAGAAATCCTGCATCAATCGCCACCTTCAACATCTAACTAAGTGCATTCATAACAATTACAAAAATAAAATGGGACACCGAATCTCTCCTTCTCAATTTACATGTGTTGTTGAAGAAACTAGCAAGGAAACCCAGAAAAATCGAACAGTGGTAACACAATGCTTGATCCACAGACGCCATCTCTCTCCAAGACCACATCTCTCAAGTAAATAAAAGAATAAAATCTCAATTCACATGGTCTATCCGCATTTCTCAACACCTCCTACCACAAATCCATCAAATATTCTAGTAACCCTAGTATTTACATTATTAATGCAATTTCGTTTAGTTATTTTATTTATTTATATTTTTAGATTTTTTTACTTTCTTTTTGGTTGGTTTATATCTTAGGTAATACCAACACCGTTCTATCAAATATTCCAGCAACCAAAGCATCCACAATATTAATTCAAGTTCATTTAGCTTTTTTATTGATGTAAAAAAAAAAAATCATTTCTTTTTAGTTGGTTACCACCATTTACTCCTCATTCTGATGGCAACCCATTTGCATGGACTAGTTAGGTTATAAGTTCATCCCTTAGTTGTATGTTCATTTAAAGCTTGTTTACAATAATTTATACATTGATTTTTTTTTTTGGTTGTAAATTGCAGGGAAATGTTATGTCCCCATTTGACTCTTCAATTAGCCCTCCGATTGGTGTACACAGTGCAAGCTCAAGTTATGTCGAAGAAGTTCAAGAAGCCACACCTGAGTCCAAGGTGGCCGAAATTTTATCTCCATCTGGCCATAATACTAGTGAATCCAATGATGATGACGACTCTGAGACATAAAATAGAATGCATACCAATGGGGGTTATAGCATTGAGGAGCCCGAGTTGGGATGGTTTTTAAATCCGAAGAAGATTTAGTTTCATATTATAAGAGTTATGATAAATAATGTGATTTCGGGGTAATGATGCAGAGGAGTAAGCAGAAAGCGAATAGGAGTCTCAGATATGTCACACTAGGTTGCTCTCGTGGTGAGAAGGCACAAAACCGAACATCAAATGTCGCAAAGCCACGTCCAACATCAAAGACAAACTATAAAGCAAATATAAATGCTATGTTCATTGATGGGGTGCTTAAAGTGTTAACAGTTCACAATTCAAACAATCACGACCTCAGTCCACAAAAATCAAGGTTCTTTCGTTGCAATAGAGGAGTGAGCGAGTCTGTAAAGAGAGTGTTAGATACAAATGACCAAGCTAGCATTCGAATGAATAAGAGTTTCATCGCTCTCGTGCAAGAAGTGGGTGGGTTTGAGAACTTGTCATTCTAAAAAAAAAAACTGTCGTATTTACATAAGGCAAGTCACTTGTAACTTGGAAAGGGCGGCGGGCTCTCAAGCCCTTCGAGAGTATTTTATTAGGACAATACAAAAATGATGGTTTTTTCATATTAATGGATTTGGATGATGATGAGTATAGGTTGATAAATATTTTTTGGGAGGATGCATGAGGTAGGGGAGCGTATAAATACTTTGGTGATATCGTCACATTCAACATCACATATTTGAAAAATAGGTATTAAACTTGGTTGACATGTATAAATGGTATGATGGGCACCAAAGTGAACCAAGTCTTAAAGATCATTTTCAAGTTTCAGATGAAGCAATCATAAGATCAAAAGTTAAGAAAGTCAAAGAAACTATACAAGAATAGGCACAATTCATTTGGGATGAAGCTAGCAAGAGCCCAACACTCAATATGAGCTTGAGAGCAGGAGATCCAGATTTTATCCATGTGATACGCTATGGAAGACATGACTTGAACCTATTGTTATTGAAGGCCTTGGACCTATTTATTTCATTAAAAGGGTTTTTAATTAGTTATAGGAATTAGTCTAGTCACTCCAAGGGCTATTATTACAATTCAAGATAGAGCTATGAAAAGTGCAATTGCACTCGTATTTCCTAATATTTGATATAGATTTTGTTTGTGGCACATACTAAAAAAAAGTACCTAAAAAGCTCGATTCTCATAGTGCATATAAAACCGAGTTGAATAGTCAATTGCTGAAGTGTGTGTATAACTCTTAAACAATTGAGGAGTTTGAGAGATGTTGGGAAGTGATAATTACAACATACAACTTACATGAACATGTTTGATTGAAAAGTTTATACACCGATCGTATGTATTGGGCATTGGTTTCCTGAAATATTGCTTTTGGGCTGGGATGAGAATGACCCAACGCAGCGAGAGTAGGAATGCTTTCTTTGACGGGTATGTTCATGAACGAACAAAATTTAAAGAGTTTGTGGATCATTTCAATAATGCGTTGAGGAAGAAGATTGAGAATGAAAATGAGGTACCACTTATTCAATGTATCAATTCTGGTCATCTCTACCAATCCCTATGAGAAGGTATTTCAAGAGTTGTACACAAACTCAAAATTTAGAGAGGTTCAACAAAAAATCATGGGAATGCTCAATTGTCTTCTCGTTTTATAGAAAAAGTAGTGTGTAATTACAACATATTAGGTAAAAGACGAAGTTCATGTTGAGATATTCATAAAGGATGTTACTCATTTTGTATACTTCAATGAGGCTGAGAGCTAGGCAAAGTGTACGTGCGGATTGTTTGAGATAAGGGGGATATTGTATAGACATGTGTTTACCGTTTTCAAGTTAATCGTATTCGTTTACTGCCAAAGAAGTACATACTGGACCGATGGAGAAAAAACATTAAAAGGAGATATGCTCTTATCTAAAGTAGTTATGATAGAGTTGTGGTGAGGCCGGAAGTGAACAGATATTGACATATAATCAAGATTTGTTACGATGTCGCAACAAATGCAGCATCATGTGATGAGCATATGGATGATATGATTGAAAATTTGTATGCAGTGAACGACGTCTACTGCAACAATAAGCCACCCCTTGATTGCTTGGTTACAATCCCTATCGTCGACATGACTACAACTAGGAGTTCAAAAAAAGTACTCAGTCCACTTGTTGTGAGAGGCAAAGATAGACCGTCATCATTGAGAAGAGTAGGAAGGATGGAGAGACTGTACAAAATCACTTTGAAGAGAGCAATTCAAAAGGGAAAACATAGGCAGGTACATACACCATAATCACATTACTTATAATTTCAATTTTACTTATCTTTTGCAATTGTTTGTTAGACTTTAATCTGATTATTTTTCTATTCATTTATAGCCACGTGGAGGACATACACAAGTCATTGACACGTGAAGGAATCTATTTCCCCAAACAGTGTTTGAGACTGAAGAGAGCCTTCTCATTTAAGTTTATCACCTCCTACTATGTAATTTTTAATAGTATACTTATATAGAACTATAGTTAAACTTACTTATAGTTTGTCTGTAATGTTTAGATGCATGGAAACACAGCCGAAGTTTTAGAGTCAAGTGGCCAGATTGGAGAAATAGTCATTAAGACTCAAGAAAGTATAATTGGATCTTGTTTAATTATTTTATGCACAAGTATGGAGTTACAAGTATTGGTAGGACATGTTTTATTTCTCTTAATGGAACTTTAGTGGAGAATTAAAGTCCCTCAATATGTTTCTCTATTTTTTCTACAAAAATAATGATGTATATTTGTACAAAATGGGATTGGATAGCACTTTGGACACTTGCAGGCTTGAATATTTATGGAAATACTTTTGAATGATGGTTTTTGTCTTTTGTTGGTATATTTGTTGACACTCAAATTAGAGATGTACAATACATTGTTTATGTTTTAGTTTGGAAACTAAACTGGTATATTTCATTCCATAGTTGTATGTTGAGTTGTTAATGTTAATTAATACTTGTGAAGTAGGTAGTATGTTATTTCTATGCAATGGAATGAGGTGTTGCTTGGACAGCCCAAACTATATTTTGTTAAAGTTAAATCAGGTACTTGAATGAGGTTCTGATTATATGAAATAAGTGAAGAAATTTGCCATGTAATTACATGATAGTTTCTTTTGCCATGCAATTTACCATGATTTTTGCAGTTGAATCTCCCATTTATAAGTACCTAGAGTACTGATGCACATGCATCTTTCCTGCTTGCTACAAAGCTTAGCAAGCCTAGCAAATATATTAATTTTCTCACAAATATCACACTTCACAGGTTGATACAAAACTTAGCAAACCTGAACATGAAGGCCACAAAAGCCCCACCATACACAAAGACAAAGTCACTTACAAGAAAGTTCACAACTAGTTAGTTGATATACATAACAAAGGCCACAAAAGTAGGATATACAAAATTCCCTCCCATAGTGGGGTTTTACTATGACCGTACAAAATACAATGAAATTAATATAGAAATAATCCAATACACACGAAGTAGTCTGCATTTTGTTAAGATATTTGCTTCTTGCCATTGAATATTGAGTTGGTTGTTGTGGACCTCAAACTTCCTCTTCAGAAGTTGTTCCTCTCTTTTTCGAAGCTCCTTCTCCTTCCTTAAAAATTTAGTTTCTATCTTGGTAAGTTCTTTTTCTCTATCTTCACCACTATCTATCCATTTGAAATAATTGTAGTATGATAATTCCTAATGAATACAAACAAACAATCGGTACTTAGGTATCAAAATTTTATACAAACCGATGAAACGACAATTAGCCTTCCCATTGTTCCTACCTTTGTATTGTAATTTGGACACCCAAAAAATGATCTCCTGGAATATGTGTTTGATGTTTGGAGTGGAGCCTTATCACTATAGATGCATATTAGGTCGTTCCTCACAGTACGATTAACAAGAGAAAATGAAGAAACTGATGATCATGACATCTTAAATATGTAATAGCACATTATTTTATAAGTCACTAATGCCATTCTAAATCTATAATTGCACAATATTTTACAAATTTGTAATCAATGAAGTTATTATCATTCAGCAGCAACATGTGAAATAGTAGTTTATCCATAATCCCTGCTGCCAAATGAGACATTAGAACTGGTGGGAGAGGCATAATCAAGTTTGATGTGCAATCAGAAAAGCCTAGGCATTAACTCCACCTTTTAACTCTTCCTTCCCAAAAGAGTTATTTCACCCAAAAATAAATAAAAAATAAAACTGAAAGCAAGGTTATTAGACATTTGACAGAAAATCTTTTTTATTTTCTAAAACACCGAAGAAAGAAACTAAAAAAAAAAAGAAGCAAATTGCCATTGAATGATGCAGTATACGGCTCTCAAAATCTCTAAATGATTAAAAATAATTCCAAAGGCAACACCATGAATTAACGATTTGGGCTCTTTTTGGTTGAGTGAAATATTTATGAAGTGCAGAAGTCTTGGCAGAGCTAAATCTTTTAAAAGCACATAAAAATCTACCACTAGCTAAATGTGCCACCTAATTTTGCTTTTTTCGGCCACCTTTTTAAATCAAAAACCATAGATCCAACTTTCTCATTTCACTTCATCAAGACCAAAAGAACAAGTTGCTGGGAAGCCATTATCTTATCTCACGATTCCAATACTTCCTTGTCCATCTTCTCCGAACCTTCAATTCAACTTAAAAGGTTTATATGCACCTCAAGGCTTCCAGTATTTTAGGCTCTAAAATGACTCGATATGGAAAAATGAATTGCAAAATAATTGAATTTATATGGAAAAATGACATCCTTCTATTAATTGCATGCATTCAGATCTAGAAGACATAAAACATGTCTTACACTGGTGGAAAAATATTCAGTATTAATAAAATATATTAAAATAAGGCATCTCCCTAAAAACAGGTATAAAAGAGTGAAAAATAGCAACAACTCAGTCTCAAGACTAAGATTATTTACAGTACCATCTATCATTCCCTCCCCCATCGTAGGAGCTGAAGTTAGAAATTCCATCATATCGTATCAAAAATGGTTAGCTCCATTTGGATGCAACCCCACAAGTTTCAATCTATGATGTTAACAAGCTTGTAACTTGTACTTGGGTTCCTATCATGCTACTCTGTCTTGTTGTTTCACCTAAAAACCTATGTATAAAAATTTTATACATGCAGGAATCAGTGTTTTTATTTATTTTTACAGCAACGGTGTATATATATATATATATATGTATGTATGTATATATGTCTATAGCTGGTGTTTTACAACAAGCATTACTTATGCTAGTGGCCAGTGAGGGTCACTCGGACCCTGGCGGTGTTCTTGTTTCTAATCCAGAAACCAATGATCTAGTGTTAGGTCTAAAGGGTTGTGTCCTGGTTTCTAATCCAAAAAGCCTCCTCCTACCCAAATTAAAAAGTCATCCAATAAATACAAATTAAAAACCTAATATTTTCAACAAATACATAAACATGCATATCCACAAGATAACCAACAATTATCAACGGACCCCCTTCAAAAATACGAACAATTGGTATCAAAATACAACTAGAGATTAGGGTTTCAGCACATAACAAATAAAAACAATCTAAATTGGTTTAAAAAATCACAAAGAGAGAGAAACATACTAATGGTGATTGAACTGGCTTGCAGAGTGAGGACGAATAAAATCACAACAACGACGAAAATCCTAGGAGGAGGCTGAGTATGTGGCTTGCAGAAGCTACGAGGGGGACTTCAACGAAGGAAAAGAGCTGCTGGGAAAATGGGGAAGAAGGAGAAGGGTGAAACGCACCATTTCAATAACCCAACACCATTCCATTTCAATTTTTCTGTTTCAATTTCATCTCCCACCAAAAGCAATCTGCACCGTTTCTTTAACCTAGCTAGCCCCATTCCATGTCATCTTTGTGCTCAAGGGGTGCACTAATTCGACTACAAATAGCATTTTTGTTTATGAAGATAAAGGTTTGCGTGAGAATAAAAGAATATTTTTAGTTTAAGTTGATAAATATTCTGGTGGATGTTAGATTCTTGTGAAATTCTTGAATAACTTTTCTAAGTGAAACTACAAACACAACACGTCTAAATCTTTATATATATATATATAGGTTGTGTGAGTTCTTTATTTAGGTTCTAAGTGATATTGCTGCTTTTCTCAAGTAATAATTGGTGTATCAGGTGAGTAAGTTTAATTAATTTGGTATTTTTATTAAAAGTTTTTTAACACTTTTTTTTTTATTAAGCATGTATAAAGTATTCTTGCTCAGAAAATTTATTTCTGCATTGCATAATGAATGTTAGAACATCTCAAAGTAAATTAGTATTTCATTAAATGTGTGATTTGAATCTAAAAGAAAATAATAGCTTCATATATATATATATATATAGCATGAACTTTCACGTAAGTAATCATGGCATGAATAATATTCATAGATGATTATTTTTTAAACTTTATGTTAACTATGTTATGGTTACGTGAAATAATATATGAATTTTATGTTAGTACAATATCGTTACTAAATTATGTTTTGGAGGATCACTACATCGAATGATTTTGAGAAAATATAGACCCGTTAAATGAGAAGTGTATTGTAAGGAGGATAACTACACTGAATTAAGGACACTGAGAAAGTGTAGATCCTAAACAAAGTAGTAAAGGGGAATAATAACTATACTAAAGGATATTGAGAATGTGTAGATCTCAAATCGAGAATAGTTTATGGGATTGATCACTACCGGCCTTGAAAGTGGTAGTTTCCTATGTGAGGGAATTTTTGAAAGAGCTTCTTTTCGTGGTACAAGATTTTCAATTTATACTCAATATTATGATTTTATTTCTTGTTTTTATTTTCAGTTCATTTTAAATTTTATAAATAAACTTCATATATTACATCCAGCTTATATCAATCCTACATACCAAGCCATGAGCTTACCTACTACCTATGAAACTTCTTATTTTAGAGATATTTATAAAGAGAAGCATACCAAGAAGGAGGCTTAGAGGACACGTGGGATAGCTAGAATGAGAGCTGTGGAATAAGTGTCTTCTATAGAATTGTTAGGTGCGGTTTGCATAGTAATTAGATGAGATGATTTTAGATAAAATTTGAATAAAATATTGTTAGATTATTATTTTTTAATATTATTATTGTTTTTAGATTTAAAAATATTAAATTGTATATTATATTTTGTCTGAAAATTTAATAAAGTTGTAATGATCATGAAATGAAAAGATGAGAAATACTTTCATTATCCAAACGGGAAACTTTTATTCAAAATATTTTTTATGATCGAGAGAACAATTTGAGTTGGTTTATTGTTCCAAACTCAATTTATTATGGAGATTTTTAACTCATTTAGAGCCTGTTTGGGATTGAGTTTGAAAGCTTAAAAAGTACTTTTAATTGTTTAAAAGCTCTTTTAAAGAAAAAAATGATATGTTTGGTAAATTTATAAAAAGTACTTTAATCATCTAAAAAAGCTGAAAATCTACTTTTTTAAAAAGCACCAAATCGAAACTTTTATCGAAAAGCTCCTGCAGATAACTGTATATTTAAAAAAAATTAATATAACTAACTTTAAAAGTACTTTAGAAACATAGTTACCAAACAGTAAATGACTTTTTAATAGTAGAGCTTGTTATTTAAGTTAAAAGCTATAAGTCCTAAAGTTATAAACTATATTTCCTACCGCAATCCCAAACATGCACTTAGTACTCTTGTTATTATTTAAGTTACCATTATGACGTGATCGATATATATAGATTCACCCCCATCATTTACGAAAAATTGGGGTGTGACATTAATTATTTTGGTGGGTGAATTATCACCAATATTCTTGTTTAGAGGACAAGTTAAATTGAGAATGATATATACGCGGATAGTTTGAGACTTGAGAGTGCTTTTTTCCCAATAATTTACCCTTAAGTACTACTAGCTCATGAAGAATTGCAAATCCTGAGCAAGTTTGGCAGTGGCAGCTAGCTTCCGAATAAAAGATTAATATAGCTCCAATTAAACCAAATTTCCCAATCCGTTTATTTTTAGCTGCCCTTTCTTCTTCCAGAAAGAGAAAACCCACCTCCCGTACCGTGAAGATGAATTCATGGATGTTATAACCTTGACATTTTACTTTTTTTGGGTGCTATGAACTTGGAGTTTCAACTTTTGGGAGCTGTGAAAAGCCTATGTTAAGCACTTCGATCTGTAACTTGCATACATACCTGATGGAGAGTCCTTAATTACGATAATAAGAAATAATATTTGTAGTCGTGGAATGTTCAAGTACTACAAAATCTTTTTGAAAAAAATGAGTAAATACGAGAATTATATGATAAAAAACTAATTTTTTAATAGTAAACGTAACTTTTTGTTCGAAATGATTGCACGGCACTTACGCACTCCACGACTATATCTAGCACTCCATGTCCGTTATATAATATCAATATTGTTTTAGGAATCAATTGTTTATTAATCAAGTTTCCATATATAACTTAATTGAAAGTCTTTATATATAAACTGATCAAAGGCTCAGAGAGTTGTATACAACTACATTAATCAAGAAGGTTGAATATATATCACCACTTATATAATTTGTCAAACCACATATTTGATGCACATGCATGATCTTGATATGATTATAAACACAAGTTCGTAGACAACGTACATCTTGATCATCTGATCACTAATTAACTCATGATGATTCGGGATCTTATTGCCTTCTTCCACATGATCATCAGTACCTCAAGTACTAATACTACTGCTGCTCTTAGGGTTTATAAGTCCTTGACAAAGACTAAGAAGAATATATATATATAAACATATATATACATATAATTATTATATATATGCGATTGAACATGTTTGAGGTTTCAGTCCAAGAAACACTTATGGTGAGCTGAGTGCGCAGTGAGAATTGGGTGTATATTGAGAATTATTCTGTCGGCCTTCTCATTCTACACTCATGAGCATTCGAGTATATTTAGTTTCTAGAAGAGGAATGTCGCTTTTGGGGTGAAATAATTTGGAGAGGCTTTAATGGGTTTCGTTGAATTTTGTGCAGAAACATTGACTTATAAGGCAAAACACAGCGTTATTCCTTCATTGTCAAAAAAGCTGTAGCGCTGTCTCATTGTGAGGCAGTATTTGATCACATACAAGACACGTACACACGGATTCAATAAATAAATAACGTCGGATATATACCATCTTATCCATACATATAGTCATATCTCTGCAGTCCACATGACGTCCATTTACATCCTAAATATCATCTTAATGATCATATTAGCCGATTCATGATCATTAATCTTACCAAACTACAAATTATCGCCCGTGATTTAAACTAAGTATAAGAAGGTACTGCATGCATGGATTTCGGGTGAGAATTCTTCAAACCTTATATTTAATCAAAACAATTTAAGATCGATCGTTGATCATTAATGTTTTGGGGGAAATAATGTCATAACCTAGGACAAACATTGGCTGCAGGTTGCAATTGCCTGCAGTGTTTTTCTTTTTTTCAGCCCCAGAGAAATTGTTCCCGGCCTCTGATCTAAATGAGTAATGCTACTCATCATTTAAATTCTCATCATCCCATGACATGACATTAGATGATTGAAGATCATTTATTATATTTCATTTGTGAACCTATCATCTAATATTACATCATAGGATGAGATCGAAGAAAATGGAGGATGGTGAATAGATTTTTTCGATCTAAATACATGAAGGGTCTCATTCTTGGTGTGATTCAGTTCTTATGTACATTCAAATGAAATATATATATATATTTATATATCTAAAGTTACAGAATTGCTGGGAAAGACTTTTTCCTGATATTTTCATGAGAAAGAGAACCCTCTTTCTTGCAGGTTCCTTCGAGGAAAGTGCAGACAAGATAATTAAATAGAAATCCAGGATTTTTCTCAAAATATATATATTGATCATGACACAAAATATTCTGGACTTGTCTTGTACGATCTTTTTTGGCTGATTTATTGTTTGTTAGTGAATTAATCCATTATTGGCTGTGACTTGTGAATAATTTCTAATCATAAAAATTAGGGGGATGAAGATCAAATATTGCTGTATTGTCTTGATTTTCAATTTTTACCTCTCCCCAAAAGATGTCCACTTCGAAAAGCTTTCATGAAACATTTTTAGAAGTAGCATTATGACTTTTATTTTTCTCTTCAGAATAGTATAATTATGCATTACTTTTGACATTTTTCTTATAAAACATGGTCCAAAGGACGACTGTTACAAATTATTTCCTTGTTTATTTGACAAGATTCTTAAATATTCTATATAACCTCAGCCCATATTATATGCATCCTCACACACACCTCATGATCAGGATCAAGCTGGTCAAGGGAACATAACAGAATGAATATTTATATTTGCAGTCTTTGAGGTCGATCATGAACAAGCCATTGGAGCTGGCTCAACAAAAGGGGAAAGATTAATATGGAAATGAAAATAAGAAAGGAAGTGTTAGTACTTAGTACCATGCATATTATACTGCTAGTCCATCCATTCATATGATATGAATCAATAATATTATCTCACACAAATTAACTTCAGTACGTTAGATTGCATGGGAAGTTCATGAATTGCTGGGTTAATGTAGTGTGACCCTTTAATTATGTCAATAGGGTAAATAGGGACCAGGAAAGGGAGAGTTTGCGTCTTACAGAAAACAGACCAAAGGGTAAATTGAAAAGGGCATTTCACCGGCCACTCAGCCGAAAGCACAAAATGCTTGGCCGAATCAAACAACATAACACAAGGCCTCTTCGAATCCCACCAGCTGGGCCCTCTCTCCTTATATACCCATCTCTCTCTCTCTCTCACCCTTCTCTCTATCCTCTCTCTGTCTAGCTGTCCTCTCTCTCTCTCTGTGCAGACAGAGAGAGAGAAGGAAGAGAAGGAAATTAGTACTACTACTGGTGGGGTTGGGGCATATAGCGCCAAAGTCAGAAATGGCTCTAGGTGGACAAGCACTTCTCCTCTTTCCCAACCACCCATTGTTTCTTATACGCAATGACCCAATTGCTCTTGCAAAAGAAAGATGCACGTTTCTGACATTACCTTGTAAATCCTCAAAGGTCATTTTCGTGCTGTTTCGAGGTGAAAGGAGTCCAATGTGAGTCTCTAGCTGTGTGTAGAGCTACAACAATCCTTAATAGTGATGAGGCAGACAGGATGGAGCCAGGCAATTCTAGTTATAATTCCGTTCCTTCCATTCGGTAAATGTTACAGTTATGTAGTTAAGATTTTTCATATACTACTCCTTGTCTTGTTATCCTGACAGCTTAATTTGTTGAGATTCGGTACAAGGAAGAACAACAAGCAGTTGTTTCTTGAAGAGTCTGTATAGTACATGAAGGATCTGAAGTTTTAGGATGTTTCTAAATAGGTTGTTGTTAGTGCATGTTCTTCCTAAATTCCATTCGTGGAATTGGTTTCTGAAGAGATCCTCAATATATATATTGTCTGGCTTTTTTTATTTCGTTTTGCCATGTTTTCCTGCACCATAACAAGCGCTGTAATGCCATGGATGGGCTTTCTTTCTCTACCTTGATCTATTTAAATACTCTAGACATGGAAAAACAGTTAATTCTTGTTGATCGGATCGCCAGATCGGAGGCTATCCATTCGTTCTGAAATGTAAAGAGTACTATCCAATCAACTATTTTATTACTATATATGTTTCAATCACGACACTGTATTCTACTTGCTTATCAGTTTGATCTTATGCGGATTGAATTTAATAATAAATTTGGTTTATCTTTATGGTTCTTAATCTATTTCCTAGGACAGACTCGATCCTTAAAACAACATGCTTTCTATTGAGGGCAAAAACATGATTAATTAGTACCCAAAATCCTAGTTTTAGGATTGACAAATTACATGTCACAGTTTACTGGTCCCTTAAAATTAGTTGCTTCATTGATATTCTGGCAATCATCTGGCTGGATGTAGAAATATTGGATACACACGTTATGCATTTTCATGTTTTCTGGGCCAATATATATACTGATGCTGGGATGGATTTATTTATATATATATATATATATGAAGGATCGATGAATGAGTTCTTGATTTGTGAAATAATTACCTTTCTTGTGAGGATGATGATCACTTGGATGGCCTGTGAATTGAGTGAATTTAGAAGTGATGAAATGAAAGTTTAAAGTTAAATAATATTTTAATATTATTTTTGTTTTGAGATTTGAGAAAGTTGAATTGTTTATTGTATTCTGTGTAGAAGTTTTAAAAAATTATAATAATTAAATGAGATAATTTCTGAATCCAAACAAAACCTTAATTTATTTATTCAAATACACGAGACTAATTGGATCGAAAAAGTGACTAACTCATGATAAGCTAGCTAGCTTGGGCTTTATAATGACTTTTAAGGGATTCTAATTAATTTTAATCTTGGTTTCAAAAAATCTAGTGATGATGAACCAGATAGATCATGACATCATATTGTTCCCTAGCTACCAGAGACAATGGATGTGACGACAAATTAGCAAAGAGGTTACCAACCAAGTAAATTTGGAAAGTCCACTCCGTAAAATAACAGGCGCATCATATTTTAGATCGAGGAAGTACTTGTAATTAGGATCATATATAGGGAGCTAGCTACGTGTGACAATGGTGATCATGTTGTCTACCTCATGAATCTTATGCACGATGAGTCATATATATATATATATATACACCTCATGCCAAAATAATAATCAAACTTACTCTTCGAATTGAACAATATTAATGATATTTTTTCCTAAGAATTAAGCTTAATTCCTAGTTGATCAGGTACTTGATATTCTTTAATTCAACTGCAATTTATAAGTTATGTGACACAACTAAATAATAAAACTTATAACCAATAGTAGTGCAAACTAAGTTTGTGAGTCAAGCAGTCTAGTAGACTATGAAGTTATGATGATCTGAGTAAGATGTACAAGGTTGTTTGGATTGAGAGAGTTATCTTATCTCATCTAATGAATATAATTTTTTCAAACTGCACATAAAATACAATAACAATTCAAGCTTTTTCAAATTTCTAAAACAAAAATAATATTAAAAAATTATATTCTAATAATATTTTATTTAACTTTCAACTTTTATCTCATCTTATATAAATTTAATTTCCAAGCTATATATATGCATAGCCAGAATAATGCTTGGTTTCTATATATAATTCTTCTCAATCAGAATGTATACATGATTGCAGCTAGCTAGTTATCGAATATTGATGCCGCATGTGAAGCAATAACTTCAAAAACCTATATATGAACAAAGCATGCATCACTTTATCAGAAATGAGGCCGGTCCGCCGAATGAGCTGAGATCCCCAGCTAGTTAAAGGCATGCTTATTTACTTCAAGCGGCGGCCAGGCTCTGGACAAGTTCAATAGATCATCATTGCAGGCACAATGGGTACGTATGAGCCTGGATGTATTTCTGAAATGTACGTCGATCGTATATAGATCGAGGAACTATATTTGGCCAGCCGCTATATAGGAAATTTCCACAAACTACAATCTTATCCCATTGTAATGAGATTATGAAATTACTCTTTAACGTTTGAATTTCTTCTTTAATAAATTAAAAGATAATCAAAATGTGCTAAAAGTGCCAAAATTTACATACTATAATGAAAATGGAACAAGAGCATGATTTGTAGCATTAATAATATGGAAAATAATATTCATAATCAGGTCTGAAACCACACACGACACGTACACCTAGCTACTGACGTGGCAAATCCGGTCTGAAGAGAAGTTCGGTCCATCAACTAATTTTGCTTTCCCCCTTTCGGTCTGGTTGCTTCCCCACCCCATGCAATTTTCTAGAAGAGAGAGAGAGAGAGAGAGAGAGCTCTTCAGGGAGTGGAAATCTTGAGGGGAGAGAAAGACGTGGATCACAGGACGGTGGAGAGAGATTTGGAAATCCGATTTCGTGTTTATATTTTATGATTTTGGAGTGTTTGATAAATCTGATTGTGTTTATTGTGTTTAATAAATCTGATTTAGAGTTATTACTTGGCATGTTTTATGTTCTGCTGATTAGAGTTATTTCGTATGCTTATTGCATGAAACCTTGAATATGATATATCTGCAAACATGTTTTATGTCAGATATTAATTAGTTGTGGTATGATTTTAGTACTTCCATACTCATTTATTCTCCCTATTCCAGGTCGTGTCTGTGTTCCTATTGATCCAAACTGTTGCAAAGAATTTGACCCCACATCAGTACCAACCCTTTCCAAGGTAAATTTGTAAGGAATGGTCGTATTTATTACTATTTATTTTCAGTTCTTTTTTTTTTTTAAACAATGAACCTCATTTTCATTTATGAATTCAAAAACATACATCTCTTGTCAATATCCAGGCTAAGAGTAATACAGTCTGGTACCTCCTCTATCCAAATTTTTTCCTCATCTAAACTTAAAGCATATTTAGCCAAGTTATGTGCAACATTGTTCCTTTCTCTATAATCAAATCTTAAGATCCAATCTTTCCTAATACTCAAAACAATCTTAATGTCATCAACTAAGGGACCTATGACAGACCAATTCTCTTCTTTGCTCTGCACATGAGCTGCTATGACTCCTTTCGCATCACCTTCAAAGATTACTCTACCCACATTCAAGTTATTTATTTTCAGTTCTGTAGATGCTTAATTTCCAGTAGGCGTTTTTTTTTTTTATCCAAACCCAGTTGAAATGTTTTGTAAAATTTTCACCCAAACTAACATTTCCTTCGCCCCTTAACTTTTATGAATCGTTTAATTTTTATGATTCATTTATGGTATCTTTTTTTTCCAAACCCAGTTGAAGTGTTTTGTAACCCTTAATTTTTTATGAATCTTTAAGTTTTATGACTTTTAAGTTTTATAATTCATTTATGGTATCAGTTACTTCATTTCCTAGGACTATGAATAAACATGTGTAATGTATAGATAGACATATATACCATAAACACACAAAAGCCAGTGAGACTAACCTGTTTAATTTTCCTTTTAACTTCAGCACCTTCACATTCGAGAAACGGTTGAATGCAGAAAGTACAGTGTCCTAGCCTCACTTTATTTGAGAGAGAGAGAGAGCGAAGAAGAACGTGCAAGAGAGGAAAACAATTTTCAACAGAAAAGAATGAAGGAAGAAGGCTTCTGCGGTTTCTTTTAGAAAAGCATAAAACATCTTGGCCGTTTTTTCGGTGGCCATTTTGCACCGCTTGGCATTTTTAACTTTTTCTTTATTTCGTGGGTTTTTAACTTTTTCCTGATTTTGTGGGTTTTTTTTGGGTGCTGTTAATTCTATCATTTCGGCCAAGTGTTGGTCAGGTTTTTTAATTTTTTATCGGAGCACTATGCTTCCGATCGTTGCACCGTTTACCAAGGTTAATGGTTGACTCATGTTAATGGTTGCGTCAGGTTTTAACTCAAGGCGATTTTAACTAAAGGCGTCGGTAACCATTGCACACTTAAGCCGAATATTGCGGAAATAATGCCAAGTCATCAATTAAAACTTGACTTTTGTATAGAGTATTAACGGATATCCTGAATTTACAAGCAGGCTGGCTTTGTTTATAATATCCAAGTGATCAAGATTAATAATAATTAAACTAAAGTACTCTCGAAACTGAGGATATATATATTATATTATGATAAATATTTTAGTTATAAAAAATTACATAAAAATAAATTATAAATTAATATGACTTGATAGAATACTTTAAATTATAAAATTATTTTTAATGTAAAGTATATTTAACGCATCACGTAAAATTATATTAATTTATAAATTTATTTTTATATAATTTTTCTATGTATGTAGTAATTATATTATATTATATATAGTTGGGCATGGGGCATATATATCCTTGCTAGTTGTGGTTTGGTTGAGTAATTAATGACGAGATGGATCAGGGATTTCGTGCTTTGCGGTTACAATATACAATACAACACTACTAATTAATATCTATATAATAATATATAAATTAGAAATACTATTCTCGCGTAATTTTTCTATTGAATTGTATTTTTTTTACTTAATAATTAAGAAAATATTTTATAATAATTTTATGAAAAATATTTTAAATGATTAAAAAATGTGTAAAAAAAAAGATTTACACTATACGATACTAAAATTTCGTTTGGAGGAGTAGGGCTTTATATAAAGAGTTGTACTACATACAAGCAAAACTGCATACTAATCTGCGTAACAATATTGATTACTTCATATTCAAAATTTAAATTAGTACTGTTTTCAATAAAATTTATTTTTTGATCAATCACATTAGATTGATGCACATATTAGTGCACGGTTATGTTTGCAACTAGATTTTTTCCTATATAAATTGTCAATCTTTGAAAGAATATATAGTAAAATACGGATTAAAAATTCTCCAAATTATTTTCTGGGTTTTAAAAATTTGAAATAGACATATCAAATGGAATCATATTGTATTAGTTGATAATTTAATATCAATGTATCATTCAAAAAAACATATCATGATTTCTCTCACCTAAATCTTAAATTCTTAAATATTTTTTCCAATACAAATACAACTCGGCGAAGCTAATTAGCTAGGTGGGATTTTATGGTATCTTCGTGGGCCCGCGGAAGCTAGCAAATTAGCAATTGTCTTGCATGCCCATAAGTACTGTGCGTGCAATTGGACAGTTTTGGCCTTGGGGGACGTTGGGATGGTACAAACCGAGAAAGATTCGGTCGGTCATTTTATATTCTTTCAATTAATTGGCAATTCATTCGAATCAATCACCGGTTACAACATACAAGAAGATAAGTATTCATTTCCTAGTTTCTAGAGTAAAGAATAAGATATAAAGTGCTTTGGAAAAATAAAAATGCTGGAAAGAACTATTTCTTTACTACTCTGAAATACATTGCAGTAAAGTCAAACATTTATTTGCATTTACTAGGAGAGCCTCGCCCCCGCTAGGCTGCTACTTTGCCTTGTCCTTCTCTGGACGGGGGCCGTCCTTCGGATGTAGGTGGCGGGGTGATCCACCTGCATCCGAGCACTATTGTGGATTCGAGAGACGGGCCAGGCTTGCATTTTTCAGACGACATTTTAAATATTTCATGACCGCGTTATTTTATTTAAGAGTTCTGCATACTCTATACCAGTCCGATTATCATCCCACTTGCTGACGTAATGTGTATAGTAACACGTGCTATGTCAGAAAATTTTTTTAAAAAAAACAGGAGGAAATTTAATGAGCGCCTTTTCGACTTTCATTTCTTGCTTTAAGCCTCCCCTGTCACTTTCTTTCCCTCCAAATGTCCTTAAAGACCTCCATCGATGCTCTGTTCTATCCAAGCCATTCAGAGCAATTTTTTCGACGAAATTAACAGTCCAGCACTCCAAAGAAGACACCCATTGCTCCTGTCGCCATCACCATCCTTCATTACTCGCTGGTGACATTTTCTAACTACCGGCGTCGGGCTTATCCACTAGTTGGTACCATTTATTCCAACTTTTTTTTAACTAATCATATATATGTTTTTTGCCCTATTTTTGTTCATGTCCTAGCAATTTAATTTGTTCATAGCATTCATGGGTTTAATAATGCTTGTTCATACCCCGTGGCTGGCTGAAATGGGACATCTTTAATAACACTGTTTATACCCTGTGTTCTTTAAAAGTTTTCAAGCAATATAAATAAGATCAAGTTCATAAGATTGTTCGAATGAAGATAGAAAACTCAAGCCCAATTGCTTTCTTCTTAATTTACACCCAGGAATTGTTAAGGATACTAGTTTAGTTCTTTTAGAAACTGATTTTTCTTCCAATATTCTTATTTTTTTTCCTTAATTTGTTAGTTGGTATGGACATACATACAGTTTTTTCAAAATACTCACAGGTTAATAGCACTTTTTTTTTGTATGCTTACCCAAAATACTCTCATTTGCAGTTATTATTTGGATTATGGATGCATCAACATTTGAGCATGAAAGTTGGGATACTTATCAAGTTACACAGATAACTTCTAACAACTCTTTAGCCCTCGAAGTTGACCCATTGGGTGAGTTATTAGGTTTATTCTCTCTCTCTCTTTTTTTTTTTTGTTTTTGAAATATTTTGAATCCATAGTTTTTGAGTAATTTTTTTAATTTGACTAATGCAGATGAGGTTCAAATTGCATACGATTCAGAGTTTCATGATAAAGCAGAAGATGCTTCTATAAAGTATAAAATTATAGACGACAAAAATGTTGAGGAGCCAAAGACAAGCATGGTTTTTGGGTCTAGTGGTGACATTTTTTTATACTACATACAGTTTGCCAATCAAAAGGGATTTGGAGTTGTTCAAAAAGGTTATAAGAAAGAAGCAGATGGGACTGTCAAATACGTCACATTCGCTTACGTTCGTCAAGGTAAAAAAAAGACCACTTCAAGTAACATTATCAAGCCAATGCTAACAACAAAAACAGATTGCAAGGCAAAAATCAAGGCCCAGTTAAGCATTGATGGGAAGTGGTTTTGACCACTGTTGTACTTGAGTATAATCACGATTTGAGTCCAGGAAAAGTAAGGTTTTTTAAATGCAACAAGCAAATGGACTGGTCATGAAAAGAAGGCTTGAGTGGAATGATAGAGCTAGAATCACAATGAGTAAGAATTTTAACTCATTGGCTGTTGAGGCCAGGGGGTATGAAAACTTACCTTTTGTAGAAAATGATTGTAGAAATTTCATTCAAAAAGCAAGACATCTTATCTTGGAAAAGGTGGCGCAGAAGTTCTTTGTGAGTATTTTAGTAGGATGCAAAAAATTAATGATGGTTTCTTCTATAGCATAGATATGGATCATGATTGCCGGCTAAAAAACGTATTTTGGGCTGATGCAAGAAGTAGGGCATCAAACGAGTATTTCAATAATGTCATTACGTTTGATACCACGTACATGACTAATAGATATGAGATGCCATTTGCTCCTTTCGTGGGGGTAAATCATCATGGTCAATCTATACTTTTGGGGGCGGGGTTGATATCCAGTGAGGATACAGAGACTTTTGTTTGGTTGTTTAAGCAGTGGTTGAAATGCATGAATAACCGTGCACCCAAAGCAATAATAACGGATCAAGACAGGGCTATGAAATTAGCCATAGCACAAGTATTTCCATGTGCACTACATAGATTTTGTTTGTGGCACATAATGAAAAAAATTCCAAAGAAGCTTCGGTCACTAGGGCAATACCATGCTATCAAGAGTGACATTCAGACAGCAGTGTATGATTCTCAAACGTGTATAGAGTTTGAACAAAATTGGCAAAATGTACTTAACGCTTACAATCTTCAAGAGAATGCATGGTTGAGTTCGTTATATAACGAGCAGATGCATTGGGTCCCCCTGTATATGTCAAAGACACATTTTGGGCTGGTATGACAACTACATAGCATAGTAAAAGTATGAATATTTTCTTTGATGACTATGTACACTCAAGCACAACATTGAAAGAATTTGTCAACCAATTCGACAATGCTTTGAGAATGAAGGTTGAGAATGAGGTCCAAGCAGATTTCAGTTCTTTAAATAGTGTAATATCGTGCATCACCCATTACCCTATTGAGAAGAAATTTCAAGATGTTTATACCACTGCAAAATTTAAAGAGGTACAGGAGGAGTTTAGAGAGAAGCTATACTATATTGCATGTTATTTCAAACTGAAGGTGCCATTTCTACCTACACAGTGACCGATGAGGTGAAAATTGATGGTAATTTTATCAAGTCACTTTTTTTGTTTACTTCAATGAAAATGAGTATGAGGTGAAGTGTACTTATGGTTTGTTTGAGTTTAGGGGAATTTTGTGTAGACATTCAATCACTATTCTGACTATGAGAAAAGTGACTTCATTGCCACCTATATACATACTCGATAGATGGAGGAAAGATATCAAGCGTAGATATTCTCTTATTAAGAGTAGTTATGATGACTTGAGTAACAACCCTACTGGACAAAGATATGAGAACATGTGCAAAAAAAATTTTGAACTAGCATCGATGACATCTACAGAGGTGGAGCATTATTTGGATGTGATGAAACACATTGATATGTTAAAGGAGAAGTATCGTGAGTTGAAGTGTACATCTTCTCAACTTTCACAACACATACCGAATGTCTCATCCAAATGTAACGAGGTTTTACATAGAAATGATAACTTGGTAGGGCAAAGTAGTAAAGTGATAAGCCCTCTCGTAGTTCGAGGTAAAGGGAGACCGCCATCAAAGCTAAAGATGTCTACAGTAGAGAAAGCAGTTAAGAAACCACGAGCAAAAAGCAAATCTAGAAGTGACAAGAATGACAAGCAAAATAGAAAAATAGTTCAACATGATCAGGTAAATTTTTACATTTAATACTTATATATAAAATCTTAGTTTATGTTTGATTATATTTATTTTTTAGATTTTTTGCCTTGTAGCCAATCCAAGTATCCCAAGTTCTAGTGAACTTCAGTGGCTCCCTAGTGTCTATGATAGCTGCAAAAAGAAACATTTATTTTGCCACTTAGGACAATGTGGATTTTCATGTAACAAGATTAAAGTTGTTTTTTTAAAACTTTGTAGCCTTCTCTGACACTAACACTGTTTTTTAATTCCAAAAAAAATTATGGCAGGGTAAAGACATGAATGATCAAGAGAAAGGCAGTGACATGACAATGATAACATGGATATAAACAAAGGCAGTGATACCGTTATCGTGTGAAGAAACTTTTGTTAGACATAGTAGTGACACCATGCATTTAAAGACAGAATCATTATTTTCTTAAAAACGTTTGGTAGAAAGGATTTTTGTAAAAAAGTTTTTGTTGGATGATGTGGATGCAATTTTTGTAAAGAAAGTATTGTTCAAAGTGTTATTTGAACAACTCTTGCTTTGACATTTTATAAGTTGAGAATATGATCACTCTGTCTAGACAATGGGAAAAACGAGTAGTGCTATTTGGCCATCTCTGTATATGAATGTCGGTAAAATTCTCATTAGATACATGTCTATTCCATCGACAATTGATTAAGTGAAAACCAAATATCATTACATTCAATATAAATTACATCAAATTTCAGCACATCAAAATAAGAAAATGGATCCATTTGTTTAACATATAACTCCATATAACATAAAACACCATCTTTAAACTTACAATACCAACCCAGATCACATCATTTGGTCTCATGGTCCAAAACTTAGCTAACAACTACAAGATCAACCACAACTAAACCAGCAAACATTCCCTATCATCTTTACAAATACCCACTGCTATCATCTTTGATCATGCCATCACTCTTCTATTAGCTCGCTCTAAAACTGATTGTTTTAGTATCTCTTCAGCGTTAATCTCCTCAGTCCACATAAAAGTTTTTGGGTAAGCACTGTTAATATGCCACAAGAGCCAATTCAGGTCTCCACAAGGGGTTTTTGGCAAGAAATGAAACTGCATAGAAATAAGATTGAAAAAGAAACATAAAGAGCATAAAAGAAATCATATCAAGAAGAAGCTCAAGAAACAAATACACCTGGAAAAGTCAGAAAAGAGAAACAAAGGGAACCATTAATCCTTACTTTTTTATTAAAAAGGGGAGCCCACTAATTATATAATATGTAAATACGCACCATGCCAAATGTGTGCAAAGAAGAAAAAGAAGAAGAGCAGAGCAAATGAAGCGAATACCAGTCAATCCCACAGGCTATCCATTCTTCTTCGATTCGGCGTAACGTTTCTTCAATCGCACCTACATTCTTGAGATTATACTCATTACGTAGACTAATGAAAGTGTTGGTAGACATGGAAATGCATTCCAACTCTTGTTTTCATCGAAAAATATAGCTCTAATCGATAATGGGGGTGGAGGTTTGGGTTAGGGGCATCTGGAGGGGAAGAAAGGGGCTGGGGTGTGTTAGGGTAATGAATTGAAATTCGTAAGGGTTGGAAATTGTGTACTGAATTACTGTACACAATAAAAAATTTTAAATTACTCTTTTTTCGAAGTACTATACATAATAATAAAATTTTGCTTTCTTAATTCAACACGTGTTACTGTACATGCCATGTCAGCTGAGTGGGATGGTAGTCGGATCCTAGTATGGAGTATAGAATTTCTCTTTATTTAATGCATAAATTCTCCTATCTCTCTCCTCACAAACCACACACATACCTCTCTCTCTCTCACTCATCGACCTAATCGAGTCTGTTTGTCTCTCTATTATGTTAGGTTACCTCATGTATAGTTTTATCTGACCCATCCACTTAATCCAATAGTTGGTAATTGCCATCACATGTTCCCTTCAGAAGTCCAACTTCCAGAATACTCATGTTACTTTTAGTTCTTATTTTGACCGAGTCTTTAGTTTAGTAGATCAAGTTGTTATTTAATGTTATGGGTTTAGTGGTGTCCAGTTCTTATGTAGTGCGTAGACATGATTGTAAGTGGGTCTAGATTTGCTTGTTGGTTAGTTATTATTTCAGTTGTATTTATAGTCTTGTTATCTAGTTAATGAAGCATCATAAATTCTTTTGGCTTTTATCGCATGTTTGGAGGCACTGGTCCCTTGAAGTACCAGATTTCTTTATATCTATTAGAGAATTCATTACATCTTACAATTTTATCTTGTAAGTATCTTACGGACCCTAAATTAATTTTTAATTTTCAGATTGGATTATAGAGGATGGGATTCATAAATGGATTTTAATAATGTGGTTGTGATTTTTATGCTATGGAGATATATGTGTGAATTTGTGATGATGCTTGGTGGAATTTGTGATGTAAAATTGTAGGATTTAGGGTTTCAATCCGAAATCCTACATTAAATTAGGGAATTGAAACCCTAAACTATGTTACGGATTTCAAAATTGAAACCCCTAATTTAATTTAGCAATTTGTTTTGAAACCCCCAAATTTAATTTAAGAGTTTTAATATTGAAACTCCAAATCTGTTTTGGGGTTGGATTGGGGTTTCAAATTTCAATAGTGAAACCCCTAAATGTTCATGACTTTATGTATGATTTTATGAAATTGTATTGTGATTTTTGCATCATGCTATCATATATGTCAGGTTTTTGTTAGTCAACAAGAATTGATAATTAGGCAATTCTAACCACTATTGCTAGATCTCCTGACCCTACCGACCTCTAACCCCTGACCCTACACCCATGGGCCCACCAAGTAAGAAACAAATTTTCATTGTGTGGTCTAACTTTACCAAAATACAAGGTAGTAATCCCAATAACCCCCAATCTAAGTACAACCACAATGGTAAAATATATGGATGTCACTATAAGAAACTTGGTACATCCCAATTAAAGGGCCACTCAAAAGAAGAATGCAAAAAGAGTTCAATTAAACGTTCTTAACAAGGAAATAGTCAATCAAGGCTTGAGATTGGACATAAATAAAAAAATTAAAAAAAAAAGGCAGATGGGAGTAGTGGGGGGCAACATTGAATGGGTATACTGAGTATAATCCGAATGAGTGTAGGAGATACCTAACTCGTATGGTGGTAGTAGGCAAGCTACCCTTTTGATTTGTGAAGGGTTCCAAGCATATTCCAAGTATTTGGAACCTAGATTTGACATTCCTTCTTGTCATACGGCGGGGAATGATATTATGAAACTATACCATGTACATAGAGATACGTTGAGAAAACAATTCAAGGGTCAAAGAATTCACCTCACGACTGATACATAGACATCAGTCCAAAATTTTAATTATATATCATTGATGGCACATTTTGAAGATTTTGATTGGCAATTAAACAAAAATATTCTCAAATTTTGTCAAGTTTACAATCATAAGGGTAAGACCATCAGGAAGGCTTTGGAGGTTGTGATAGATGAGTCGGGGTTTGAGAGGATTATAATAGTAACGGTTGACCATGCATCTTCTAACAATATCACTTTGAGGTATCTTAAGAATAAGCTTAGAGAGGACAATAAGACAATCATAGGTGGTGATTGTCTACATGTGAGATATGTTGCACATATTCTAAATCTTATTGCACCTGACAATTTGAAAGATATGCATAATTCAGTTGCAAAGGTTAGAACTGCGGTGAGGTTTATGAGATCCTCATCGACATGGTTTGATAAATTCAAAGTTGTTGTAAGGGTTGCAGATATTGAGTGCAAGAAAAGGTTGTGTATTTTGATCTTTATATAAAATAAAACTCAACCTTCTTGATGTTAGAGACAACCTAGGAGTTTAAAAAGCCCTTTAAATTATTAGGTGAAGAGGACATATGATATGTCAACTATTTTAGTGATGAGAGGGGATTGAGCAAGCCTAATGATGGTGATTTGGTGGTTGTTGTGATTTTTGTAAAAAAATTTAGACTTTTCAATGAGGTCACAACTTCAATTTCTGATGTTTTGTATGTTACATCCAATGAGTTTTGTTAGCAAATATGTCAGGTGAAAGAATAATTGGATGAAATGTGCGGGAATGACCAAACACAATTGCTGGAAATGACAATGAGCATGCGGGTTAAGTATAACAAGAATTGAGTAGGTTAAATGTTTTCCTATATGTGCCTATTGTTCTTGAACCCCAGGACAAAATTGATGGCACAGTGTATGGATTGGCATTGGTGAGCGGGAAGGCATGGACGGATCATATTGCCATAAGAGGTAGTGAAACCCTAAAAGATCGTTTAATGAGTTTGTCACACTCAGGAATAGTAATATTTAGGTACTTACACTTACTGCATCGCCTCCTGTAGTCAAGATGGGAAATGTAAGTTAGGGTGGGGTGAAAGGTTGTTGCAGATTACAAAGTTTTGTCAGGCTTCAGATACACAGTCGGAGCTAGACAAGCACTTGGCAGAGGAGATACAACCATTCATGTAGAGGTTTGATATATTGTCTTGGTAGAAGGTCAATGCCGTCAAGTATCCCATCTTTTGAGACATACCCCGCAGTATTTTGGCCATTTTTATTACTACAACAACCTCGAGTCAACCTTTAGCACAGGAGGCACATATTGGATGTATTCCGAAATTCACTATCTCTTACCACTTTGGAGACATTGATTTGCACTTAAAATGGATCAAATGGAAGCCAATACATATTTTGAATGTGGTAGACTTTATGGAGACCAAGGAGGAGACGAGTGGTTCACAATGCATCCAGTAATCGCTCTTTCCTTTAATATTGCTTATAATATATTGTGTTATTACTTATATTTAAATTTAATTGTTGTAGGGAAAATTTCAACAAATGCCCCTACGTCTAGATCGGCCTTAATATAACTTCTTCGTTCGATCCACCATTACCATGAGTTTGTATAATGATTCTCTTATTTATTTTTAGTGTATATATATATAATGGTGGTTAGTTTTTGTAAGTCTAATTGGTTTTCTTGTACTTTTTTTAAATTTTATACTCTCATTGTTACATGCTTAATCCCAATAATCTCATCTTCAATATCACTCTCACCTTGGTTTTGTAATTTTAATTTTGTAACTTTCTCACATATCTATCTAATGTTTATATTTATGGGGTTTTTTTTTAATTTTATTTTTTAGGTTTTATAGTCTCACACCTTCACTTGCCCAAATTTCAACCCTAATCCCAAATTTTCAATGATCTAATATGCAATCATTGATAGTCTTACTTGGTTTGTATTTGACAATTTGTAGTTTGAGTTCATCTACACAACTTCCCACTATTTACGCAACTTTCGCACACCACCAGCCCATGTGGCTTTTTTCTTTAAAACGTTAAACTATGCTGCGTTTCTTTTTCATTTGAAATCAATTTCCTAGAAACACACCCATTCTAAGAACTGACCAACCTTTGCTCTGACTTCTGCAACTACTCTAGATGTTTTTTCTATCTCATTGCGTTTTCCTAATTCCTCAAGCTTCCTCTCTTTGCAAGCAAGGTCCTCCTAAAGCAAAATCTTCTACCTATCCTTTATACCTACCATGTGTAGATGCTCCTCGTCCTCTTTCTCTTTTCCCCTTAACAACAATCTTTTATCTTTAAGATCCAAACCAGTTTTCTATGCAAGAGCATTCTTTATATCCCATCATTAATTAAAAATACTTAAAAGCAAACGTGGTAAAACATCAATAAGAAAACATTATAGTTCACACCACTGACTTAACAGGTTCAAGTAATAGGTACAGACGCTAAAGTAAACATCTCCAACAAAAAATCAATGATACGATCTCAGAAAAAAACCATAATTAACTATGAGAAAGTAGAGATTAAACATCAAACTTTAGAATTTTTTGTGGGTCAAAAAATATATTTGTAAATGGCTTTGGGGTGATGGGTAATGGGTGATGGATCGAGAAGATTAAGATGGCTAGGCAAGATGGTTGAGGGAGAAGGTAGTCGCTGGCTGGGCGAGGGAGAGGATCGAGTCGAAGGGGAGTGAATCAGTGATGGGTTTTGAGGGAAGAACCTGTGGAAGGGAGAAAACCGGATTTGTCACGTGGGTGTGTGGTGTGTGCTAATGAACCAGAGGTTGAGTAGAGTTTTTGTTGTAGTTTTATGTTTTTAACTTTTTTACATATGTATACACCATTATATTAGTTAAAATTCTAATTTATTTTTCAATTAATGTTTCAAGATTTAATTCTCAAGAGTCTCGTCTCTCACTTGCCCACCACCCCCAAATTCTAATATCAAGACTCAAAGTCATCTTGCTAAGTTGCTAGTATGCCAGATACAATTTCTAATATTGAAATATTATTCATTTTAATTATTTAACAATTTGTAATATTTTTAGATTAATTTGTATTATTATAATATGTTAGAATACTTAGATTTTTATGTCTTATGCTTTAAACAATTTTTGTTTAATTTTATGTTATATGTAAGTTGTAAAATTTAATTTTTCTATTTTTAAGATTTTTTTTTTTTTTTTTAAATCTAAGCTCAAAATGGCCCAAAAGGAAGTTCTGGGCCCATTTCCCTTAGACAAAGGGTGGATGGACCATGGGTCCAAATCCACCCCCGGGGTGTGGGGCCAAATCCCAAGGGGAAACCCCACCCCCCACTAGGGCGAGGGCGTGGTGTGGGATGTAGTCTCCCTGACCCAATGGATGCAGGTAGTATTCCGAGCATTTGCACCTTACTCTTCACACTAACCGCTTGTTATGATTCTAAAAATTGACATGAAAAATAGCCTTTTATTACATGGGCACAAGGGATTGAATTCTTTTTTTTATTTTATTTTTTCGTTCTCATATGCTTAGTTTTTGGTTTGGATAAATTGTCTATAATAATGTGTTATCCTAGAAAAATAAAGAGTGCTTGGTTTATAAATAAATTATAAAAAGCTATTATACAAATTAATATAATTTGACGTAAAGCATTGAATGGTTTATGTTATATAAAAAATACTCAATAATTTAGGGTCACAATTAATACATTAAATCATGTTATCAATTTGCGAGGTGATTTTATTGAATCATTGCTCTAGAAGGTTTTATCAAAAACGTGTGACCTTTTGAATTAACAACTCTCACTTAGAACATCCTTCGTGCATGTACAAACAATTTTCAATCAAGAAATTAATGCATATGCCGCCATCTGCCAGCGGGGGATCTATCATTTTCCAAAGAGGAAATTATTAAGCACTGGCCTTGCAAGCTCTTTCCATGTGAGCGACCCCGGCCCCTCAAACCTCTCATCCCTCTTGAATCCTCTCCCGCTCTTCGCCTCGTTCTTTTCACCCCGTCTCCATGCATTTATAAACCCCGTCTCCATGCATTAAGCACTGGCCTTGCAAGCTCTTTCCATGTGAGCGACCCCGGCCCCTCGAAACTCTCATCCCTCTTGAATCCTCTCCCGCTCTTCGCCTCGTTCTTTTCACCCCGTCTCCATGCATTTATAAACCCAGAATTTCTCCAACATGTTCAGTTACATTTAGCGAAATTTTTTTTTTTTCTCTCCTTTTGAGTATTCTAAGATGATGCGTCCAAGACCCAAAACCCTTCTGTTGCTGTTTCTCTTGTTTTTGCACGGTTTGTCTATGGTGGTTGCTCTCGGAGGAGACTACGAGATTTTGATTCGGGTGAAGAATGCCCAACTGGACGACCCCAACGACAGCCTCAAAGGTTGGGTTTCGAACAGTGATCGCAATCCATGTAAGTGGACTGGCGTTACTTGCGACTCTCGGAATCGATCGGTTATTTCCATTGATCTGTCCGGGTTGCGCATCTCCGGCGGGTTCCCGTTTGATTTCTGCCGGATTAGAACCCTCCAGAACCTCTCTCTCTCGGACAATAACTTCAATGGTAGTCTTCCATCCGAGCTCATATCCGTCTGCTCACGCCTTTACTTGCTTAACCTCTCCAATAATTACTTCGTCGGTGAGCTTCCGGAGCTGTCTTCGTTCACTGTATTAGAGGTCCTCGACCTCTCCTACAACAACTTTACTGGGAATATTCCCGCGAGCTTTGGCGGGTTACAGTCGCTGAAAGTGCTCAATCTTATTATGAACTTGCTTACCGGTTCGATCCCTCCCTTCTTAGGTAATCTGAGCGAGTTGACCCGGTTAGAGCTCGCTATCAACCCATTCAAGCCCGATGCTTTACCTCCAGAGATTGGAAACCTGACCAAGCTCGAGAATTTATTTCTGCTGGGATCGAACCTCGTCGGACACATACCAGAGTCAATTGGAAAACTCTTCTCGCTCAAGAACCTAGACTTATCCAGCAACTCTCTTTCAGGCGAGATTCCTACCGGTATTGGCGGATTGAAAAGCGTAGAACAAATCGAACTCTATGAGAACCAGTTGTCCGGCGGGTTGCCCGAGAGCATAGCAAACTTGAGCGCCTTGCTCAGAATAGATGTCTCTGAAAACAAACTCACTGGAAAGTTACCGGACAAGATCGCAGCAATGCCTCTCAATTCTCTGAACCTCAACGATAACTTTTTCGAAGGCGAAGTTCCAGAAGTTTTAGCTTCGAATCCAAATCTGCAACAGTTAAAGCTCTTCAACAACTCATTTTCCGGTAAGCTACCCGATAACCTAGGCAATTATTCCGATTTGGAGGATTTTGATGTTTCTACAAACAATTTCATCGGTCAGTTGCCCAAGTACCTCTGCTTTCGAAAGAAGCTTCGGAATCTAATCGCATTCAAAAATCGGTTCTCTGGAAGTTTGCCAGAATCGTACGGTGAGTGCAATTCTCTTAGTTATGTGAGGATTGCGAACAACGAGCTATCCGGCAAAGTACCGGACGGTTTCTGGAGTCTTCCGCTTGAGTTTCTTGAAATGCATAATAATAGACTCGAAGGTTCTGTTTTGGGTTCGATATCCCGTGCTCGTAGGCTCACTCAGATCTTCATCTTTGACAATAAGTTTGAGGGCGAAATCCCGGCAGAGATTTGCGAGATGCATGAACTCATCGCGATCGATGTGAGCAAAAACCGATTTTCCGGCGATGTTCCGACTTGTATAACTGGATTGAAGAAACTACAGAAACTTAGAATGCAAGAGAACCAGTTCTCCGGGGAGATCCCGGGCTCAGTGGGCTCGTGGTCCGACATGGTCGAGTTGAACCTATCGAGAAACCGTTTCTCCGGAAAAATTCCTGCGGCACTCGGGAATTTACCAATGTTGATGTATCTAGACCTCGCCTGCAATTCGCTTTGCGGAGAAATTCCGGTGGAGCTGACAAAGCTAAAGCTGAACGAATTTAACGTCTCAGACAACAAATTGCAAGGAGAAATACCTATTGGGTTCAATAACGAGTTATACCTCGATAGTCTACTGGGCAATCCGGATCTCTGTAGCTCTAATCTGAAGCCCTTGCCACCATGTTCGAAACCTAGACGCGCTGCTTCGTATTTTGCAGTAATTCTGACTATCTGCGCTTTGCTCCTCGTCGGGTTTCTGTTATGGTTCTTCAAAGTCAAATATCAAGCATTGGGTGGCAAATCCAACCACCGATGGAAGATAATCTCCTTTCAAAGGACCTTGTTCAGTGAGGAAGACGTAATTCCATGTCTAAAAGAAGAAAACATGATCGGAATGGGTGGTTCTGGGCGGGTTTACAAGGTGAAGCTCAAGCCGGGTATTACTGTGGCGGTTAAGAGACTCTCGGCAGGTACCGCCCTAAACCCGGAGTCAGAAGCGGTATTCAGATCGGAGATCGAGACGTTGGGTCGGATCCGTCATGGCAATATTTTGAAGCTGATGTTTGGTTGCAGCGGTGAGTCATTTAGGATATTGGTGTACGAGTACATGGAGAATGGGAGCTTGGGCGACGTCTTGCATGGAGAGAAGGGCGGTACTTTGTTGGATTGGCCTCGTCGGTTCTCGATAGCTGTGGGTGCGGCTCAGGGGTTGGCGTATCTTCACCATGACTGCGTGCCGACTATCGTGCACCGAGACGTGAAGAGCAACAACATATTGTTGGACGACAAGTGGAAGCCGCGCTTGGCGGATTTTGGGATGGCCAAGACTTTGCAGCGGGAGGTGGGGCAGGAGGAGCATCCAGGTTCCATGTCTCGTGTCGCTTGGTCCTATGGCTACATTGCGCCAGGTTAGTAGTTTACTTTGGATTTATTAGACCAGAAATTAGTACCTCGAAGAGACATATAGTGTTATGTATGATCATATATTGATAAATTTTTTTAAATAATATTATAAATTTATTTTATATCTCTTTCTCTTGAAATACTTGTTCTATCTACTTTGAAGACATGTTATCGTGTTGGGTTCATACCTTTCTAATTTGTGCTTTATTGAACTAAATACAGAGTATGCTTATACTATGAAAGTGACAGAAAAAAGTGATGTTTATAGTTATGGTGTGGTGCTTTTGGAACTAATAACTGGTAAGAGGCCAAATGACTCATCCTTCGGCGATGATAAGGACATAGTGAAGTGGGTTTTAGAGCTAGCTCTATCATCTTCTGATGGAGGAAGCGGCGAAGCCATCTCCGACGGTTGCAGTGGAGTCCTGGACCAGCTTATAGACCCGAGGATGGACTCATGCTCGTGCGATTATGAAGAGATTAAGAAGGTTTTGAAGGTGGCTCTCCACTGTATTTCAGAACTTCCCAACAAAAGACCCTCCATGCGAAAGGTGGTTGAATTGCTGAAAGTGAAGAATACGCTTGCTGGTCCTAATTGATGATGGCATTGGAATGGCAGTGGGGTGTTTGAAACACACTACATTTGTGGCCCTTAAACTTGTGTCACCCAACTGCATGGTGGATTAATGTATGAGAGATTATGTTTTTTCTCAATCATACTTGCTTGCTTATGGGGGAAATTCTAAATGATTGGCTATTTAAATAAATAGAGAAATCATTTAGTCAAAAAGAAATTATATAAAGATAAATTTATAAAATAGCATAACTTGATGTATTATTTAAATATGTCAAATTTAAGAAGACACAAATTATTTGTTTTAAATGCGAGGGATTTTGTTTCCTTTGTTGAAAAGAAATTGTGACGTTTTGTTTTCACGTAAATTTTGAGAGAGAGAGAGAGAGAGAGAGAGAGGGGTAAACTTAATTTATGAAAGGCAATTAGCAGCAAATGAAAATAAATCCATTTGGATATGAAAAGTATTTTATCTTATTTTATTATTTAAATTTTTTTAAATTTATAAATAGAATATAATAAATAATTTAAATTTTTTTAATTTTTAAAATAATAATAATATTTTATTTTATTTTTAATTTCATCAAAAACTATTTCACCTTTTATCTCACTATCTAATCCCTGCCTAAATGTATCTTACAAGATCCACCTTTAATTCATCAGGCAATGATTTTGCGCATTATGGATAGTTCTTCAAAACAAAATCATTGCGAGGTCGCACTCTGGATTCTAGATTTATTTGTTTTCTTTTTCTTTTTAGCTTTTCATTACATTATGAATTTATGATTGCTTAGCTTTAAAGTTAAGGGTGAATCTAAAGGAAGCACCGACACTGGCAGTTTGAAGTTGCATCGCTGAGAGGACGCTGTAACGTTCGAAGAGCTTCTCGATAAACTTTTAGCATTAACTGTAAAATTAATATTTGAGTTTTTAAGTTATTGTAAAAAGGAGATTTTTATTATTAATTGGACTTTATAAAATTTCTAACTAGGTATCGCTATTTATCTTTTATTACAAAATTAAGAAGAAATTATCACAGTCATTTGTATACTACGTGCGAATCTTTAACTGGTTGAGATTGCTTACCATTAATTGTAGGTCTCGATCTAAAAAGGGTGTATTTTTTTTTAAGTGATTGGTCTTACAAAAATAAGTTTACAATATATGTGACTTAATACGATATATTTAGAATGTAAAATATCTTTTGTCATAAAGTATATCTGACATATCATTTGAAAACACGTTAATTTATAAATTTAATTTTATAAAATATATGTATAGATCTAGTCCCTTTTTTTTACAATTAATTTATTTATTTTTAGATTAAAACCACGTTACAAGTGCGAACGTTTTAAAGCAAAAATATTTTTAGTAATAAACAACAAATGTATTTTTTTCTCTTGTTTGTAAAGTTCGTGCAAAACTTTCGCAGGCTTATCACTTTTATAAGATTAATGCACCTAAGAGGTACGTGTTTTATTTTTTAGAAGAGAATGTCTATTAGTTCAATTAATGTATAGTGGAAGGGGTATTCTCATCCCGACCTACTGGGTTGGGTCTGAGTAAGACCTTGAAGCCCTTTTCAGTTTGAATCACCCCACTCCTATAGGTTAGGGGCCATCAACAAGTATTAGGAGAAAGGAGATACACCGTGCAAAAACCCAATTGGGAGGACAGACGAGACGCATTGACCCTGACACTTGCCCGTGACACATAGCATTAAAATACCTATGAAGGCAAGTAAATAGAGAACACAGACAACTCTTTATTCTCAGACGATGGGGATGGATTGTGCCGATCGACTATCGTCAAGATGCTACACTGGGAGCCACGTTGTATTAATGGCGCCACCTCAAACGTTATGCTGCATTAAAAGTCATGGTTTGGGCAACTATGGGCATGACGCAGACCCCTGACACAGGGTACGGAAAGTTTCCTAATTTCTCATATAAAAGTCATGCCTCAAGTACCAAGAACTCTCTCTAAATTCTCTAATTCTCAGATAATTCTCTAAGAAGAGGAAGTACCGACTTTGGCCTTGCCCACAATGAGAAAGGGGTGCGGGGGTGGGCTAGGCCTAAACCCATCCCCTCTCGCACCCTACACCTCGAGTTGGGCTTAAACCTAACCAAAAACATATATAGATATATATATCGCTATCAAAACAATATCGGTGGGGAAATTTTTTTTTTTTAAAGGCAATGACGTTGTTTTGGGGGTCAATTTAACCTAAACCCCCTGCCCCAACATCCTCCCCCAACCTTTGGCTCTTTCTTCCCCTTTTCTCTTTTCTCAAATTCTTTTGAACTCTTAGCATCTCTTGACAGTTGAGCTCAGTCTCTCCCTCGCCGCAACGTGTCTCTCCCTTGGTCTTGTCCTTTCTCGACTCCTTCCCTTTCTTCCTCACTCTCAGTCTCATTCTCTCTCTCTGATTTATTGTTTACTGTTTCTAACTTTGCAAAATGTGTTTTTTTTACTAGTTTAGGATTCTTTTTATTGAGAATTTGTTGTGGATTTTTCTTTTTTATAATGGATTTTACTATTTTGCTATTGAGCTATTTTTAAATTTAAAAAATAAACAAATATGTACAAAAACTCAAAAAAGAAATAGAGCTTATATCAACTCGGAGGTTTTTTATTCACGGAGGTGCTATGAACTGAAATGAATTTTGACTATTCTTTTATATTAGTCATTAACATTATTTAGAGTTTTGTTATAAAACTAATGAAAAGAGAGAGAGCAAAAGAGAGAGAGATCTTGAATATGAGAGAAATGTTTAGATAACTTTGTTTTCTCTTATTTCTTGGTGCATTACACAAATGAGGACTCCCTCTATTTATAGGGATCTCTTGGTACAAATAATGGTTAGGATTGTTACACTTGTTATCAATTTAATGGTAAAGAGTACAAAAGAGGTTAGGTGTACCTAAAATCACCATTAGGGGGTAAGTGTACCTAAAATCACCATTGGGGGTAAGTGTATCTAAAATCACCATTGATGGCTAAAGATAGGTATAAATTAATGGCTCAAGATTGGTGATACAATACAATTTGAACTTAGTTTCTAACAAGTTTCAATTATTAGAATTTTGATTTTGAAATACAAAAATAAGAGAATCATTCATGGATTAACTCAATTATTGTGATAAATAAATGAGATATTTTGATTTTTTATTAATATTTAGTTTCAAACAATTTCTAAAAAGTTTATTAAACTATTATTAAAACTTTTTAAGGGCTGTACTCTAAATAGTAAATATGTTGGGG
This sequence comes from Carya cathayensis, assembly GCA_011037825.1. Classification (NCBI taxonomy): domain Eukaryota; kingdom Viridiplantae; phylum Streptophyta; class Magnoliopsida; order Fagales; family Juglandaceae; genus Carya; species Carya cathayensis. The sequence goes on along the minus strand of QGSO01000459.1, from coordinate 119,838 downwards.
TAAACCGAAAGATGATGTGATTAATGGGTTTTTCTCAAATCAAAATCATGCCGTTGGACATCTGCTTTTCAGATTTCACTTTTTCATCCAACGGTGTGCTGGTTGCCACGTATGGTTGCAATTCAAATGACAACGAAAAAGACGCTTCGCTCGTGGTCCCTCCCATTTCTCTCTCTCCCCCTCCCCCTCTTTCTCTATCTCCTCTCTCACGGTGTCTATATAAAGCCCACACGAGAAATCAGATTCAAACAGCGCACTCAAATTGCAAACCGCAAGCAGAGGTTTCGCGTAAGAGAGGCGTCTTGATAAACGCACTTCTTTCGTTCTCTCTCTCTCTCTCTCTGGTCCTCATCTTCTCTTCACATTTTTCCATTTCTCAACGAAAATGAGAGAATGCATCTCGGTCCACATCGGCCAGGCGGGTATTCAGGTCGGAAATGCTTGCTGGGAACTCTACTGTCTCGAGCACGGCATTCAGGTATCCCTATCCTCCTCCTTGATTTTATCCGTTTCTTCTTTGTTCGTTCTCGTGGCCGATTTATATTGTTTTTCTCCTTGTCGCCGTTTGTTTGAGATTTGAGTGGGTCTGCGGATCTGGCGTATAAAGATGCACATTGACTAAAATCTGCCAGATCGGGGCTGTTTTCTTGTGCTCATGTGACATTTTGTTGGATCTCTGACTAATGTTGAGTTTGATGCGTAATGTGATGTAAAAAGGTATGATATTAGCTCGACTAGGGTCAATTGTTCAGATTTGTTACAAATTCCGACATTTTGCAAGATGTAAGGTTTCTAAGCTGCACCGTTTCTTATATTGACGGACACTTCACAGTGTAATTTTTCACGAGATTGGTTTTACCTCCTCGCCAAGTGAATCTCCAGAATATGTAGATCTGACTCTATATTCCTATTATGCAATTAGTAATTACATGTAATTGAAGTGCACGTGCTCTTGTCCCCAATTTTTTTGGCTTCAACTTATAGGTGTTGCAAATCATTTCCTGTAGATCTAGAACCTAACGATTAAATTACTTCATTTTGATCTGATTTCTAATTATAAAATTCGATTCGCGTTCATCCCAAATTATTATTGTCTGTATTTGGTCTTACATGAGATTTATGTTTAATTTTGGTTTCTTTACAGCCTGATGGCCAGATGCCAAGCGATAAGACTGTTGGGGGTGGTGATGATGCTTTTAACACCTTCTTCAGTGAAACTGGTGCTGGGAAGCATGTCCCCCGTGCAGTTTTTGTAGATCTAGAACCTACAGTTATTGATGAGGTCAGGACAGGGACGTACCGACAACTCTTTCACCCTGAACAACTCATTAGCGGCAAGGAAGATGCAGCTAACAATTTTGCTCGTGGCCACTATACCAGTAAAGATCTCTCATTTTATCTTTCCCCTTTTGACTTATGCAACCCTGTTTTTTTTTCAACTGTTTATGCGCCTCATTTGATTCAGTTGGGAAAGAGATCGTTGATCTGTGCTTGGATCGTATCCGAAAGCTTGCTGACAACTGCACTGGTCTACAAGGGTTCCTGGTTTTCAATGCTGTGGGTGGGGGCACTGGTTCTGGTCTTGGCTCCCTTCTCCTCGAACGACTTTCAGTTGACTATGGCAAGAAGTCTAAGCTTGGGTTCACTGTATATCCCTCACCACAGGTTTCTACCTCCGTTGTTGAGCCCTACAATAGTGTCCTCTCTACCCACTCCCTTTTGGAGCACACTGATGTTGCTGTGCTGCTCGATAATGAGGCGATCTATGATATCTGCAGGCGTTCCCTTGACATTGAGCGCCCCACATATACAAATCTTAACAGATTGGTGTCTCAGGTATTGCCCATCTCTCTCTTAAAATCCAGAACCTGTTCTATTTCATCATGGAAATGTCTGCTTTAATATCGCATTTGCTGTTTGTTTCAGGTGATTTCATCGCTAACTGCCTCTCTGAGGTTCGATGGTGCCTTGAATGTAGATGTGACTGAGTTCCAGACTAACCTGGTCCCATATCCCAGGATTCACTTCATGCTTTCTTCTTATGCTCCTGTGATCTCAGCTGAGAAGGCCTACCATGAGCAGCTATCGGTTGCAGAGATCACCAACAGTGCATTTGAGCCTTCATCCATGATGGCCAAGTGCGACCCCCGCCATGGCAAGTATATGGCCTGCTGTCTGATGTACAGAGGAGATGTGGTGCCCAAGGACGTCAATGCTGCTGTGGCCACCATCAAGACCAAGCGTACCATTCAATTTGTTGACTGGTGTCCAACTGGATTTAAGTGTGGCATTAATTACCAACCCCCAACCGTTGTTCCTGGTGGTGATCTTGCCAAGGTTCAGAGGGCAGTGTGCATGATCTCAAACTCCACCAGTGTTGCTGAAGTGTTCTCCCGCATTGACCACAAGTTTGACCTTATGTATGCAAAGAGGGCATTCGTTCACTGGTATGTCGGTGAGGGCATGGAGGAAGGTGAATTCTCGGAGGCCCGTGAAGACCTTGCTGCCCTCGAGAAAGATTATGAGGAGGTTGGTGCTGAGGCTGGTGAGGATGAGGAAGGTGACGAGGGGGATGAGTATTAAGAAACGAATGCTGCTTTTAAATAACATGGTTTGTGTACTTAATATTGCTTTAGTTCCGTGGCGCTGACTTGTGCCCTTTTCTTTCCAAACTGTTGACTTGCTCTAGTCGTTGCTCTGGATTCGAGTTGCTAGTTCACCTAGTGTGAAGCAGCTATCTTTGTTGCTTATTTGGTTTACTCTGTTCCTGTGTTGAACTTTTCAATGATTTGACTATGGCCTATTATATTTATAACGAGTCTCTTTTCTATATTCCTTGACTAGTTCTCTGGTATTTGTGGAATCTCTGGGAGGCAGTGTGAATTCCTCTATTCCTTGAGATTGTAAAACTAAAATTTGTAGGGGAGTAAGATGATTGTGCTCTGCCGAACTAAATAGGCTTAAGGATAAATCGGATATCAAAATCCGTTGCTGTCCTTGATCTCTTCCTCTCTGATATGCAACTCTTGAAGAAAAAGCAACTAACAAGAATTTAGTTGAGTTATCAGCACATTACCATTAATTATACAGTCTCGTTTGCACGAAACAATGTAAAAGAGATAAATTTGATTTATCCCTGGCATTTCTTCACCTAAAGGTTGCAGCCATAAGTCATAACTGCGCTAAATTCTGAATAGCTGGGATCTGCTTTTGCACCTGGCCAAGGGCAGTCCAATCCAGACGTTTGCACGAAACAATGTAAAAGAGATAAATTTAATTTATCCCTGGCATTTCTTCACCGAAAGGTTGCAGCCATAAGTCATAGCTGCGCTAAATTCTGAAGAGCTGGGATTTGCTTTTGCACCTGGCCAAGGGCAGTCCAATCCAGCCGATAGTAAGAATCTCTCTTACAGCAAACCCACCTAATTTCCCAATGAGGCCCAAGCTCAACTCCCCGAACATTTTGTTGTCGGCAAGTGGGCTAGACTCTCCCTCCCTCACTCCGAGCATTGGCAATGGATTCTTCATCTTTGAATTTGAAGAATATGTCCATAAAATCATCTAAATTGGCATATGCATATGTAAAATTATAAATAAATTGCTACAGTTTTTATTCAAAGATGAACCCATTTTCATCTTCAAATAATATTTTTATTATTATAATAACATGGAAAAAGAGTAATATGAAAATACGTACCAGTTTAGGAATTTTAGGAAAATAATAATAATAATAATATTTTATTATTATTTGGTCAAAAAATACATAATCTAATGTAGGAATTTTTCTTTATCTTCAAAATCAATCTTCAAAACATATAAATTTGTATATGAAGATAAAGAATTTATTGTCAATGCTCTAAGCAACTAGGTTGGGGGTAAGTGTTAAAAAAACAAATGGAAAAACTGGTTTTTAACTAAATTGGACCGGATTCGGTTTTTAAGTAGTTGGTGTCGGTTCTTAAAAATAAACCTAGTCCTAAACCGGTGTGATACCGGTTTTTATATTTTGAAAACCAGTTCAATCTCAACCGGACCGGTATAAATATTTGTAATTTTTTATATTATATTATATATATTATATGCTAAATTATTAATTAATATAATCTAAAATTCTAATCTTATTATTCAATTGTATTAATCTTATAATATAAAATTAATATAGTATGCAGTATAACGTAAAAATAATCTTATAATTTTAATATAACATTTGATATCACATATAAATTTTAATATGATAATATAAAATTAATATAACATAAAATTTTAATCTTAAATATAAACATTAATGCTAAGTTATTAATATAAACTTACTTTATATATATATATATATCAAGGATACATTTTTGACATAATAAATTGTAATATATATTCTTTTTGTGAATAATTTTTTACACATTTGATCATATATATTCATATAAAAAGTTTAGAACTTATACAGACTATGTTAACATTGTGTTTTGCACACCTTTGGGCCAATCTTTCAGCAACTCAAGTCTTTGATCTGGAAAAACACAGAGAGTCAGGGGCCTTGGTGAAGGTCAGAGAGTCTCTGATGCTTAAATTAATATCCTCTTAGTATTTTGAGCGAGCGAGTAGAGAGTTTAGAGAGATTTCTTTGTACCTGGAGATTGCCTTTTATACTCGACTCCTGAGGGTCAATCGCCCATGCCCTATGTTAGGGGCATATGTCACCTCAGTTGTCCCCTTGGTAGAGCTATTTAATGCAGCGTAACTTTCTATCCCTTATGCTATGTTATGGGTTTAATTCATCATACTCCTCCTTACTTGTTGCCAAAGGATCAATGGCTCCCTGCGTTTCTTGTTTGCCCACCAGTACAAGTTTTCTGAGGCTAGGCATTGTAGGGGGCGGCCGAGGTGATGTTAGGGGTGGGCAGCGGGGGCGCACCCCCCGCTACCCCTCCCCCGCATGGGCTAACAAGCTACCCCGCACCGCAAATGCTGGGGCGGGGTCCCCCGCCTCGTATGAAATACACTAAGCGGGGGTGGGAATTTATTAAAGTTGTTCAGTAAGTCTCATATTACTCAAGTAAGACTCTTTTATGGATTTGGAGTTCTTTATAAAGGTGGCCTAAGGTGCCCATGCCATATGTAATCTTGTGAACAAGTCTCACTCTCTTGTGACTTTTGTGAAAAAATCTAACAAATTTAAAAATTAATAACATAATTTTTATGTTATTAGTTTTTAAATTATTATTATATATATAAATTTTAATTTACGATTTAATTATATAATAATTTGGATCTAAAAAAATATTTTTAAACCTAAAAATAATTTTTAAGCCCAATTAGACATAGTGCTCTTGAAGTGGACGAGGGGCGGGGCGGATGAGGTATTCGCCCCGCCCCCGCCTCCTGGGGGCGGGGTGCGGGATGGAAATACCATCCCTCGCATATATGGGGGCAGGGTGCCGGGAAGGGGTGCCCCCGCCCCCGCATATGCTGGTAGCACCCCTAGGTGATGTGTCCCTTTCTTTCCAGTATCTTGGGACTTCTTGCATGGTTATGGCCATAGGCTGACTTTTGCTTTGTAGCCGAGGGTCCTTAATGGGCCAATGGGCCGTACGACCGGCTTAGGCTTTCTGTCTTCGGGCTCGCCTTCTGGGCCTTCAGCCTAATGGAAAAAATCTCCTTTTGGACTATACTTAAACTCAATACTATACTAGTATGTGTTAATTATTATAAAATAATATATTTATACTATAATGTAAACAGACTCATAGTTTTGTATATATAAATATCATATTATTACTAACATAAATAATTTGTAAAATCGAAAAAAAGGAGACCAGACTGTACCAAAATCACACAAATTAGAAGTTCTGATTTTGGTAGTGAATCGGTTGGGTATTAATTATTAAAATTTTAAAACAAGTATATACTAGTTTGGTTCTAAAAAAATGTAAAAAATCGAATTGAACCGAACTTGTTACACCCTTAGTTGGAGGGGGATTTGAGTGCGGTCATTGCCACCACCAAAGATAGTGTAGAGCAAAAATTTGAAAATCTGATTCTGCTCCAATTCTGCACTGATTCAAATAAAACAAAATTGGACTTGAATTTTTTTTAAAAAAAATTTCAGTTGGAGTCAAAGGTGTCGTCGAACTGACTCTAACTCCAACTTTATGCTCCGACTTTGACTTTATGTTGATTTCGAATTCGATTCAAATATTGTACATATGTTAAATATATATTTATCTATATATTGATGTTATATACTAGTATAGTTATATAGTAACTAGAACTTATATATTTAAATTTAATAATATACTAATATGAGCTAATTATTATAAAATAATATACATATACTATAATATAAATAGATTAATTAAATTATTCAATAATATACTAATATAAACTAATTATTATAAAATAATATGCATATACTATAATATAAAAAGATTAATTAAGTTAGAAGTAAGTTAGACACTAGTATAATAATATGTAATACTAATACATAATAACCTGTAATTAGACACTATAATAGAAGTCTAGTATATAAATAAATTAGACATTAGTATAGAAATAACTTATAAGTCATTATAATAAGTTAATAACAGTTAATATTAAATCACTAAAATATATTAACATGTAATTAGATACTAGAAATAAATTATAAATAAGTTAGGCTCTAGCAACTGATATGGCATACAAGGAAGTAGCTGATATTTAAACTTGTGATTTGTTTACTTTGTTGTTGGGCTCCTATTATATTTACTGTTAATATTTTTTTATAATTAGATATTTATTATAAATACTTATGTGGAATGACCATTAAGAGGGGGCATCTTGTTGATTTTTTGTTCAAAGAGTTTTGGTTATGTTTTTAGTAAACTTTAAATTTGAAAACTCTAAAAAAAAAAAAAAAAGTTTAAAAATACGCTAAATATGAATCTAAAAGGAATCTAAAAAAAAATAAAAAATAAAAATCCGATTCCAACTTCGCCTTACCACTGCGATAAGACGAAATCAGAGTTGGATTGGAGCCTACAAAACTCAAAATCGGAGCCAAATTTAGAAAATTTCAACTCTATTAAATTTAGGCATTTTTTACTCCGATTGCATTGGTGGGACTACCAATATGTTCGGATACATACTTTGTAATGCGGCTTTGTAGTTTAATCTTTGGAGGGCCACGATGATGCTCCCCTGACCCAATTTTTTTGAACGGATAATGGTAGGTTTATTAGTTTCTATCACTCATTTACTATTTTATAATATATTTAAAATTTTTATCTTTTATTATTTTCTTTTAAGAATTATTTAACATCTTTAATCATTAAAAAAATTAAAAAAAATATACATATTTACTTATTGTCGATTCTTTAATTATTAATTAAAAGAAAATTTAAAAAAATAAAAAAAACAGTAAAAAGGTGGTAAAAAGTAATAAGTCTATCATTATCCTTTTTGAACAATCTATACACACAACTCTTTCCAACACCTCCTCTTCTTTTTTTTTTTCAATAAAATATAAATGTTATGATTCCATTTTGTTTTGAGAAATGCTTGGCATCTTGATAATGGCGTAGCATTTCTTCCGATATCATTTTTTTTAATTTTGTGATTAAGTAAGTATTTTTTATTAATATTATAAATTTTAATTTTTAAAAATATTTAAGAGTATTTTAAAAATACATATAAAATTTTTATTTTTTATTTTTTTGTACTGGTATCTAAGTCGGTGGTTGTAAGGCCAATCTTTCTGGCCGGTTGAAAACACTCTTTAATAGTAAGAGGATATAAATTACAAAACTTTTATACGCAGTTACATTTATTATATTTTAACTTTTATTTTTACTATATTTTTTCGTGACTGTTACAATTTAACCCGTCTAAGACCCGTCGTGCGTGGCTGTGAGTCGTTCCGAAAGGAACCAACCCATTGAGGCTCAACCCGCTCAAGTTTCAAAAAAACTTGGTCACGTGTCACATAATTAGCTGTTTTAAGATCTAAAATAATCAGATTTTTCTCGCATGTTTTAGGTTTTTAAATAGTGAATTAAGATGTGATAAAAATTAAATATTAAATAAAATATTATTAGAATTGTAAGAGGTAAAATACACAAGGCCTAAAATGGTTCTCAAGTCCTAATCTATCAAATGACCATTACTAAAAGACAAAATAAGAGATAAGGAAAGACAATGTGTCAGAGTGTCAATAAAAAAATAGGAGAGAATATATAAATAAGGGATGAGGTGACTTAAAACAAATGAAGCAAGAGATAAAAGACACATGCACATATGATTTTCCAAAACTTTTGATCAGACTTATCTAAAACAGCTTCTTCAACTTCAAGATAAGGATTTTAGCGATGAGATCTCAACCAGAAGAATGGACATTCGGGATCTATTGTATTGTGAGGATGAGAGACCAGGAGAGACTATAAAATAAACTTCTTATAGTGGTTTTTTCTCTCCCCGAATCCCTGTGAACGTAGGTTTAGTGTTGAACCACGTAAATCTGTTTGTCTCTCTCTATTTATTTCTCTGCATTTATTTACTGATCACCTCTATGGATGTATACACGAGTACCATACAATCATATCGGACCACTACTGGAGGCCCACACAACATCAATCCAGACCCACAACAACCTCAGCGGGGCCATGAATGAATCATTCTCCCTCTTTGGATTTTTGTGTCATTTTTAGGTGTTAACAAGAATATTATTTTTGTTTTAAAACTTGAAAACTTTTTCAATTTCAAAATTTTAACTTTTTCATCTAGTTATTATCTAATCATTATAACTTTTTTAAACTTCTAAACAAAACACAAAAAATAATTTAATTTTTTTATTTTTCAAAATAAAATTAATATTATAATAATATTTTAACTCTATAATATTTTTATTAAATTTTTTTCTCTCATTTTTCAAAACCATATTAAACATCTAAACTTAAATTACTTAATTAATATTCATAGATAATCTAATGTTATTTTATCTCACCTTTGAAGCGAGGCGTGACTTCAGGCTTTAAAGTTCCACGCCATATTTCTATCTAACTTAATACCCAAGGTTAAATAAGGGGAATAATTCGAAGAAAAACAACATTTTAAATTATTTTTAAGGAAAAAACTTGATGATATTTATTCAAATAATCTTAAAAATTAAACCTACCTCAAAAAGGTAGGTACTGGTACCCTTATGAATTGTGCCTAAGAACTAGAAAATTTCTAGTTTTTTTGTGTCAAGCAAATAAAGTATCTCTTTAATTACTTGTTGACTTTATAAAAAAGAAGGAAGATATATGGTACCAAGAAAAATTTTACTTATCATTTTTACACCGTATATCAACATGTGATTTATCATTTTTACATTTTTATTTAAACAAACATCAATAACATTTATCCTAGTGTGAATAGGACTAGTTATTTTATCTTTAGGAGGAAAATTATAATTTCTAGACAGTAATTTATATGCTTTTTACACTTTGCATTCCAAATCTTCAAAATTGACACACTACATCTTCCAATTACATATATTAAAAAAAATCTTATAAAATAAGTGAAAATAGTTTTGATGACACAATCTTGATGTTTGAATAATGGGAGGTACACGTTACAACATTAATAATTGAGCAATACTATATACAGTCACTTTTGCGTATTATTTATATACTTCACTGATATAATTCGTTGCGTCAATTTTGTTTTAAAATGCAGCCAATCACATTAGTGGAATGCGTAAACACTAGACATAAAATTTTTGTTAATAATTTTGGGTTAAAGTGTAAAATGTTTAGTTGGCATTGGCAAATATATTTGTCCAGTTCTACTTGGAAACCTATGCAATAATAGATCATGTGGAGTTTGATGGCCTAATAGTTACCCCTATATTGTTTTTACCTAATGACCTACAAACTATATAATGTTAGCAGCCTATTATGGGTAAAATAAAAGGAAATAAATTCAATATGGTGACAAAGACCAAAGATAGGACACCAAAATTAAAATTGGCAATAACTTCTATTCCCTACCAAATATGTAATGCATCATGACCATAAGTCATGCCATTTGGCATACTCTAAAATGCCCCCTTTTTTTTATGGTCCAAAAAATCTAGAAGCTTTAGGACTTTTGAATCCAGATATGAAAAGTTTAGTACCGGGTCCTACTAAACCAACAAAAAAGAAGGCCTAAAGCCCGGGTTGTGTAGGAAGAAAAATGAGCATTAAAACTTTGCAGAAGATTCATTTATGTCATTTTCAGAGAAATGGTAGAAAAAGTGTGTCACCTTCCACGAAGACCATGTGTGATTAGGTTGAGATCGACCGATGGTATGAAAGTGGTTGAGTTTGTTTTTTTGAATTATGAGAGCGAGCACTGGTTGTTGTAAATAGGGGATCCAAGGAAAAATCAACTGGGCATTTGATCGGTAAATGTAAGGACGTGACACTTGTTTTTTGTTTTTATATATTATTAAAGCTTTTTATTTTTATTTTTATATATGTTAAAGCCTAAGTCTGCATCAGTGTCGCTGCATTTATGGTGAAAGTAGGCAATTTAATCTTGTTATTTATCTCTTGGTTGCACACTGACTCAGTATTCAGACGAAACATAAATTTGGAAGTAATTGTAAGGCATGCAGCATGACAGCATCCATTCCAATTCCCAAGACTCTTATATCATTGATCCCAACCCAATTTATTAATCTGGTGTGATCTGAGTGTGCTTCTGTTTCCTCTTATTTTCTTGTTTTATTTTTTATTTTTTGGTATTGTATTGAATTAATTGATGTTAGGTTAAACGATGACCAAGAAGAAATGATAGTTTAAAAGATAAAAATAATATTTCTTTTGATTAATTTAATTGGATCGATGCGTTCTTTTTTTTTTTTTTTAATGATTTGGATTATCTTAAGATGAAAATTAGAGATGTAATTGGTCTGGTTTAATCTGGAGAGGATGATTTTGATCTATCCTTTTTCTAGACAAGACTAACTATTCTTATAAATCGGATTGGACTGTTAGCTATCAATTTGGTTGGTCGAATTCGATCAATATGAGCTAAGAACATTTTTTTTCTCTTTTTTTGGTAGATAAATTAATACAAAAATTATTTAAATTAGTAGAATTAAAATTAAGTGAACTCTTTAATATAGATTATATAACTAACTCATTAAAAAATAATTAATTATAATTATACTTATGATATTAATAGTTACTAACTCAATACTTAAATAATGTGTAATTGTATTACGGTATTTAATGCATATCGGCCTATATTAAAATTTTAACATTTTATATATGGTTAATGAAAAACTGTCATTGACCATAAATATTTCATACTTACTTGTAACTTAGGTATCTTACAAAAAATATACATAATTACTTTAATTAGGTGTAAATACTAGAGTATGTATCTTTGTGTATAATATTATGAATTTATGATTTATTATGATTCATATCATATATTAGGAAATTGATATCATATTTATTATTATAAATTTAACATCTTATATTATCAACGGTGATATGTTAGATAAAAATTATATGATTCACTTATACAATACAATTACTATATAAAATAATATATGCAATTAATAAAAATATTTAAAAACATATAATTATAATTAGGTCGTTTTGGTCTAGTCTGGGATAAAAACCTCACCCCAGGACCACATCAATTTCTGAAATTTTCCATTTGTTAGGACCGAAACCTACTAAACCCCATATTGGTCCGGTCGGATTTTTGGCCTGAACCGAAAATTTTACACCCCTAATGAAATTTTAATTTATTAGTAAACAATAAATAGGATAAATTAAGATTAAAAATTTTTTTTTCCTGAATTTTAAGATTTGGTGTTTACAATAATACCATAAGATCTACATCTCTGCAAATAAATAAATGCCTTCTGAGCTTATTATTTATTTATTAATTATTTTTGGAAAATAACTCATTAAGGCCGGATTGCTATAAGTTTTTTTTTTCCCAATGAGTTAAAATTAATTTTACAAATTTTTCCATATAAAGCAACCAATTAATAATTTATTTGTAAAATACCAATTACAGATTGTTTATCACTTTTTCGAGGAACAAATGGTGATGTAATCTAATTTCTTTCCTTTATTTGATTTTTTGTGACTAATGACACAAATTAATTATAAATAAAAGGTTAGACTATAAATGCCTTGCCATCCATTATTATCAGACGATTTATCTCCTTAAAAGTTTAAGCTGTACTATTAGTTGCATTCTCTTCCTTCATTAATTTTTTTTTTTATCATATTCCAAGTTTTTTTATCATTAAAAAAAAAGGAAAAAGAAGCATAAGATTATATGAATTTTAGGATTAATCATATAAAAAATACAGGAATTTCAACAATAACAAAAGAAAATATTACACTCTAATCTCATAATGTAAGAGTTGATTTCTTAAACATAAATTTAATAATTCTATTTTTTGATACAAGAGAAATAAAAAAATCCAAAATTAAAAAGTTAAATAAATATTTATTAAAAATTATTTATATTTTATTTTATGAATAATGCAAAAATTTTATTTTACACACCTAAAAATCTGTATAAATCATTTTCATTTTTTCTTTGAATTTTTATTTTCAATTTCGGCATGCTCCAATCACACAAGTCACACGCTTCAAGGAATCCGTCGTCGGACCCATCCGTCCACAGGTGTGTTAAAGAGTCAAAAGACTCTATCTTTCCATAGGGATCTATATGTATTTAAACCACAAGCAAAAGTATGGAAAGTGCAACACACTTAAGAATTCATAGCGGATCAAGGATTTCAGTCCGACGATTTCTTCGCAACAACCAGAACTTTAGGAACTGTCTATCTGACTCATCTTCTTCTTCCTCTTCCCCCTTCAAACCCGGTCTGAATCTTAACCACCTCAGACATTTTCCATTGTTATTCTTTCAGTTCGAACTTAAAACTTCTGATCAGCCTCTCCCCATGGCTACCACAACACTAACTCGATTGCAGAAACCGAACCCCACAAGCACCATGATGATGAACAAGCCCCCCAAGTCCAAGCTAGCCTGCTTTTCTTTTGCTGCCTACGCCAAGAGCCTCATGGAACACCTCAAGTCGTCTAACATCCCCGTCTTTGAAGGTCTCTCTGACTCCGAGTTCACCTCTGTCGAGTCAATCTTCGGTTTCTCCTTTCCCCCGGACCTCCGCTCCATTCTCCAAGAAGGACTCCCCGTCGCCCCCGGCTTCCCAAACTGGCGTTCCTCCTCTCCCCAGCAGCTCCGTATCCTCCTCGACCTCCCTTCATTGGGAATCCTTAAAAGAGTCTCTCAGAGAGGCTTCTGGTGCGAGTCTTGGGGGGTCAATCGGCCTGACGACACTGACGAAGCCCTGGCTTTGGCCAAGGAGTTATTGGACGAAGCTCCGGCTCTCGTTCCCATATACCGACATTTCTATCTTCCTTCGAAGCCCAACATGGCCGGAAATCCGGTGTTTTACGTTAATGGTGGAGATGTTCGTGTGTTTAGCTTCGATATTGCCCGGCTCTTCCAAGAAGCTGAAGTCTTGAACATTTCGACGGGGTCAGGGATCAAGGCTCCGGCGTGGGCTGCAAATAAGGCGAGAAGAATTGAGTTCTGGACGGACGTGGCGGCGAGTGGCGGCACGCGGTGGTGGAGGAGTGGGGATTTGGGGGGGTGTTTGGAGGAGGTCTCATGGAGATTGAGGGATGGAGGGTGGAAGGAAGACGAGGTTAGGGAGATGATGATGATGGACGGTGGTGATGATAGGAAGAGTGTGGGTATGGTGAGGGGTAAAATGGGTATGGTGTCTCACATGAGGATGTTGTCTACGGTCTTACTAGATGCGGGATGGAGCAAGGAAGATGTGGTGTACTCTTTTGGTCTTCAAGATGATGATCATGAGAAGAATGACCTTCTAGAGGGAAAAGCCCTTTGGGAACTTCAAGCTCTTCAACATCCAAACAGTTGTTCTAAGTTGGAAGAAGACCATCAAAATCAGAGTTTGAAGCAGCTAACGCTGTTGCACTCCTTCAAGGTGTGATTACCTTTTGGGCCCCCCTCCTTTTCCAAGTTGCCAAACAATTCTTGGTTCTGTGATTTCTGAGTCATTGACACAAAAATTTATTTTTTGATCCCCAATATTTATCATATACATACATGTATTGACATTAAATTTATATTGTAAATACTTCTTTTTAAGCTGAAATAAGACGGATATTAGTATATTTGTTTATGCAAATTTTTTTTTTTTCTCTAGTCAAAGTTGGGTAGAAATGAATTAATTCTTTCGATGCAAATTATCCCTGTCTTGAATTTTGATGGGCATTAATTATTGGGTTGACCCAGAATGGACGGCCATGATTTATAGTTAGAATGAGAGGTAACAATCGGTATAGCTGTAAGTATATAATATATTATGTTTTTAATTAATCCAGTATGCTAAGCCTATTTACTAATAATCATGGAGGTTGTGTTTTTACCATTCTAGGCTCCTAGGAAACTTTATTGCTACAATATTGGAGGTTGTCGTCTTGTTATGTTTTGATTTAGCCCTTACAACAACTATATGGATAAAAGATCAACCTCCGATTCGTTGCAAGCACAAAGAATTCTTTGTTCTTATTTTAGAGAAAAGAGACAAGATCATTTACTTACCCTGCAAGCAACAAAATATATGAACATGAGGTGTCTGCATGCATAAAATGATCATGAATCATATCCAACTGGCATTCTCCAAATCCAAAAGGGTTAAGCTTTTCCAAATTCAAAGCGATTGTGCTTGTGTTCACACACAAAGAACACTCATTAATTTGCAAGACAACTGTTTTTGTAAGCATATGTTGATGTTGGCTTCTTGCTTTCTTAGGAAAGAAGATATTTACAATGTTTACTGAAAGTGTTTTCACATATGATCTTTCCAAGTACTGCATAAAGTGTTGCTTCTCTTGAAAACTACATAGACTTGCTTATGCATATGCTTACCATGTTATCACGTCAGGACTTAGGAGCAGAGCCTGATTAATTAGTTGTTTAAGCCAACAATAAAATCTGAAGAATTTGACATATCCTTCTCTTTCACACACGCCACATAATGTAAAATATAGCCGGAAAAAATATATATGTCGACCTTGATTGTCTTAACTTTCAAATAAGAGAGATAGACATATAAAGTGGATCATACAATATTTATTGAATATTTAGAGCATGTTTGGGATTGAGTTTGAAAGGTTAAAAAGTACTTTTAACTGTTTAAAAGCTCTTTTAAAGAAAAAATGATATATTTGGTAAATTTATAAAAAATGCTTTAATCACTTAAAAAAGTTGAAAATCTATTTTTTTTAAAAACACCAAATTGGAGCTTTTATCAAAAAGCTCCTGTAGATAACTGTATATTTAAAAAAAAAATAATATAACTAACTTTAAAAGTATTTTAGAGACATAGTTACCGAACAGTAAATGACTTTTTAATAGTAGAGCTTGTTATTTAAGTTTTAAGTTTTAAGTCTTACAGTTATAAGCTATATTTTCCACCGCAATCCTAAACATGCACTTAATACTATCTAAAAGATCTATATGGGAAGATCTTGACCCCTCATTTATCCCCACAATGACAAACAAATAGTTGTCCTTGCTTTATAAAATATGAAATATGGATTTGAATTTCAAAGCAATAAAATTTAGTCGTTGTCTGACTCTCATGGTTTGAGTGTCAATTGGGATGGACATATGGAGTCTTGTGCTTAGCTTAGTCTTCAACGAAGACGAACACTAAACAAAGAGGCCAAAGAAAAGTTGTAATGAATTTGTCTTTTCCCCCTGCAGAAAGAAGTCGGATAATGAGGTTGGCTTTGGTTTTTTGTCAAAGAATGTCCAAAGAAGTTTCGGGTGGTAGATATGCGTTAACTGTTAAGGTCTAATAAACAACACCGACCAGAGAAAAATGGTTGTCTGGTTGTTTTGTATCACAATTATTTGAGACTTGAGAGAAGATGCACGTACGTACCACAAAGCTTCTACTTTTGTTGTACTCTGTTTTTCTGCTGCACGTCTTTTTTTTTTTTTTCCCCAATTATTACTTAGTGAAGTCTATTTATCTAATTCGTACAAAGGATTTTCAATCTTTTCTGAATCTGCTTCGACAAAGTTTCCATCGAATCTCCCTTTATTTTTCAAAGAATTTGCCATGTGAGCTAGTACGTAGGGTACACATGTAAGTGAACACAACAAACCATATCATTTTAGTTCCACGTGTTATACACGTCACATGACAAGTGTGTCATAGATATTATGTGATATAAAAATTTTCAAATAAAATAGATAGTATGTCATAATTTACATGATTACGTTAATTGATTAAATTTATTTTCTTTTAAATTATGTAAGGAGGTCATATTCTAGAATTCCAGATTCAAATAGAAAAATGGAGAAAAAATAACTAAATAGAAAAACAGTAACAAAAGAGGTGTAAGAGTATGATTATCTTATAACTATAATAAATTTCATAATAGATAGTGTGTTGATACACCAGACTGTATAAACATATATTTACGTGATACAATCACCATGGACTGGACANATAAATTCAATTTTTATAAAATTAAATTTATTTTTAATTAAATTATGACATACTATTTATTTTATTTGAAAATTTTTATATCACATAATATCTATGACACACTTGTCATGTGACGTGTATAACACGTGGAACTAAAATGATATGGTTTGTTGTGTTCACTTACATGTGTACCCTACGTACTAGCTCACATGGCAAATTCTTTGAAAAATAAAGGGAGATTCGATGGAAACTTTGTCGAAGCAGATTCAGAAAAGATTGAAAATCCTTTGTACGAATTAGATAAATAGACTTCACTAAGTAATAATTGGGGAAAAAAAAAAAAAAGACGTGCAGCAGAAAAACAGAGTACAACAAAAGTAGAAGCTTTGTGGTACGTACGTGCATCTTCTCTCAAGTCTCAAATAATTGTGATACAAAACAACCAGACAACCATTTTTCTCTGGTCGGTGTTGTTTATTAGACCTTAACAGTTAACGCATATCTACCACCCGAAACTTCTTTGGACATTCTTTGACAAAAAACCAAAGCCAACCTCATTATCCGACTTCTTTCTGCAGGGGGAAAAGACAAATTCATTACAACTTTTCTTTGGCCTCTTTGTTTAGTGTTCGTCTTCGTTGAAGACTAAGCTAAGCACAAGACTCCATATGTCCAT
Organism: Carya cathayensis; assembly: GCA_011037825.1. Lineage (NCBI taxonomy): Eukaryota > Viridiplantae > Streptophyta > Magnoliopsida > Fagales > Juglandaceae > Carya > Carya cathayensis. The sequence goes on along the minus strand of QGSO01000459.1, from coordinate 102,631 downwards.
CCCAATTGACACTCAAACCATGAGAGTCAGACAACGACTAAATTTTATTGCTTTGAAATTCAAATCCATATTTCATATTTTATAAAGCAAGGACAACTATTTGTTTGTCATTGTGGGGATAAATGAGGGGTCAAGATCTTCCTATATAGATCTTTTAGATAGTATTAAGTGCATATTTAGGATTGCGGTGGAAAATATAGCTTATAACTGTAAGACTTAAAACTTAAAACTTAAATAACAAGCTCTACTATTAAAAAGTCATTTACTGTTCGGTAACTATGTCTCTAAAATACTTTTAAAGTTAGTTATATTATTTTTTTTTTAAATATACAGTTATCTACAGGAGCTTTTTGATAAAAGCTCCAATTTGGTGTTTTTAAAAAAAATAGATTTTCAACTTTTTTAAGTGATTAAAGCATTTTTTATAAATTTACCAAATATATCATTTTTTCTTTAAAAGAACTTTTAAACAGTTAAAAGTACTTTTTAACCTTTCAAACTCAATCCCAAACATGCTCTAAATATTTAATAAATATTATATGATCTACTTTATATGTCTATCTCTCTTATTTGAAAGTTAAGACAATCAAGGTCGACATAGATATTTTTTCCGGCTATATTTTACATTATGTGGCGTGTGTGAGAGAGAAGGATATGTCAAATTCTTCAGATTTTATTGTTGGCTTAAACAACTAATTAATCAGGCTCTGCTCCTAAGTCCTGACGTGATAACATGGTAAGCATATGCATAAGCAAGTCTATGTAGTTTTCAAGAGAAGCAACACTTTATGCAGTACTTGGAAAGATCATATGTGAAAACACTTTCAGTAAACATTGTAAATATCTTCTTTCCTAAGAAAGCAAGAAGCCAACATCAACATATGCTTACAAAAACAGTTGTCTTGCAAATTAATGAGTGTTCTTTGTGTGTGAACACAAGCACAATCGCTTTGAATTTGGAAAAGCTTAACCCTTTTGGATTTGGAGAATGCCAGTTGGATATGATTCATGATCATTTTATGCATGCAGACACCTCATGTTCATATATTTTGTTGCTTGCAGGGTAAGTAAATGATCTTGTCTCTTTTCTCTAAAATAAGAACAAAGAATTCTTTGTGCTTGCAACGAATCGGAGGTTGATCTTTTATCCATATAGTTGTTGTAAGGGCTAAATCAAAACATAACAAGACGACAACCTCCAATATTGTAGCAATAAAGTTTCCTAGGAGCCTAGAATGGTAAAAACACAACCTCCATGATTATTAGTAAATAGGCTTAGCATACTGGATTAATTAAAAACATAATATATTATATACTTACAGCTATACCGATTGTTACCTCTCATTCTAACTATAAATCATGGCCGTCCATTCTGGGTCAACCCAATAATTAATGCCCATCAAAATTCAAGACAGGGATAATTTGCATCGAAAGAATTAATTCATTTCTACCCAACTTTGACTAGAGAAAAAAAAAAATTGCATAAACAAATATACAAATATCCGTCTTATTTCAGCTTAAAAAGAAGTATTTACAATATAAATTTAATGTCAATACATGTATGTATATGATAAATATTGGGGATCAAAAAATAAATTTTTGTGTCAATGACTCAGATATCACAGAACCAAGAATTGTTTGGCAACTTGGAAAAGGAGGGGGGCCCAAAAGGTAATCACACCTTGAAGGAGTGCAACAGCGTTAGCTGCTTCAAACTCTGATTTTGATGGTCTTCTTCCAACTTAGAACAACTGTTTGGATGTTGAAGAGCTTGAAGTTCCCAAAGGGCTTTTCCCTCTAGAAGGTCATTCTTCTCATGATCATCATCTTGAAGACCAAAAGAGTACACCACATCTTCCTTGCTCCATCCCGCATCTAGTAAGACCGTAGACAACATCCTCATGTGAGACACCATACCCATTTTACCCCTCACCATACCCACACTCTTCCTATCATCACCACCGTCCATCATCATCATCTCCCTAACCTCGTCTTCCTTCCACCCTCCATCCCTCAACTCCATGAGACCTCCTCCAAACACCCCCCCAAATCCCCACTCCTCCACCACCGCGTGCCGCCACTCGCCGCCACGTCCGTCCAGAACTCAATTCTTCTCGCCTTATTTAATTTTATAAAAATTGAATTTATTTTGAATTAATTTACATGATTACATTAATTGATTAAATTTATTTTCTTTTAAATTATGTAAGGAGGTCATATTCTAGAATTCCATATTCAAATAGAAAAATGGAGAAAAAATAACTAGATAAAAAAACAGTAGCAAAAGAAGTGTAAGAGTATGATTATCTTATAACTATAATAAATTTCATAATAGATGGTGTGTTGATACACCAGACTGTATAAACATATATTTACGTGATACAATCACGATGGAGTGGACAAATTCCGGTCAATAATTTGGCACAAGAATCATATTTTGCCCAATCTTGGGGTATATAATACGATGCAACTATATTATTGAAATCTTGGACGAAAACATTTTAGAGGCTATTTGGATTGAAAAATCATCGCATCTTATTTTATCTCATTTCATCATTATAATTTTTCAAAATTTTTATATAAAATATAATAAACAATTCATTTTTTAAAAATTTTAATTTAAATATTTTCAAGTCTCAAAATAATAATAACAATAAAATATATAATGCTACTTAACCTCCTCATCTTCCACACATCACATTTTTTAAAATTTTTAATTTTTTTTTAAAAAAATTGAATTTATTCTACTTAAACTAATTGAATTCTTCTATTCATCATTTATATATTAAATATTTGATAAAAGAATTAAAAACAGTGTTTTGGGAGAGAGGGGGGGAGGTTGTTTGAATAATTGAAGGTTTTGTAGCTTTTTTCAAAAAATAAAGGTGAAAAGATCATTTAAACTACACGTCGTTTCATTTTTGTCTCTGTGACTGTTGCTCGGAGAGAGGGAGAGGGATTTTGCACGAAAGCAGCTCAATTGGGATGGAACACGAACCAAACGAGCAGGCTGCCTGCAGCCTGCCGTTGCCTCACTTGTCAATTGCTTCTTCTTTCTGGGTTCCTTGGAAGCCGCCTAATATGATTACTCGCTTGGAGAATGCTTTTGCCATCTTCGATTTCATGTAAGCTTTACGCTGCTTTGCTCATAACATAGTTCCGTAGATCGTATGAAACTATTTTCTTCTTCTTGATTAATTTTTCTTTTATTCATGATCCATATTAATTATTGTTTTCTTTTAGTTTTTTTTTTTTGTTGGGTCGAGTTTGATTTGTGGTTGCTCGTGTGTTTTCTGGACTTTCTTGAGATATGTAATTTCTTCGTACGAGTTTTAACGTTCTAGGATTATAAACATATTAAAAGAAGTATTACTTCTTATATCATAGTGCATTCAAACACACGTGGATAAAGCGTTTTTAATTTTAAATTTTCTGGGTTTATGTCTCATGTGTAGTGAGGAATTATATTCTTACGTCCATCAGGACCGTTGTAAAGTTAGAAGTGATATGTAGTTTAATCTACTCTGAAGCTTTTCAGTGCTGCACTTGCGATTTCTAAATGGTTGAGGCAATGATAAGCAAAAAAGTCAGTCAACTAATACGGACACATGGAAAAACAAAAATCAGACCAAGGAATGATGCTGATTTGTATTATTTGTCTCCTTTTGAATTCTGATGTATTGGCAGAAGTTGCATTTGGAATGACTTTGTTTTCGATCCAATGAGCAAACATAAGAGAGGTTTTCGTCGTCATTTATAAAGCCTTTGATTTGGTGTTAACAATGGATTACATAAACATAACAATGGCACCTCGTGTATGAAATGATATGTCATATTAAATCATGTTAATGATTTTGGGACAAAGTACTTCAGGTTTCCACTTTGTAAATTAAAATCCCATGGTGCCATATGGCATAACTTCTGGTTTTAGTAAGACTGGTGGCCTAGATCCGACTTTAGATAAGGACATGATGTTGTGTGTTTCCAACTCCTCCAGGGATCTTCCTGAAGTTCTTGATGCTGGATATAGTAAATACTGAAAACTTGATCTCCACTTAATGTCCATGTGCAAGAAGGCATATACTCTAATGCACACTCACATTCAAGTCACCTCAAGGTTTGTATGCTAGCCTTGCTTGTTGATTTAAAGTAATTTGTTTAGGCATATTGCTTCAGTCATTATTATAATCATTTGGAAAAATAATTTTTTGCGCTCAAACTCTCTGGGGTTTGAACTTTGTGTCCCAGATTGCGAAAATTGGCACATTATACACACCAATTACCCAAAACTTACACTTTGCACTTGCATTCAATTATAACTGCTAGAAGTGATGAAAATTAGGTGAAGTGACACAATTTTGATAGTCAGTCACATCTTATTGGAGGATGCAATGTCAGTTTTTGGTAGTTCGGGGGTGCAAGTGTAAAAGCCCTGGTAGTTTGAGAGTGCAAAGTATATTTTCCAATAACCGTTTATAGATTTTATATTCTAAATAATAGATTAAACAATTTATAGTTATCTTTATCAAGGAATTAATGGGAATTAAAGCAAACCATAGTTTGTCTACCAAGTACTCGATTGATTTTCTGAAATGTCTCCCGGTTTCCCATTAGCAGTTCTTATTGCTTTAGTTACAAATAAATATGGCAATGATGAAAATTTTGGAAAGTGGAAAAAAAAAAATAATGAGGTGAGTTTAGTAACTATTTAAGTATTTAACATTTTAATTTCTCAAACTTTGTTATTGCGACTTATTCTAATTGCACGTTTTAAGTTGACTCAATGACATCATAATTAAATCATCAGTGAAAAATGTAATTTCTTTGAAAACTCCTTGCTCTATCCCCACTTTGCATACACTTCTTGAAATCAGAAAAGATTAAAACACTCAATAAAGCAATATGTTATGCATACAAAGTATAAATTGAAAACACCTAAAATAATAAACAAGGGATCATAATCACAATTCCTTGATTGGTTAGCTACTTAGTTAAATTGCACAATTAACTAGTATAGGCTGATAATTTTTTTATGACGAAATATAGGCAGATAATTAATGAATAATGAATTAACTATTTTTCTTTAATCACAATGCTTCTCCTGTGACTTACTGAACACAACAATATATTTGGGTCCTGGCTTGGAAAGTTTGTTCCATGGGGATTTTGCTGTCCTAATTTGATTGATGAGTGCAGATGTCTTAACTACTAATAGGGTTTCTTATAAGTTAAAAATGGTAAGAGAAGCAAAATTCATTTGAATGTAGTTAACAGCCCTATAGCAAAATTCTATAGTACCTAACAAAGCATTGATTTAGGTGAGCTTACTGACCATCAACCCATATGAAGTTTATGACAAGGTAAGAAATGTTCTAGAACTAGATATCCCTATTGACTTTGTAGATGTTTGGTCTACAAAATTGTTCGATGTCATAGAGAATTAGAAGTTAATGTGATGCTTTTTATAATGATCTATTATCATAAAAATTCTCGTAGAAATTTCAACCAGAGACAGGTATTAGAATTAAGATTAGTACTGGGAAAAATTGCAATTTGCATCCCAAACTACCTTTTTTTTTCAATTTATACGATAAACTATTAAAACTTACAATTTTCACTGTAGACTAAACTATTGAATTTTGAAAATTTGCACCCTCTGACAAGGTCTGTCAGTTCAGCCATATTTAGGTTGTAAATTGTCAGTTTTGATGGTTTAAAGTATAAGCTGAAAAAAATGTTGGTAATTTGGGGTGCAGAATGTAATTCTCCTTACTGCTAATCATCATTTGAAATTTTCAGCATGGCACTTTTTACTTGCAGTTGACAAATAGACTGTCAACCCATGGTCAGAGCTTTATTTATTTTTTCTTTTCTTACATAGTTTTTACATAATTGGTTGTGGTTATTAGGGGATATGACTAAAAAAAATTGTGGGGGTGCTGATTTAGTGGGGTTGTTAATTTTTCTCAGCCATGCACTTCTCAGGGAAAGCATGTTTCTTTCTCAGGCCTTATATCATCCTTCTATTTATTGTGCATTTGCTTATGAATAATGTATGACACTGGTTTTATAATTGTGAAGAAATAATGAGAAGAAACAACTAACAATGACCAGTTAGATGAATTACAAAATGGCACCACTCTTCGTTTTCCTTGGTACTATCAGATTGATCAAGGGATGCTCAATATCTTCAAGTGCAAGATTCTTAGAAATATTTGATAACTTTGGTCTCTTCTTAAAGAGGCGAGTTCTTCAGCCCCCAGCAATTGTCAAGCATGTTAGTGGAGACTAGATAATGGTTATTAGGGTGAAAGAGAGCTATGCAGCCAATAATGTATGGAGAGCAGAAATTGTATTGTATGAGGCCAATTTACACTGGTACAGTCGGCTCAGTCCAAGAAATAAAACAGTCGGCTTAGCTTCAATAAAATCCTCAGGTTATATAAGAAGGCTAAGATATCCCAACTTGTCTGTTATCTCCAACTTAGGCCGGTTGTCCTTAGGTCTAGTCATACTGAATTTTATTTTATTTCTATTAGAAGTAATTAACAAGTGCCTTCTTATTAGTAAACTTTATTTTTTGGAAGGAAATAAGATCTGTGAGTGTGTGTGTGTGTGTGTGTAGGTATGGTGTCAATAAATTATAAATCATGAGGCCGAATTGTTCTTCAATTTATTTAACAACTTGATCAAAGACAGTAAACGGATCAACATGGAAGATGACACTAAAGTTTAACATTCAGGGTTTGGTGTGTTTGTAAACCTAGGCTGAGTTTGTTTGTGTATCATATTTTCTTGAAAGATTTTTCTTTTTATTTTCTGGTAAATGGCTGGTCCATGGAACTTATTTTCCAGGTTGAAGGAATTCTAACCGAAACAAACTTGTACATTGGTACATGAGAGACCGATGCAAAAATTCCATGGTTACACTAGTGGGGCCTGTGAATAATACTTTTTTGACAGTTTCAGAATTTGAGGGGCGTATAAATTATAAGTTATAAGAGCAGGCTAGTCTTTTTAAGGAACTCCAGGACCATTAGTTTGGAAAAAGAAAGGCTTTTCCAAGCAAGGAAAGGTTTTTTTAATCTTTGAAAAAGATTAATTTCGTGTGGTAACCAACATTCAGAACTTCGGTCTGAGCACTGCTTGATTGACATGAAATCAGCCTTGCTACTTCCATATTACAATCTGATGGTGTAGGTTTGCCAGCGCTTGGGTCTTATTTTCAGGTACTAGAATGTAGAAACATCAAAACAAATCTAAATAATTACCGGAAAGAGAGATTATCTATCTTATTATGATTTTTATTTTCTTACCTTTTTTAAAGCTCATAACTAGATTACATATTTCATTAAGGAATTTCTCAAGTCTGGCTATAAACTTGCGCACAAAGAATATGGAACATCAAAATTACTGTATATAAGCTCTTGTCATGTTTGTGTTTTGGGTCCAAGGAGGAGTTGGACCACTTAAGTAGGGTCTCCCTGCATTCATAACTATTGTACATTCTAATTTATGACCCATTTGTAATCAATGGATTAACTTAGAAATCTCCTTGAATTTTTTGTTTCTAAGGGAAATAGCTATAGATTTTAATGAACTAATTCTCTGTGACTTTCTTGTATCTGTTTCTATTTCTTAAAATGGTGCTTTCTTTTGTATACGTCCCGTGTACTCGGATACACATATTACTATTATTAATAAAATTAACTTTACCTATAAAAAGATTTATGAACCATTTGTTATGCTCAGAACATTCAAGATATTAAACGAGGAGTTTCAATAAATGGGCATTCCTCATCTCTTTAAATAACTTTGTAGGCTTATTGCGGAATTAACTTTATATTCTAACCTAGTTACTAACAGTCAATTATACTTTTCTCCTTGCGAATTAAGAACATACGATATTTGAAACTTTTGTTATCTATTCACAGGAATGATAGGATTCTCTCATAAATTCACATCACTGAGGTAATAAATGGAAAGAAATGGGGGCGACCAGCCAGAAATGAGAATTAAATAGGTGAGTGTTGGTTAAGGCATCAAAGCCCTCTAAATCCAGCGTTCCTCAGAATTTCTCAAGATCCATTGCTCTTCAAGTACTTCTACAAAGTACAAGAATGATGAACATGGGCTCGAAAAAGACTCAGAAGAAGATGACGCAAGGAGCAAATGCTCGGTTAGTTTCTTTCTCAAAACGGCGATCTGGCCTCTTCAAGAAGGCCAGTGAACTTTGTACCTTACGTGTGGTTGAGACTGCCAATATCATCTTCTCTCCTGGTGGGAAGGTGTTCTCCTCTGGTCATCCCTCTGCTGAGGATGTAATAAACATGCTTGGCCACCATGGCAAGCCAGATGCTGCTACACTTCTGGAACCACAGGCTCACCAAGAGAGAGTCCTTTGTGACCTGAAGAAGCAGTATTCTGATCTGCTAAAGCAATTGGAAGCTGAAAAGAAACGAGCAGAGAAACTAGAGCAGATGGGGATGGAATGCCAGGGATGCAGCTGGTTTTATGCTCCAATTGATGAACTCAGCCTTGAGGAGCTGAAGCTCAAGAGTGCTGCAATGGCCGAACTTAAGGGAAAAGTACTCAAGGAATTAGCGGAGCGTCTGGCCCAGGGTTCTGCTCCATCTGTTGCTGCCAACTCTGGTGGAGGTTCTGATTTCCCAGTCTCTGACCCAAAGGCTGCGCCATAGGCCATTAATCTCTGTTATTCTGGATAAGTTGATGGAGGAGAGTCTGGATTAGCAGTCTTTTGTTATGGGTTTTCAGATTTATATGATGTCATTGAGTCACTCTCTTCCTCTCTAAATCTTCTTTATGTAAGATGTTCCTTTTCCAATAACAAAACCCATGAAAAAAAAATCTTTTAAATGGCTTCTGCTGTGACAATGGGGTGTTAATATGATCCCATACTCTATTTCAACCAAGGTGATTGTGGTAGAATTTCTTGTGACAAACATAAACCCTTGGTTACAGACCCAGGCACTAAGAAAACTCTAAGTTCTATTATGGGCACTTGGGGTACTCGTTTTTGGCCTAATGTTGCTATTCATTGTATTGAAAAGATAAAAGGGGTGAAACAGAATCAGGCAATGCTCTGAACCTTAAATATGAAAATGGCAGTGATACATCTTCTATTGTATTGGAAGGTCATTCAGATCTAGAGAAACGGATGAGCAACTAGCTTCTGAGTACCATGAATTAATAATTTCGAAGACTAATTGAATTTGCATTTGCCATCTCGTTGTCAAATTGTTACAGTATTTACTTTTCTTTGTGATTCTGGTTTTCCATAAAAAAAAAAGGCTCAGCACCTGTACAAGCAAAATTAGTATTCATTCAGCTTTCTGAACGATGGAAATCCAGCATAAGTTTGTTGGCCTAGCTGGAATCAGTCCGAGGTGTGCCATTAATTGCCTTCGTTGAAATAACAATGGCATGTTTAGTGTAGCAAAAAACCTTATTGGTTGCTAGTTCTGCGATATGAATGCCATTTAGAAATCGTTTTGGAGGCTCCTAGTTACCATCATTGTCACTTTTTCTATCCCAGGTTCTGAAGGTAATCTCAATACAAAATCACTAGCTGCTTTTGAGTATTGAGGTAATATTAGATATTCTGTAAATAATAGGAAAAAATTAGTGAAAAAGTAATAATAAAATATTAAATAGTAGTACAAAATAGTAAAAAGTATGTAAAAAATAATGATAAAATAATAAATAGTAGTGGAATATGCTGAGAATACTCCACCATCAAAACTGGACCTAAAACCCCTAATTATGTGCTTTGCAGGAATTTAGATGGCAAGCCTACTAATTCCTCTTTTGTTAGCACTGTGGTTGGCAGAAGAGTTATGTTATATATTACACTTTCGTCTCATTTTTGTTACGTTGTAATGATGTAACATTTTTCTTCAATAATCTAACTAATTCTTGTTATTTAAAATTACAAATTTAATAGTTTAAGGATAATGTCCCGCCATCACAATAGAATAAAAATGAAATGAAAGTGCTGTATTCAACATTTTTTTTTATATAATAACAATGTTTAGTCTAAATTTTGTAGAAATATTATTTGAAAAAAAAACATAAATTCAACCTTTTCTAATTACCATTTTATAATGCATTAAGATCTTGGAACAAAATGGTAAAAAGTATATAATTAGATGCTTGGCTGTCAAGGCATGAATGGCAAGTTTGTATCACATTGGTTAGAAAGTGATGATAATGACACTTATACATGCTATTTTATTCAGTGACAGTATTCAATTTGGATTTTTATTGCTTGCATTATTTATATTTGGAAAATTATAACTATAATAGGTAAGGTAGGACAATAGTAAATTTATAACTCTTTTATAATTATTTTATAAATTTATTTTATTTAAATATTTATTATATAAAATTGACATTATTTTAACGAATTGTCACAATTACACGATAATTGTCATGATTCTAACAATATATTAAAAACCTGATAACACATGATCCGATTATTCAAATAAAAAATATGTGTTTGAAACCCATCTCTTATATAAAAATAAATAAAAAAACAGTATAATAGGAGTACGTTGCCATATAGTGTCACATCAACCGTTCTAACAACTCTTTCAAATTGGTGAAACAAAAGATGGATTTAGTACTTTGAAGGATATTTAGTAGAAGGATTAATGGTTTCGGAGGGTTAAATATAATTCCAAGGGAAAAAAAGAGAAAATTCACATAAAAATAAAAATAAAAATAAAAATAAAAATAGAGATAAAAAAAGGAATTGGATTGAACTGCTTGTGAGCCAAGAGCAGGGCTCGGGGTGAAAGTGTTGCTGTTTATCCTCATTTTGCCATTAGCCATATTCATTTTCAAGCCATTAGAATGAATATTGCTACTTAGTCTTGTGAAACTTACTTATCATTCAGATGACATTCTTGACCTAACACCACCATTTACTATCACGTAGTTTATTAGAAATAGAAAAAATATTCAAACCAAAAGAGTGTCCGAAAANAAGAAAATTTCTATGATGTTTTAGAATTAATCATCTAATTTTTTTTTTACCCAACGGTCAAATGGGGGTACATTTGGGGCGCATAAGGGCTTTATTTTTTGATTTTCCACACTCTTTTGGTTTGAATATTTTTTCTATTTCTAATAAACTACGTGATAGTAAATGGTGGTGTTAGGTCAAGAATGTCATCTGAATGAAAAGTAAGTTTCACAAGACTAAGTAGCAATATTCATTCTAATGGCTTGAAAATGAATATGGCTAATGGCAAAATGAGGATAAACAGCAACACTTTCACCCCGAGCCCTGCTCTTGGCTCACAAGCAGTTCAATCCAATTCCTTTTTTTATCTCTATTTTTATTTTTATTTTTATTTTTATTTTTATGTGAATTTTCTCTTTTTTTCCCTTGGAATTATATTTAACCCTCCGAAACCATTAATCCTTCTACTAAATATCCTTCAAAGTACTAAATCCATCTTTTGTTTCACCAATTTGAAAGAGTTGTTAGAACGGTTGATGTGACACTATATGGCAACGTACTCCTATTATACTGTTTTTTTATTTATTTTTATATAAGAGATGGGTTTCAAACACATATTTTTTATTTGAATAATCGGATCATGTGTTATCAGGTTTTTAATATATTGTTAGAATCATGACAATTATCGTGTAATTGTGACAATTCGTTAAAATAATGTCAATTTTATATAATAAATATTTAATTAAAATAAATTTATAAAATAATTATAAAAGAGTTATAAATTTACTATTGTCCTACCTTACCTATTATAGTTATAATTTTCCAAATATAAATAATGCAAGCAATAAAAATCCAAATTGAATACTGTCACTGAATAAAATAGCATGTATAAGTGTCATTATCATCACTTTCTAACCAATGTGATACAAACTTGCCATTCATGCCTTGACAGCCAAGCATCTAATTATATACTTTTTACCATTTTGTTCCAAGATCTTAATGCATTATAAAATGGTAATTAGAAAAGGTTGAATTTATGTTTTTTTTTCAAATAATATTTCTACAAAATTTAGACTAAACATTGTTATTATATAAAAAAAAATGTTGAATACAGCACTTTCATTTCATTTTTATTCTATTGTGATGGCGGGACATTATCCTTAAACTATTAAATTTGTAATTTTAAATAACAAGAATTAGTTAGATTATTGAAGAAAAATGTTACATCATTACAACGTAACAAAAATGAGACGAAAGTGTAATATATAACATAACTCTTCTGCCAACCACAGTGCTAACAAAAGAGGAATTAGTAGGCTTGCCATCTAAATTCCTGCAAAGCACATAATTAGGGGTTTTAGGTCCAGTTTTGATGGTGGAGTATTCTCAGCATATTCCACTACTATTTATTATTTTATCATTATTTTTTACATACTTTTTACTATTTTGTACTACTATTTAATATTTTATTATTACTTTTTCACTAATTTTTTCCTATTATTTACAGAATATCTAATATTACCTCAATACTCAAAAGCAGCTAGTGATTTTGTATTGAGATTACCTTCAGAACCTGGGATAGAAAAAGTGACAATGATGGTAACTAGGAGCCTCCAAAACGATTTCTAAATAGCATTCATATCGCAGAACTAGCAACCAAAAAGGTTTTTTGCTACACTAAACATGCCATTGTTATTTCAACGAAGGCAATTAATGGCACACCTCGGACTGATTCCAGCTAGGCCAACAAACTTATGCTGGATTTCCATCGTTCAGAAAGCTGAATGAATACTAATTTTGCTTGTACAGGTGCTGAGCCTTTTTTTTTTATGGAAAACCAGAATCACAAAGAAAAGTAAATACTGTAACAATTTGACAACGAGATGGCAAATGCAAATTCAATTAGTCTTCGAAATTATTAATTCATGGTACTCAGAAGCTAGTTGCTCATCCGTTTCTCTAGATCTGAATGACCTTCCAATACAATAGAAGATGTATCACTGCCATTTTCATATTTAAGGTTCAGAGCATTGCCTGATTCTGTTTCACCCCTTTTATCTTTTCAATACAATGAATAGCAACATTAGGCCAAAAACGAGTACCCCAAGTGCCCATAATAGAACTTAGAGTTTTCTTAGTGCCTGGGTCTGTAACCAAGGGTTTATGTTTGTCACAAGAAATTCTACCACAATCACCTTGGTTGAAATAGAGTATGGGATCATATTAACACCCCATTGTCACAGCAGAAGCCATTTAAAAGATTTTTTTTTCATGGGTTTTGTTATTGGAAAAGGAACATCTTACATAAAGAAGATTTAGAGAGGAAGAGAGTGACTCAATGACATCATATAAATCTGAAAACCCATAACAAAAGACTGCTAATCCAGACTCTCCTCCATCAACTTATTCAGAATAACAGAGATTAATGGCCTATGGCGCAGCCTTTGGGTCAGAGACTGGGAAATCAGAACCTCCACCAGAGTTGGCAGCAACAGATGGAGCAGAACCCTGGGCCAGACGCTCCGCTAATTCCTTGAGTACTTTTCCCTTAAGTTCGGCCATTGCAGCACTCTTGAGCTTCAGCTCCTCAAGGCTGAGTTCATCAATTGGAGCATAAAACCAGCTGCATCCCTGGCATTCCATCCCCGAAAGTGATTTTAAGTATATTGATGTATTTTTTTTTACTTAATGATTAAGAAAGTGATTAAAAAAATAAGAAATGAAAAATGCAAAAAAAAAAAAAAAAAATTTAATCGCCCAGCGGTATGGGTCAGGAGGCATAGTAGCCTGACCCAATACCAAAGGATGAAAATTGAATTTTCAGATTCCTTATGCCCCTTTCGTGTTTATTTAAATTTGTTTAATTTTTTAATAAACCATGTGGCACCGACATGCCACAATAAGAGGGCCATTTGAATATAAAATTTCTTTAGATGATCAAGTAAAATTATTTGTTCAAAATACACAACATAAAAAAGTATTCTCAAATTCTTGTCCATATTAGAAAGTTTTAATTGGAAGACAAATAAATGACCAAGACCAAGGATAATGAATAAATAGATTATTCTTGTTAGTTCACTTTTTAATTAGACACATCTAACAATTGATTTTATATTCAATAATACTATTTAAATGTCTTTACACTACACACTATTCACATGATATGATTTGATTTGTAAGATTTAAATTTTAAAATGTATCTTTTAAATCAAATTATGTAATGTAAATAGTGTGTACTGCTACTCTGTAGCCCATCAGTCACTAACTCACCGCTAGGGGCGCCCTTGGGCCAAATGCCACATTTTTATTTTTTTTCTTTTTATTTTTCACATTTTTTAAATATCTTTAAATATTTTTAAAAAATAAAAATATTCCAATATATTAATAATTACTTGCTTAACTATTTAGAAAAAAATTTAAAAAAATTAAATTTATAAACAGTCAAAATGAGAGACAAAATCGTGGGACATATTATCAATTTCCTTTAGAAAAAAGATGCATATTTTGCCAAATTTTAGATAAATAATATGATACATCTATTAGTATGATTATTATGTATAGAAAAATTCTATTCATCATCTTCACTGACATAATTGATTTAATTTTTTTATTTCTATTACTATTGAAAGTTTTGGCAAAGACTCTAAACTACACGTCGTTTAGTTCTCGTCTAGACTCTCTCGGTAGCTCGCCTTTGACAGCGCTGAAGGGCGGCCCGGATATTTGTAAATTCGAGGCACTCTTTATCCGGCAAATATCCGAATTGAGAGAGAGAGAGAGAGATTGGTTTTGCCCGAAAGCAGCTCATAATATGGAACACGAACCGACCGAGCAGAATGCCTGCATGCTGTTGCCTAACTTACCAATGGCTTCTTCATACTGGATTCCTCGGAAGTCGCTTAATTTGATTACTGGCTTGGCGAATGCTTTTGACATCTCCGATTTCATGTAAGCTTTACGTTGCTTATAACGTAGTTACATAGATCGTATGAAACTATTTTCTTCGTCCTGATTACTTTTTTCTTTGAATTCATAATCTATGTTTGTTTTTGTTCTTGTTTTAGTTCTTTACGGTGGGTCGAGTTTGATTCCAGGTTGCTCTTGTGTTTTCTGGACTTTCTTGTGATACGTGATCTCTTAGTAAGAACTTTTCGTTTTTGGGTTTATTTGTTTGTTGACTGGGCCACAATTACGAGAAGATGTATTTTTTTATTGAAAAATTATGTCTCAGCCTGGATGAGAAATTATATTCTTTCGCCTATCAGGATCATTATAATGTTAGAAGAGATATGTCGTTTAATATAATTTTTTAGCACTAACTGAAAGAAGAACTCACAAACGAGGCAGAATATAGAACAAAGCAAAATCATTCAGAAGAAGAATAAGCTTCACAATCATTTTCGTTGGAGAGTATTGAATTGAAGGGTTTTACTGCTAGACTTGCTAATTAAAAAATGGCAGAGGTAACGATAAGCAAAATGCAGTCGACCGATACTGACCATGGAAAACAAAATCAGCTCAAGGAAAGATGCTGATATGTGCCATTTGTCTCTTTTTGATTTCTGAAGTATTGGAGGAAGTTTTAATTTGACTAAACTTAAATTGATCTGAGTTCAAATATGTAAGTCAACTCTAATCACAAGTGTTTTCTTCTAATCATTTTCCTTAAATACATAAGAGAGGCGTCCTTTTCATTTATAAAGCCTTTGATTTGGCGTCAACCATGGACTAAATAAACATAACAATGGCACTGAAATGATTTGGCTAGTTGTGTTGATGATATTGGGACAAAGTACTTCAGATTTCCACTTTGTAAATTAAAATCTCATTGTAGCCCACCTTATGGTTTAGTTCTGGTTTTAGTAAGAGAGGTGGCCTCAACAAAAGATGATCTGACTTTGGAGAAGGACATGTCGCATCTTTCCAATTCCTAGAGGGACCTTCCTGAAGTCATTGATGCTTGTTACAGTAACTACTGAAAACTTGACTCCCAATTAATGTTCTTGTGCAAGAAGGCATAAACTCTGATGCACACTCACATACAAGTCTTCTCTAGGCTTGCATGCTGACCAAGTTTGTTGATGTGACGTAGATTGTTTAGGCTTATAGTTTCAGCCATTAGTATAACCATTTGGACAAAATGCACATTGTGGACTCACACTATTAGGGTTTTGCACTTTAAGCCCCAAAATACCAAAACTGACACACTAGACATTCCAACTATAAAATATTTACACTTTGCACTCTCGTTCAATTCTAACCTTTAAAATTAACGAAAATAGGTAACGTGGCACAATCTTGACAGTTGGGTTTTAATGAAGGTGTAATGTGCAACGTTAAAAGTTTTAATTTTACCATCTTTGCATCATCATTCTTTTTGTTGTGCGTTTGCTAGTGAGTTAATGTATGGCATTTGATATAATGGAGTTGGCGTATTTCATACATAACCTCTTGACATTTATTCTATCCTAATTTTATAATTTTGAAGAAATAATGAGAATGAACTTCTAAGGATGGCCACTTAGATGACTTTACTTGCAAACAGCACCGCTCTTTCTTTCCTTGGTACTATCAGATTGATTGAGGGTTGCAAGATTCTCAGAAAACTTTGATAACTTTGGTCTCTTCTTAAAAAGGTGAGTTCTTCAGCCCCAGCAAATGTCATGCAAATTGGTGAAGATTGGATAATGGTTCTAAAGGTAAAATAGAACTATACAACCAATAATGTATGGAGAGTAGAAAAATTGTATTGTTTGAGGCCAATTTACTTCGGTCCAGTCAGCTTAGTCCAAGGGAAAAAAAGTTAGATTGGCCTTAATAAAAGCCTCAGGTTATATAAGAAGGCTAAAATATCCCAACTCATCTAGTTCGAATCCGTCATCTCAAACTTAGGATACCAAGTAGGTTGTTAATCCTTGGGTGTAGTCATACTGGACGTGTTTAAAGAAAAACTAACAAGCACCTTCTTATCAGTATAATTTATTTTTGAAAGGGAAAAAAGCTCTCTGTCTCTCCTCTCACTCTATTTGTAAGTATGGAGTCAATAAATCTGAGGCAGAAATGGTTCATTTTATTTAACAACTTAATCGAAGTCAGTAAATGAACCAACATGGAAAACAAATCTAAAGTTTAACCTTCAGGGTTTGTTGAAATTCCATGCATATATTGTCTGTTTATCTAAGCTGTGCTTGTTCTCTATACAATAATTCTTGAAAGATAAATAATATATGGCAAATTCTATACACCATACTACCATCCCACTTGCATCCCACTAAGTAAGATGTGGCATATTTATCACCATTGTATGATCATTTATTGAATGCTTCTTTATCATCAAATAGTAATAAATGCGCCACATCATATATAGTGGAATGCAAATGGGATGGCGGTGTGGTGTATAGCATTACTCATAATGTATATATAATTTTCTGGCAAAATGCTGGTCCTCAGACATTGTTTCCAGGGTGAAGGAAATCTAACCAACATGAACTTGGATCCAACTTATATACGTTGGTACATTGGAGACCACCACAAAAATTTCATGGATCCTTACACTAGTGGGGTCAGTGAATAATACATTTTTCCCCGTCTCAGAAGTTGAGGGGCCTAGAAAATATGAGTTATAAGAGGAGGTTAAGGCCTTAAGGAACTCCGGGACCATTTGTTTGAAAAAGGAAGGTTTTTCCAAGCAAGGAAAGGCATTTATAATCTTTGAAAAATTAGTTTCATGTGATTGCGAATCCTTCAGAATTTTGGGCTAACCACTGCTTGATTGACATGAAACCTGCCTTGCTAATTCCATATCACAATCTGATGGCACGTGGTTTGCCAGTGCTTAGGTTTTCTTTTCAGGTACCAGAGTATAGAAACATCAAAACAACTCTAGATAATTACTGGAGGCAAGAAAGATTATCTATCTTTTTCTGGTTTTTATTTTCTTACCTTTTTTAAAGCTCATGATAAAATAACTTTTTTCATCAAGGAATTTCACAAGTCTGGTTGTTCAAGATGAACATGAAGCGTTAAATTACCGCATATGAACAGTTTTCACGGTTTTTTTGTCCTAGGATGAGTTGGACCACTTTAATAGAGTATCCCTGTAATCATAAGTATTATACATTCTAATTTATCAGCCATTTGTAATCAATGGATGAAATCAGAAGTCTTTTTTTCATACTTCGTTTTTGTGACCAATAGCTATTGATTTTCTTTGGCTAACTATTTTTTCATACCTATAAGTCTCCATGTCTTTTTTCATTCTGTCTTTTTTTCATACTTACAAGTCCATGTCTTTCTTTTATCTTTTTTTAGTTCTTAACTAGGTTCTTTCTCTTGTATATGTCCCGTATACTAGGTGCATATTAGTATATTACTATTATCTATAAAATTTAAGTTTACCTATAAAAAGATTGAGCAATGTTAGATACTGTTATAGAGTGTGCAAGTCCTGTGCACTCCCTTTGAAAAAAAGTGGGGTCCACCATTAGAAAAGTAATTTTCATGTGGGTCCCAGATTCATCCACTTTTTTCAAAGGGCGTGCGCAGAGCTTGCATACCCTAGCTGCAAATATCATTTCTCTGAACCATTTGTTATGCTTGAGACTTCCAAAATAGTAAATGAGAAGTTTCAATAAATGGATTGGCATTACTCATCTCTTTAAATAACTTTGTAGGCTTATTGAGGAATTAACTCATATTCTAGCCTACTTAATAACATTCAATTATACTTTTCCCCTTGCGAATTAAGAACATACGATATTTGGAACTGTCATTATTTATCCACAAGAATGATAAGATTCTCTCATAATTTCATATCACAGAGGTAATAAATGAAAGAAATGTGGACAACTGGTCAGAAATGAGAATTAAATAGGTTTGAGGGTTGGTTAAGGCACCAAAGCCGTATAAAACCAGCATCCCTCCTCAGAATTTCTCAAGACCCATCGCTCTTCAAGTACTTCTGTAAGGTGCAAGTATGATGAACATGGGCTGCAAAAAGACTCAAAAGAAGCCAATTCAAGGAGCAAATGCTCGGCAGGTTTCTTTCTCAAAACGACGATCTGGCCTCTTCAAGAAGGCCGGTGAACTTTGTACCATATGTGCTGTTGAGACCGACGATATCATCTTCTCTCCTGGTGCAAAGGTGTTCTACTCTGTTCATCACTCTGTTGAGGATGTAATAAACATGCTTGGCCACCGTGGGAAGCCAGATGCTGCTACAATTCTGGAAGCAGGGGCTCACCAAGAGAGAGTCCTTCGTGACCTGGAGAAGCAATATTCTGATCTGCTTGAGCAATTGGAAGCTGAAAAGAAACGAGGGGAGGAACTAGAGCAGCTGAAGAAGGAAGGCCAGGTAAGCAGCTGGTTTGTTACTCCAGTTGAGGAACTCAGCTATGAGGAGCTGAAGATCCAGCATGCTGCAATGGAAAAACTTAGGGAAAAAGTACTCAAGAACATGGCGGAGCGTCTGGCCCAGGGTTCTGCACCATCTGTTGCTGCCAACTCTGGTGGAGCTTCTAATTTCCCAGTCTTCAACCCAAAGGCTGCACCGTAGGCCATTAATCTCTGTTATTCTGAATAAGTTGATGGAAGAGAATCTGGATTAGCAGTATTTTGTTATGGGTTTGGAGATTTATATGATATCATTGAGTCACTCTCTTCCTGTCTGCATCTTTATGTAAGATGTTGTATGCAAGATGTTGCCAGTAATAAAACCCATGAGAAAAAAATCTTCAAAATGTCTTTTGCTGTGATAATTTTTATGTTAATATTATCTTATACTCTATTTAACCAAGGTGATTGTTGAAGAATGTCTTGTGACAAAAATAAACCCTTGGTTACAGACCAAGGAATTAATAAAACTCTATATTCGGTTATACATTGTAGTGAACAGAGAAAAAAGGGGTGAAACACAATGTCAGGCACTATTAAGAACCTCATATATAAAATGATCGTGTCAAGTGTCGGAGCTACATTTTCTCTGGTATTAGAAGGTTTTTCAAATCTAGAGAAGCGGTTGAGACACTAGCTTCTCTGATTGTTTCATAGACTGAGTGATTCCTGAACTTGCATTTGCCATCTCGTTGTCAAATTGTGTCAGTGTTTACTTTTCTCTCTGATTCAGTTTTTTCCATCAGAAAGGCTCAAACTCTCAGCTGGTTCTGTGTAAGCAAAATCAGTATTCATACAGCCTTTTGAACGATAAAAATCCAACAAAAGTTGCTGTGCATGTGTGAGATTGATTGTTGGCCTATCTGGATTCTGGAATCAGACTGAAGTATGCAATTAATTATTGCCTTTATGAAAGAACAAAGGCCCGTTTAGTGTAACAAAAAACCTGTTTGGTTGCTGGTTCTGCAATATGAATGCTATTTAGAAATGATTTTGGAGACCTGTAGCTACCATCAATATCACTTCTGTCATGAGCAATGGTTTTGGAGACTTGCCTTTATTGCAATTCATGAATTTGATTTTTCAGATACCCGTTTCATATTAGAATTGTATTTTTGTTAGAAAAATTAATATTAGAAACGGTTTAAAATACACAACAAATCTACTCAACTTCTTATCAAAACTGCAAGAACTCAACTTGATGATTCACTTTAGGAAATTTATTAAATATTTATTATTTCCTATAAAATTTATGAGATAAGCAATAAATACTATAGTCAGCCTATTTATGCATCGTATCCTTAATTTAAAGCACTTAGATTTTAACAATAAGTTCAAGTTCAAAAACTCAAGTAGCGTGTATTTATTAAATATTTATTAACAAAAGACATTTATTAAATATTTATTATTTCTTGAAAATTTTATGAGAGTAGCAATAAATATTACAGTCAGCCTGTTTATGTATCGTATCCTTCGTTTAAAGCTCTTAGATTTCAACAATAACTCAAGGACAGAAACGCATATGATTGATAAACTTAACAAAGGAACTTGACCCAAGTTAAAAAACTAAGCAGCTTGTATGGTTGTATTCAAGTTGAGTTTAGGCAAGTTGAAACCGTCTAAACTTGGCTCAAATATCTTAAAACTCGGCTCGAGCTTAGCTTGTATATGAGTTGAGCTCTAACATTAAGCTCGAAACTCGGCTTGATTTGTATAAAATTTAGGCTTCGTTCATATATAATGAGCTCAATTAATCTCAGTTGTATTTTATTTTAGACCTATTTTAATATCCAAACATATAACTCTCATATCATTAAATATCACTCGACTCAAAACCTCTTTACATACGAC
The DNA here is from genome assembly GCA_011037825.1 of Carya cathayensis. Taxonomy (NCBI): domain Eukaryota; kingdom Viridiplantae; phylum Streptophyta; class Magnoliopsida; order Fagales; family Juglandaceae; genus Carya; species Carya cathayensis. Next base: position 81,402 of record QGSO01000459.1, on the reverse strand, counting down.
ACTAATAACTTTTTTCAAAGTAACACATTTTTATACATGAAACCCACATATTTTTTTAATTTTTCATAAATACATCTAAACTGATTTTAACATCTAAACATATCTAAACTCATCTTATGTGGACCTTACAACATTTCATTATCTCGACTCACTACAATTCATAAAAAATTTAATTCATTTCAACTCAACTCAACTCAACATCTAAACAGAGTGCTTAACCGAGCTTGATTAGCTAGAAAAGTTATTTTAAATTTCTTATTTTCTCAATGTAAAAATAACGAATAATAAATAAATAACATAAATGAATCAAATTTTAAATTTTTAAATATTGGTCTCGTATCAAGATTATATTAATATAATATTATAAATATTGCTACTTCATATGTAATATATTATATAAAGAGTTCTAAATGTAGCCCGAATACCCACCGAGTAAGACAAAATAAATAAATAATTTATTTTTATTTTTTATTCCTTTTTTATATTCTTAAATATTTTTTTACGAATAAAAAAACTCACAACATCATTAAAAAATACTTCCTTAATTACTCAGTTAAAAAAAAAAAAAAGATGTACGGGACACAAATTCGGGTCCCAAAGCATTTTCCTTATATAAATATAATGTGTCTATTACAATAAATACAACTAAGCACACGAGTTTACTCTAGTTTTATGAAAAAATATTTTGTAAATCGTTATCGAGTCTAATCGAGTTTTCCATATAAAGTAACATAAAGGTTGAATTTTTATGTTAAGGAATAAGTTTATTTAATAAAAGAATAAGAATATAATTTAAAAAATATTTTAGTTATAAAAATATTTTATAAAAATAAATTTACATATTGAACTAACTTGATGTTGTAGTTTAGAACTTTAGATTATATAGTTATTTTACCATTTTTATTGTAAAGTGAATTCGAGCTACAATCGGTAACCTATTCAAACAGTTAAGGGTGGCAATTCGTGTTTACGGGTCATGTTAAATTATGAATATTTAATTATATGACTCAATTCAAACCCAATCCGTTAAGCTAAACGTGTCATATATTCAAATCCTCACTAGATTCATTTATATAACATGTAGTGTTATGTCATCTATTTTGAGCCGTTTAATAATGAATTAGAAATAAATCAGTATGATATGACTCATTTCAATCTGTTTCATGTAAATGAGTTGAATTAATCCGCATAACCCATTTGACTTGATTAACATAATTTTACATAAAAATTAATCTATATTTATTAGTAGTTACAATATCTAAAAAATAATAATTAGACTACCAAAAGATATTAATATTTTTCAGATTTTAAATTAAAATAAAAATATTACAATCTAAATATTAACAAATATGAGTATAAATTTAAAATTACAATTGCAACAATAAAAATATAAATATATTGAAAAATATCAATATTATAATTCAATAATAATAAAATTGGGATTGTGCGTAAAAATCTAAACGTGTTGTAACGGGTTGGTTTTGTGTTAAGCAAGTTGACCTGTTAATGACCCATTTATAAATTGTGTATTAACGGACTAACTTGTTTTGATCCGAACCCTTTAACATTCTATCTTCACTAATTTTATGTCATGTTTGTGTCAGATTAAGTGTCGTGTCAAGTATTGCCACCTCTTTTCAGACTAAGGCTAAACAAAAATTCAAAAATTTGTTAGAGTTGAGTCAGATTTCTTTTTTAATTTTCAGTAGGAGTTGGAGTCGGAGCTGTTGCTAGACCGACTTCAAGCAACAGCTCCGACTCCGATTCGACTCTCCGATTCGACTTTGACTTTATGCCTCAACTTTGCCCTCTGACTCTGAATCTGNTACCAAAAGATATTAATATTTTTTAGATTTTAACTTATAATAAAAAAAATATATTACAATCTAAATATTAACAAATATGAGTCTAAATTTAAAATTACAATTGCAACAATAAAAATATAAATATATTGAAAAATATCAATATTATAATTCAATAATAATAAAATTGGGATTGTGAGTAAAAATCTATACGTGTTGTAACGGGTTGGTTTTGTGTTAAGCAAGTTGACCTGTTAATGACCCATTTATAAATTGTGTATTAACGGACCAACTTGTTTTGATCCGAACCCTTTAACATTCTATCTTCACTAATTTTGTGTCATGTTCGTGTCAGATTAAGTGTCGTGTCAAGTATTACCACCTCTTTTCAGAATAAGGCTAAACAAAAATTCAAAAATTTGTCAGAGTTGAGTTGGATTTCTTTTTTAATTTTCAGTTGGAGTCGGAGCTGTCGCTAGACCGACTTCGAGCAACAGCTCCAACTCCGATTCGACTCTGACTTGATGCCCCGACTTTGCCCTCTGACTCTGAATCCGATTTTGATATTATACATATATTATAAAAATATATATTTATCTACATATTTATCATATATACTAGTATAGTTATATAACTAGAACTTATATAATTAAATTTATCAATATATTAGTATGAACTAATTATTATAAAATAATATAATTATATTATAATATAAATGGGCTAATGATAGTTTAGTATATTTAAACATTGTAGTATTATTACCATACATAATCAAGTATAAAAATAAGTTAGACACTAGTATTTAAATAAGTATAATATAATAAGTTAATAACACATATACTAATTTATTAAAGTATAATAACATGTAATATTAATATATAATAACATTTAATTAGACACTATACTATAAATCTTGTATAGAAATAAATTAGACACTAGTAAATACATAACTAATAAATCTAGTATAATAAGTTAATAACATATAATACCAATTTACTAAAGTATAATAATATATAATTAGACACTAGAAATAAGTTATAAATAAGTTAGTCACTAGTCTAATATAATAATATGTAACACTATGATATAAGTCTAGTATAAAAATAAATTAAATATTAGTATAGAAATAAATTAGCAGAAAATAATTTAATTTTAGTTTTAATTTTTTCTAAAAATTGAAATTTGAAAATTTACAAAAGATTTTTTTTTTTAATGGGCTAAATATGAAACTAAAAAGAGAAGCCCTTGAAAGTCCAAATCCGACTCAGCTTCGATTGATAAGTTGAAGTCGGATTGGAGCCTACACAAGTAGGAGTCAGAGTCGGAGTTTGGATTTGGACTCTAAATCATCTCATTATTATAACTTTCTCAAATTTTTACACAAAATATAATAAAAAATTTAATTTTTTCAAATATCATAATAATAATAATAATATTAAAAAATAAATTCTAATAATATTTTATTTAATTTTTAATTTTCATTTTATCTTAAAATACTATACTATTATTTATTATTTTATTATTACTTTTTATATATTTTTTATTATTCAATACTTTTTATTATTTTTTCATTAGAATTCATAGAGTATGATTACCTCAGTGCCTATACACAAAACTACTATCCAATCCTCTTTTCTCACCCAAGTCGGTGCTCACACCGAACCTCCCTTCCTGTTCGCACTTGCCACTGCCTCTCCACTGTTCAAGCTGAATGGTGACAGCTAGAAAAAGGTTTCCGAATTCAGAACTGAAACAGCGCGTGTAGCTTAAGAAATGGCGATGGCTATGGTCAGATCCGGTCTTCTTAGAACCGCTTTGCGCGGTGGCTCTCGACCTTCTGCCCCTGTCAAGCGCAACTTTTCCTCCTCTGCTCACCACGACGACGCTCGTGAATCCCCCCCCCCCCCCTCTCTCTCTCTCTCTCTACACACACACACACGTTGATCTATTTTTTTACGTTGCAAATATGATCTAAATGTTGTTTCTAATTCTGATTCATCCCTTCGCATTCGAATTCATTTGAGTTACGGTAAATATCAGGGGTTTTGACTCGCGGAACGATTCTCCGGTTAAAGGTTTTATTAATTGTACTGCAAAACCCTAGGGGTTGGCTCAAGTGGTAAAGGTATTGGGTTTGGGATTTTGCTCCTCAGATGATTTAAGGTTCAAATCCCCTTGGGTGCCAACAAGGCCATCGGACTGGGTATTTTTTTCTTGAGTTATCCATTTGCAGGTAACTCCTTGCCGAGCATCTGTGTGCTCGGGATTAGTCGAGATGCTGTTTATGGACACCGGTGCCAATAAATAAATAAATTGTATTGCAAAATCGGGGATTGTTATTAGGTTTCGTGTGTGTGTATCAGATTTAAAATGGTTTGGGATTTTTCTGCCTAATGTTTTTGGACCCAAATATCATTTTTCGAGGAAATTAGGGGAAAAGAAAGGAATTTTGATTGCCAATAGAATTATAGCTTAGTTGAGTTCCTCTTATTATGAAACTTGAAAAAAAAAAGAACTGTTTTATACTGTGAGAGAGTTTATCCCAACTAGTTAGGGTCGGATATTCTAAGATTCCAAATTGCTATTTCAATTCGAAATAAATTAAGGTTCTTTTTATTTTGGGATAGCATGTATGATATTAGGGTCTAGTTTTCTTATATTGTTGGTTTAGTGCGTGCTTTCTTTGACTGTTGATAATACATGCAGCTGAAAATGGGTAAACATGAATTTCTTGTCATTCCAATTTCTTTGGCGAGGCAACATATAGCTTTAAAATCAACACATATTTAATGACCTTTTTTCAGTTTTGTTATTTATTCTAATCGCTTTCAACTTATGTAATCTTTACAGGCGAGGCAGAAAAATGGGAAAAGATAACATATGTTGGCATTGCAACATGTACTGTTTTGGCCATTTATAACCTATCAAAGGGTCATCCCCACCATGAAGAGCCTCCTGTAAGCTTTCTTTTTGCCCATCTGACTTCTCTGATTGTTGTTGTTACATTTGATCCATGGAAGATGCCTGAACATTTTTTACATTAAACATGGAACCAGAATTATTAGTTATAACTTGAAGGTTCTGCTAGTTACTTTGTACAATGGTGTTATCGGATTTTTCCCATTCATTTTGCATTCAATCTCAACTCCTTTTTTCATGTGACATTACCCAATTTTCTATTGTTATGTCTATGTTTGCAGCCATACCCATATTTGCACATTCGCAACAAAGAGTTTCCATGGGGTATGTTTTCTAACATCATTACTAAATCAGTTATTTTTTTGGTAAATAATATTTATTGATTGTAAGGATAAGCAAAAGCCCAAGTACACGGGATTACTAAATCAGTTGATTGTTTTCAGTAGCAAACTTTTTTTTTTTTTGGATAAGAAAAAAGCAAAGAAAAGCCATTATTTTAATTTTACTGTTAATATTGTTGCATCTGCTTAGTTTTTCCCTCAGTTTGATGTCAATTATGGGATGCTATGACTTCGTTGTTTTATTAGTTGCATCTCTGTTTTGGTCACCTTCTTGTAGTATTGAGCTGTTTGCTCTCGGTTGCTTCATTTGGCAAAACAACTTATTTTACGTCTTCACGGTCGGAGGTTGACATTTCATCAACAGTATCTTGAGTGATGAGCTGCCTTCTCTAGTAGATTGGGAAGTGGATAAACTACTTTTAATTAAATCAAAGTCATGAGATGCATTGTGGTCATCCAAATGGAAGCCAATGGCATCTCATCTGTAGTGATCTGCTAGTTACAAGGTCAAGTTGTTTGTGATGTGTGGGACTTCAGGTATCCCTAATTTTTCTTTTGAGATACGCAAGCACTGAAAGAGGTGCAACCCATGAGAGCAATAAGTGACTATGGCCATACATTACAAGATTGTACTATATCCCCGCAAGAAAAGATATGATGGCATGTATAAGAGTTGGTCTGGGTATCGGATTTTTATTCTCTTTTTGGTGTGTAAGAAACTAAAGCATTTTTTTTTCTTTTTTGATTGGGGAAGGGGGGTGGTTGAGCAGTAGGGTTAATCATATTTCTCATTGCCAAACCCACTAAACCCCTAAGTTTTGATTCAATGTGTACCGCCCCAATCCCACATTGGGAATATGAATAAGCAACAGAGAGTGAGTAGGATCTAAAGGTAGTAATGGGTGTCAGTCTCGCATTGGCTACTTGGTGAAATTGGGCTTTATAAATTATTTTAGGGAAGCTTATAATTGACTAGCCTTTTTGAGGCTATGGAGCTGATTAAAAGAAGCATCAACACTGAGTTTTCTTTCCTAAATATAAAATATTAGTATATCTTATTATTAATTTTGTTCATCAGAGGCTCGTATTTGTATCTGATATGTTTCTTTTGTGGGATCCAGGTCCAGATGGGCTTTTTGAGAAGAAGCACCATCACTAAGACATTCATAGCCCAACAAGGGGATATTTTCCAGAACCTCTATGTTTAACACAGTCCTCTCGTTCTGTCAGGTTGTTTTGTACTACCTCCGGATGTTGATGATAGCTCTCGCTCTTTCTGTGCATTATTTTCTTTTGTGATAGCTTTTTTTTGTACATTATCAATAGTGGCTTAATACTTGCAAGCGACAAGTTGTTTAGTACTTGTTTATATCGTTTGTTGTGAACACTCTTTTAGCAGCTAAATAAAATCGATGATAGATAGTATGGTTTGCCTATGAGCTGATTGCTTTAATAGTTGCAGTTGCAGTTGGTTTAAACATCTTTTAGCGAATGGAAGTTAAATTGTTAAGAGGTTTTTGCATTTAAGGTATATTGCCAGAGGCGAAATTTTGTAAGTTTTAAAAGGAATCTATATGAATGGCATCCTTCTATTAAGGGGTGAGACGAAAAAATGGGAACTTTGCTTCACGTTTTAAACAAGACGAAACCAGATGGAAAAAATCAAGAGGCTCAATATAGAGGTGAGATTTCGTCATTCACGATAGACGAAAATATGGGAACTTGAGATGCTGCAGTTGGATAAGCTTGATGATACTGGCTCCTGCATATACGTCAACAAGGTACAAAGTTACTTTCCAGGCTGACCATCTAATGCATATGGAGAGGAACTGCCTAGGCGTTAAGCATGCATTGCAGCATTTGCCACCATAAGTCTGCTCCATGGTCAATTCTCAATTGCCACGTAAATAAAGTTCTTACCCAAAAGAAACAGAAGGAAAAGGAAAAAGAAAGTAAACACAGAAAAATAAATTAGAACTGAAAAAACAGCGCTTATGTCAACATTTAGGGTCCAAATGATCCATCTAGGACGAGACCTTGTTAAATCATAAGGTTCGCACGTCATATTCAGGCTAACATGAAGGTTGGACTGAATGGTCCTTGCAACCGAAGCAGAGGATTTACAGAGACGGCTCAAGGTGCGCTAGCACTTCCCATTTACACTCGCATGCTTTTACTTTAAGGAAAAATAACGAAAAGTGGCTGTCTTTTGTTTCGAAATTAATAGGAGGATTCTGATGAACATTCAACAGGCAAATATATTTGGGTTAGTTCTTCTGATGTACCATGCAACATCCATAAAAATCAGCTTGCCCTGAACAAAATGGAAATAAAGCCAGCAATAAATTCAACCCATTGAAACATCCTGAATTATAGGATTATTCGGAATATCAAACAAGTTAATCTGTATTGAAACCTAAATCTTCTTTAATTGTTTCACAAAACTCAGATGGTATTTTCTTAGGCATTGAGCACAACAAGCAAAGCACAACAGGTTTGATGGCCTCAAGTAGAAAGGACGAGTGAGAGAGAGATGTAAATGAACGTGGAAATGTTGCAACGACGAAAATTTCATAGAGATGTCACTCCGCAGCTGTGTCATCGTTGTTATGCCCTTGAGTTGTGGTCTCCGGCAAAGTTTCCAAATCGGTACGAGCCTCTTTCTCCTCTTGAGAGATGGAAGAATCAACTTGATCATTTTGGCTGGCATTGCTATCGCTATATGTGTTTGAGGATGCCTCTTTCTCTTCCTGAGAATCAACTGGTTCTTTTTGGCCTGCATCTGTGTTGTTATTTGTGTTGCTCTGATCAGCATTGTCATTCTCATTCCGGCCTGCATCAGCACTGTTAACAGTGTTTAGAATTACATCATTGTTTCCATCCATTACTGAAGATCTGTTGGACTCGGTTTGCACATCACCATTCTCCATTCTTGTGTAAGGTGTTTCACTTGAATTTTGTTGCTCATTGTTGGCAGCTGGTTCAGATTTTTCAGTTTCTTGTTGGATAACATTTTGCAAGGTAGTGTTAGCATGGGGGCCATTCTGCAGCTCTGGCTGACTACTCTCACTACCACCATCTTCACTCCTAGTAGCATTTGTGGAGTCACGATTCTCAAAATTTTCAGTTTCTCTTACACTCTTCTCAGAGTCATTGTGGTTGGCATCAACTGCTTCGGTGCTATTTGTTTTGCTTTCCTGCTCAAAATCATTATTTCCTCTGTTTTCAACCTGTTCTGCATCCTTTGAATTTTCCCAATTGCCTAGCTCACTTCCGGCTGTTATATTTTGATTATGTACTACCGTGCTAGCAGCATCATCCCCTTTGTACTGTTCTTCTCTTGCTTTATTATTCCTGTCACTTCCATCTTGAACCTGATCTTCAGATGTACCCCGCTCCTCTATCTTACCATCTTTCTCTGCTGTCTCCTCTCTACTATGGATCTCGTTGCTCCCTTCCTTTTTCTCTGCACCTTGATCCTCCTTGCTTCTATTTTCCTTAATCTCTTCATTTTCCTTATCTTCACTTTGCTTCTCTTTGCTCTCTTCATTTTCATTCTCATTGCTTTGCTTCTCTTTACTCTCTTCATTCTCATTCTCTTTGCTTTCCTTCTCTTTACTCTCTTCAAACCCCTTGTTTTCACCTTCGTTCTCTTTGTTCTCTTCAAAAGCCTTCACTTCTCTTTCCTTTTCATTGATTTCCTCATTCTCCTTCTCTTCACTCTGCTCATTGTTTTCTTCAGACTCTTTCCCTTCTCTTCCCTTCTCCGTGTTCTCTTCACTCTCATTCTCTTCTCCACTCTTCTCTTTGCTCTCTTCACTCTCATTATCTTCATTTTCCTTCCCTTTTTCTCCATCCACTGCATCCCACTGATGCTCGGTTTCCTCTTCAACTTTATCCTTATCATGTACATCTATCTCACCATCCCCATGACCTTTTATGACATCATCACTTTCTACAAACTTGTTTTGTTCTTCTTCATTCTTGCTTTCTTCTTCATTTTCCTCTTCCTTGTGCCTTGCATCTCTGATGGTGGGCTCTTCCACTTGAGGTTGGAGGTCCTTTCTCCCCAACTTTGCAATTTCACTCACAGATTTATTACCCTCGCCAAATGAAGCTTTCTTATCTCGAGAGTTTCTGAGTTGGTAAAGCAGCCAGATACTAACACCAAGCAAAAGGCATAACTGGAGAGCATGCTTCACCTTGAATCCTTTGGATCTCTGGTTCCTACGAGGTGATGACCTGAACATGATGAATTTCTTTCAGTCTCAACTTGCAAGTCTCGCCCAAAACCTGCCAAAAGTTCAAGTTCTATCAATAATTGCTTCAAAGACTGAAACGTCCATCAAATCAAGTAGCTCCAATGTTGATGGCTGATGTATGCAATTAACCAGTCAAAAACTCCCCAATTTTATCAACGTCTTAAGATGTGTTGAGTACTTCTTAATCAACTAAATCCTCCAAACTTCCTCAAGCATATCAAATATGACAAAGGTATTTTCAACCAAGCCGATCTACACAAGATTAACAGAAGGAGAACGAACATCACCAGTAGTTCAATGATCACAATCAAACTCTACATGTGAAGTGGAATGCGTGCTTAAAAGACGAGACAAGGCCTTCCATTTAAACCGGAACACACTCTCGAACAACAATCCAGAACAACATCACCCACTACGGCAGGACCAAAAAAAAAAAAGAAAAAGAATTCATTTTCTTGAATCATGCAAATGAATCAAAAGTACCACCAAATCCTACTTTGGTTCAACCTGAGGTATCAAACTCGAACGAAGGACAGAAATCTAAAGAAAGGCGAAATATAATAAGTAAAACGGAATGCAGAAGCAGAGCAAGTAAATTCATCCAGATCTAAACATGTGTGTGAAAGCAGAGAACCAAAGATCCGACTCCTACAAATATCACATAAATCCAAATTTGGGACGAGATTGTTTGTAAAGAGACGTACCCGGAAGAACTCAAGCACCCGTCGATTCTGAGTAAAAGAAAACAAGAAATAAAAAGTGAGCCTTTTATCCTGACAAGTTGGTCAAAAATACCTTTACCAAAATTAAAGATTCAAAGATTGAAACAATGGCTGCCAAAATTAGCACTTTAAGCCACTTTACCCAAGGCTCTACAAGAGGAAATTTCGAGCAATGTTACTTACTTCCTTCCTTACTTCCCGGGCGTGGACGCTTCACAGAGATTGGGATCTGGAAACCGCAATGTCAGCAACAGCTTGCAGAGAGAGAGAGAGAGAGTATGCAACTCCGCGGAAAGGCTCCTCACTAATTTATAAGAGTGCCTGAAAGTGGGACAGGAACTGGCCCCATTGGCAGAAGCCAGATATGTTTCTTTCTCATAAAAACGATGCCGTATTAGTACATGGCTCTTGACTTGCCACGTGTTATGCCCAATCTCGTCTCCCATACCGAGTCGGTGACCCTCTGCCCTAGTATTCACTGACCTGTACTCGACTTTTCCCAAATTGCGTTTCACCATACCGCGAATCAAAATCGCCATGGCTGCGAAACTTCTTGCTTCCTCTTCCTCCACTCTTCGTAAAACTCTCACGGAAAAGCTTAACGCTAAGTATCACTTCCTCCGCTGCCTCTCTTCCTCCTCCTCCGCTGCCGCCGCTGCAGATCCTTCTCCTGCGACTGATACCTACGAGGACACCAATGGAATCACGATGAAAGGCGTGAGGATTTCTGGAAGGCCGCTTTACCTGGACATGCAGGCCACGTCCCCCGTCGACCCGCGAGTCCTCGACGCTATGCTCCCCTTCTACCTCTCCCGCTACGGAAACCCCCACTCTCGGACCCACCTCTTCGGCTGGGAGTCCGAGAACGCAGTCGAGACCGCTCGCTCCCAAGTCGCCGCATTGATCGGCGCCTCTCCGAAGGAGATTGTCTTCACCTCCGGCGCTACCGAGTCCAACAATATCTCCATCAAGGGCGTCTTGCACTTCTACAAGGAGAAGAAGCGACACGTCATCACCACCCAGACCGAGCACAAGTGCGTTCTAGACTCTTGCCGTCACCTCCAGCAGGAAGGTTTCGACGTCACCTACTTGCCCGTTGGCCCCGACGGGATTATCGACCTGGAGATGCTCCGGTCCGCGATTCGGCCTGATACCGGGCTCGTATCGGTCATGGCGGTCAACAACGAGATCGGAGTGATCCAACCGCTCGAGGAAATCGGGAAAATATGCAAGGAATTCAACGTTCCGTTCCACACCGATGCGGCGCAGGCTCTGGGGAAGATTCCCGTCGACGTGGATAAGTGGAACGTCAGCTTGATGTCTCTGAGTGGGCATAAGATATACGGGCCGAAAGGCGTCGGGGCTTTGTACATGAGAAGAAGACCTAGGATTCGCGTGGAGCCTCAAATGAACGGCGGTGGACAGGAGAGAGGGATTCGGAGCGGGACCGTGCCGACCCCTTTGGTGGTGGGGATGGGCGCCGCATGTGAGCTTGCGATGAAGGAAATGGAATATGATGATAAAAGAATCAGCGCATTGCAGGAGCGCTTGCTGAATGGAATTAAGGAGAGGCTGGATGGAGTGGTGGTGAATGGGAGTGTGGAGAGGAGGTACGCGGGCAATCTGAATCTGTCTTTTGCGTATGTGGAGGGTGAAAGCCTGTTGATGGGGCTTAAGGAGGTTGCCGTATCTAGTGGAAGCGCATGCACCAGCGCCAGCTTGGAACCGTCCTATGTGTTGAGGGCGTTGGGGGTGGACGAGGACATGGCCCACACATCCATTAGGTTTGGGATTGGGAGGTTCAGCACAGAGGCAGAGATCGATCGGGCAGTTCAGCTTACGGTGGAGCAGGTGGAGAAGTTGAGGGAAATGAGCCCGCTTTATGAGATGGTGAAGGAGGGGATTAATATCAAGGATATTCAGTGGGCACAGCACTAATATCATATGGGATTAGACGAGCCGAGCCAACTTTTAAGCAAAATCAGGGCCTGGTAGCTGATTTTTTATGTCAAATTCAGATGTGACATGTAAGTAAGAGCAGCTCAACTGGCCGGAGAATTCCCATGTTTTTGTTTTGTCCAGGTTTTCTTTCTTTTATAGTTGTAAGTTTGGAATTACACATGGCATCTTCAGCATTTGGTTTGCTTTTTTACTAATGTAAACTATATGAGATCTTTCAGTTCCGAAAGGGCAATGATAATGGAATGATAATGGAGTATTTATTTTGTTGTAGCTGTAATGGAGTATTTATTTTGTTTTCGTTTTTTTTGTTATTGGCTCTTTTCAGTGTGCGCTGCAGAAATCGTGGCTAGTTACCTCGTGTTATATGTAAAGTGCAGGAGTGTTTTGATGTTAATTTGGAATTAATTTCAAGATATTAGATCAAATGAAACGTTATCTATGTCGGATTACCTCCAGCAGAAGAGAAATGGTATCTCTGAGAGAGTGTGTGCGCAATCCAAAGCATCTGTACTCGCGTTCGTACATGCATTTTGTAGGGTTCTTTTATATATTGCTCCCTTTCCACATTTTTAGTTCATATTCAGTCATAAGTCATCCTTAATGTGACTTATGCTGTTTGCTTTTTTGGGATGCTAGATCATAGCCATTTGTGCAAGTTTCAAGTACACGAGTCTCTTGATCATAAGATTGTTTGAAGAGTGGATGTCATTGTATTGTAGATTGAATTTGATTTGGCTACCATTTTATTTCAATTAATTCTTTTGACGATAAAATAGTTTAGTAAAGAGTGTGGGCTATTTACTTATAAAAAAAGAGTGGTTATTTGGAGTAAAGTTTTTATTATTATATGGCATCTAGTAGGGCACTGTAGATTTAAAAACTGTAATGAATGCTGATAGCGTCGGCTTTTTTTCCCCACTATTGTTTCATACAAAGTAGTTGAAGTGCCTGAGGGCATTATACTTGTTGGGGAGTCCTGAGGTTACATTGTCTTTAGTGTCACCTTCAAGCTATAATCATATGGCATTTGGGTTCCTAAGAAACCTCAGCTTCAAATTTATGATGTTGGACCTGAGATTATAAAATTAGGGGCCAGTATTGAATGTTGTTATGTAGGTTGCTTTGTCTTTTACTGATTGAAAGACTTGCTGCATCTTTGAAAGAAAAACTTAGTTCTTTAATATTTTTCTGTCTTCTAATGCTTTTTTCTTCGGAGTTAATTTTGTAATCTCCTTGTACTTAGCTGGAGACATAATGTTATTCATGTTGTCTCTTCCCTTCCATAAATAAATGTTCGTCTCATCCTTATTTGTTGCACCAGATTCTTTTGTTTTTTAGGAAAGTGTACCAGTATTCACAATATCTGTAACATGAGAGGAAAGAGGCCGTGTTGCTAGTATACATGGCCTTACATTTTTTCTCGCTCATGTATTGTTGAGGGAGAAGCCATGTTGCTGACTCACTACTGTTTACTGAGTTTCCCTTGGCAGAGTTTTTCTTTGGGTAAGTTCACGGGAAGTAAACTGCTGATGCTATATTTTACTATTTATTTATTTATTTCTATAATTAACATTGTGGCTACATTTTGTGGCTGGGAAACTAAAAGTTTTGCAAGTTGGCAGACTCGTTGGGTCTTCAACATTGACTTGCAGTTAATATCTGAATTAGATTGCCAACTGTGATTCTGTGTATGCTATATAGAAACTCATAGTTGCTTTTACTATGGAGCTGTGAAATAATTTAGAGGCACCTTGACACAAGTGTGGATAGGCCAGAACTGCAAGCACCTTGCCACTCAATAGTTTCTCAGTTTTTCTACATTGATTTGAGTTGCTATAGCTCCTGCCTCCTGGAACCTCCATTCGGATGTGTATGTTGTGCCACCCCTTTCCGGGTTTTCCCGTTTCGAAAATATTCGTTGTATACATGACTTTGCTCTAGCTGACATAATGAGTTGCATGACATACCTTGTGAGGGTGAATGTGAGATTCTACAAAATTCATTTTATGTACGGAATATGTTCATTGGATTGCTCTAGTCCTGTTATCAACATGTTTCTTTATTGTGAAGTGTTCCAGTTGATTCTCCCTTCCATAAATAATTGCTTTGGCAGTTTGGCTTGCTCTGATATAGAAGCTCTTGAAATTTAGAAGGAAACCTTGTAGGGATGGAAGCATTTATCACATAATCCATTTAAGGAATAATAATATCCGTTTTAGTGCATACTGTGTGTTCTTTGGGCCGCTCTGGTACTTATAACACAATCTGACTCTACATTGGAAGATAAAGCTCAGGAGATGTGTTTCTTGAGTACTATAGTGGCATATAAAAAAATATATATTCTAACAGTTGCAGTGGTAGAGGGAAATTTCCCGAAACTTTGGCCTTCGCGTTGTCCACAAGCTGACTTAATGAGCGATATGATAAGCTGTATTGGGAAGGTGAAAGCGATATGTTGTCACAAGTAGCTTTATGTGCTAAAGGAAAAATCCATTTTGAATCTTTGATGCACAGAATATGTTCTTTTAGCACTATGATTCTTCAATGTGAAGCATCAATACCAAGTTTATTGTCACTCCCATTATTTCGGGGATGAAAGTATTTAACACAGAATGTGTTGAAGGAAAATCTGTTTTAGCGCACAGAGTATGTATCTCCAATGTTGGATATAGAACGTTCTTCTACATAGAGCAATGGGCCAATCCAATAAATTGCTCATATGTCTAGGATGGGAAAAAACCCAGAGCCTAGGAGTATTTAAGCTCAACCAAGTCCTATGGCGGTCATTTCCCCATAGCCGACGATGGTCCTTGGTGTTGTCAGTCATAAGGAAAAAGCCTTTTTGCTGCCTGGGGTTGACTGCTGGGCAATTTTTTTTTTTTTTTTTTTTTTTTTTTTAACTTAGTGATTAAGAAAGTGATTTTAAGTGTATTGGTGTATTTTTTTTTATTTAATGATTAAAAAAGTAAATAAAAAAATGTGAAATGACAAAAAAAAAAAACCGCTGGGTATGAATGGGGCTGCATAGTAGCCTGACCCCAGTCATAAATACAATCTAAATAGAATCAATTACTTATGTGTGTTGCTGGCTTGCTTCTCAGATAGTAAGGTTGCATATTTTATGCTCCTTACAGGTAAAAAAGATGCTTTGACATTCACTAATCAGAATAGAACTTTGCAATCCTCGAGGAGAACTGAAAAGGGTGAAGAAAAGATTATTGCTAAATTTCACAAGTGACTAGTAAAAGCAATAAATTGACCCATATTTGACTATTGATGATTACAGAGGAACTTGGTTGGATGAAGTGAGAAAATATTATTATGATAAGGATGATCTCCCAATCCGTCTTAGTTTCTTTGAAACATCAATCATACTCGGCCTTAGCTCCGTAGTCCAGACATGTGAAAGCAAGGTCAAATACAGCTTGTAATTGCCGCTCAACACAAGCTCCTCCACCTTCTGCCAGGATTGCTGGATCCACAATCTCATTGATATCACATTTTCTTATGCACTCGTTTACATTGTTCCATTCAGCTTGCACTTGCTGCTCAAAAGAAGCTTCTTCTGCCATGAGGACATCGTTAACTCCAGCGTTTATATAAAGTTGACTAGATATCTGCCCAGTTATGAGCTCCAACAAAAGCATACCAAAACTATAGACATCAGCTTTCTCCGTTAACCATCCTGTAGCTACAAGGTTGGGGCAAGTGTATCCATTAGTCCCAAAGAGAATGGCCTGTACTCGAGTTTCATTCTCTGGGATTGGTATGGAAAGTGAAAATCCAGTTAGTTTGGGAATATCATGTTAGTCGAAGATGATATTTCGAAGGTTTATGTCTCTATGGATGATGGGTTTGGAAAACGCATGATGAAGATATGCGATTGCATGAGCAATATCCTTCACAATGTTTAATCTGCTCTACCACCCGATGGGTTGTCGTTGTAATGGAGTTCCAACATAATCATAGGCATAAATCCGATCAGCAAGAGTTCCATTCTGAGTCGATTCGAATACTAAAAGAGGAATTGGAGTCTCGAGACAGCAACCTATTAGCATTAAAACATTCTTATGCGTCCTCATCTTTGCAGAAATAGCCATATCAGTGAGGACGTGGTTCCGTTTAGCATACTTCTTCACAGAAATCTCTCGACCTTCAAGAGAACCCATATGCCATGTATCCCATGGCAGAGCCCGACCAGAATTTTTGTTATTTGTTGCCAACGTAATCTCTTCAACGGAGAAGCTACGTACGGGAATAGGCTTGCCATTACAAGCGGCAACCAGCGTCTCCAATACCCTGCTTCCATTCTCTAGATACGCTCTCTCTTTCTCTTTCCCTTTCCGGCCCTTCAGATTATCTCTACAAAAGGTTGTTGTTTTTGCTCCTTAGTCCCACATCGGTGGGATGTGGATTAAGGGGCCTAGATTAACCTTATAAATAAGAGGCTTAACCTCTTAGTTTAAGTGTACCAGTCAAATGCTTAGCTAGTAACTTTTGACTCTAGTTAAATTCCTCTGTTGTCCATTTTTTTTAAAATGGGAAGAGGTGTGAGTTAAAGTTTTACTAGTGGGGAAAGCTTTGTGGGTGTGATTGGGGTGAGGAGAGAAATTGTGTGATTGTAACAATTTTTCACATATTAGATTTTCTTCTCTGGGTCTGGTGGTTTTTTCTCCTGTTTTGGAGTTTCCACGTAAATTTCTTGTGTTGTTATTATTTCTCTATTTTTCTTGTTATTCCTGCAAAGGGTAGATCCTGTGGGGGTGAATTTGGGAGGTCTAAATTCCCAACAAAGGTCACTAGCTTTTCCACTAGCATGCTTCTCGCCCTTTTTTCCTTTTCCAGTCAATTTTAACAAATGATCTCTCTCTTCACTCTGCAGTAATTGAGCGTTGCCCAACATTTTGTCGAAGCTCGAGTAGAGGGGTGTTTCGTCAAAGCTTGACGGAGCCTTCCTCATCGGTGTTGTCTGTAAGCTAGCGTTTGTTTATTGGAATTTCTAGAGAATTGCCTCCGAAAGTCAATTGCAATTCACCACTGGGACACACGTTAAGTGCCGAAAGCTTGTTGTCTCAGCAGTCAAGTCAACGTGATATAAGCACAGAACTAAGACAAAAGTGCCGATCTTTTCTGTTCCTGACCAAAGAAACCCCAATGAAACAAATGGCATGGCTAGCCCGGCTGGTTCTAAATTGCTTACAGCAAATAACATTATAGAATTACGGGGAGGAAGTCTAATTTCCTACCCTCTTCGCGCAAACGTGTTTGAAGGTTCCTAAAAAACTTATCATTATTGAAGCTTGCTCATTTCCAGGATAAAGCTTAAAAAAGGCTTTCCTGAACACCATACCTATGAGCCACTGAAGGGCATCAATGACTTGTTCAATAAAGCCATTGAACAAGTCCGACTTTTTATAAACAAAAGCAAAAGCTTAATAACTTTCAATACCATTACCAATTCCTTCTATTCAATATAATTCAAAACTCCTAAAACAAATCCCAAAATAATATCAACAATAAACATAGTATATAATTATTTTGAAAATCTTTCCAACATGATCTCTAGTGCTCATGTTCACAAAGTTGAAACCCACCAAGAAAAAGAACATTTGAGTATTTGAAAGGGAGCTTTTTATACATATTTATTATTCTTATAAGTTGTGAGAATTCGTATGTCCATCGTCTGCAATATGCTTTAGAGTCTCTGGCTGTAATACATGTGAAACTACGGAAGTATGCAGGTGAATTTGCTTCCCAATGTGTAAATTCTGCTAACACCCTGTTCAGGTTGAATGATGACCAGCTGTTTTTTTAGTATGCAGGTGATAAGAAAAAAGAAATAAAAACGCACAGGTCCTAAGATTGGAACCCGATTTTGACATCCTCACGGAAAATGATAGCATGGTGGGGAAAAACAAGACTATAACCTTTAAACTTAATGAGTCATAAAGCTTTTATATATACTAAATTACAAAATTTCCCAACCAAATGGAGCTTTGCAATCCTCGTGAAGAAATAAAGCTCTCCTTTGGTACGAAAACCATTTGATACTTATACAAGTGACTTGGAAAAGCAATAAATTGATCCATATTTGACAACTGATGATTATTTAGAGGAACTAGGATGGATGAAGTGAGTGTTGAGGATACTCCAGAATCCTCTCCTAATATTCAGCAATCCTCTCAATGATTGTAGAGATGTATTATTCATTGTATGATTTATTTCCCTTTGTATTTTGTTTCCATGTATAGCTATACGTGTACTCTATAAATACAAATATCTCTCCACCTCTCAAAGTGTGGTGGTTTTACAAAACATTCTCATGGTATTAGACGGTTCTCTGGATTAACATCCAATTTTTTTTTTCTTTGGTCTGTTGCTTTCCTCTTCCTCCATGGCTGCCGAGTCTCTCTCTTTCAACACCATGGTTCACATGGTTACCATTAAACTCTCAGCCTCCAATTACTTGCTTTGGAAGAGCCAACTTATCCCTCTCCTTGACTATCAAAATTATCTTGGTTTTGTTGATGGCTCCCTATCGAAACCTGCCACCACCATTGAAGGTTCTTCAATCGTAAACCCAAAGTTTCTTGAATGGAAGGCTAAAGACCAACGCATTGTGAGCCTCATTCTTTCTTCTCTCTCTGAAGAAGCCATGGCTAACACTGTTGGCCTCCCCACCTCCCGTGATGTTTGGATCGCTCTTGAGTGTTCTTTCAATCATGGATCCAAAACTCGTAAGATCCGTCTCAAAGACGAGTTGTACCTGATGAAGAAAGGCTCTCGGTTTGTAGTTGATTTTTCCCGAGATTTCAAATCTCTTTGTGATTAGTTGCTGGCCATTGGACGTCCCGTGGATGAAGTTGATAAATCTCACTGGTTTCTCCATGGCCTTGGCACCAACTTTGCTGGTTTCTCCTCCATGCAGTTGGCGCTCTCATTGTTGCCTCCGTTTCATGATCTGGTTCCTCTGGCCGAAAGCTATGATCTCTTTAAAAAATCTTTAGAATCTAACTCCCTCTCTTCTGCAGCTTTTACAACCACCCGCTCCTCATCTGGACGTGAAAACCAGTCCTGCTACTGTCGTTCCCGCGGTGGTTCTCATGGGAACTCAGGTCACTCTTCTTCTAGCAATGCCAATAGCCACTCTAATGGCTCTGGTCACAACCAGCGTCCTTATAATCTGAGATGCCAAATCTGTAAAACTGAGGGCCATACTGTTGATAAGTGCAGGAACCGCTATGACTGCTCGGATCCTTAGACGCAGCTAGCTGAAGCTTTTCAGAGTTCTTGTTCTCTATCCAATGGTCCCTCCTCTGATTGGTACCTTGACACTGGCGCCTCCACTCACATGACACCAAATTCGGCATCCCTGAACTCCTCTGAGCAATATGTTGGTAAGGACAATGTTGTTGTGGGCAATGGGGCTTCTTTACACATTACCCGCATTGGTACCTCTTACTCTTTTCTGGACTTACCTTTGCTTGATGTTTTAGTTGTTCCCCGCCTTACAAAAAATCTCTTATCCATTAGTAAGTTAACCTCTGATTTTCCTTTACAAGTTATCTTTACTAATTCTTCATTTGTTGTTCAGAACCACAATACAAGAAAGGTGGTGGCAACCGGAAAACGTGATGGTGGTCTCTACATACTGGAGCGTGGCAATGCTTTTATTTATGTCCTCAATAAATCTGCTCTTAAAAGCGTCGTATGATTTATGGCATGCACGTCTTGGGCATGTTAACCCTTCTATTATTTCTTTTTTTGAATAAAAAATGACAGCTTTCACTTACATCTATATTGCCTAATCCTTCTCTTTGTTCTACATGTCAACTTGCCAATAGCCACAAGCTCCATTTTCCACAAATGATACTCGATCTAATGTTATTTTGGGCCTTGTTCACTATGATATTTGGGGTCCTGTGTCATTTGGGATAATGACGAGGAAATGTTTTGGGCCAAAAATAGGATTTTTGGAGTTCGTGGAAAAATGTAGATTTTTGGGACATATGCATATGACATCATGTTCATGCATTTGGTTATTACATAAATGTATTTTTATCTTGTGGGTGTTTTGATTATTACTTACTTGCGGTACCGTCTTTGGTACTGTAGACTTTGTTGCAGATGAGAAGGAGGAAGCTGAGCCCGAGAAGGCGGCTCCGCCGGAGTATTGAGTTGGAATTGCTTGTGTTGTTGGAAAATATTTCCCTCGCCTATATTTCATGTATTTTGGAATTTAAGACAATGTTGAACTTGTAGTATTTTATCACGCTTGTTTTAAGCAAGTTTGTATTTAAACAAAATTCTGATACTTAGTTGAAAGACTTTTATTACCACTGCGTTATTTTTATGTACACGTATTGCATGTATACACACTTGGCACCTGGCGATGGGATACGTGACCCATGTTGTCATCATCTTGACACATCGATTTTCACGTGTCCGTATGTGGGAGTTGGGGGCGTTACACCCTGCCCCGATAAAACCGATAATGGGTTTCTCATATTATGTTATTTTTATTAATGACCATTCTCGTTTTACTTGCCTTTATCCTATGAAGTTGAAGTCTGATTTTTATGAAATTTTTCTTCAATTTCAGAAATTTGTGGAAAATAAACTCTCTTGCAAAATTAAAAATTTTCAGAGTGACGGTGGTGCTGAATTTTGTAGTCTATGTTTTCAATCTCATCTTCGCTCTACCGGGATTCATCACCAAATGTCATGTCCTTATACACCATCCCAAAATGGTCGTGCTGAACGTAAGCACCATCACGTGACTGAGATGGGCCTTGCTCTCTTATTGCATTCATGTGTTCCCACTTCTTATTGGGTTGACGCTTTCAGTACTGTGACATACATCATTAACCGGTTGCTTGCACCGCTTTTTATAAGTATTTCTCCATTTGAACTCTTGCATGGTAAGGCTCCTCATTACATAAATTTTCATCCATTTGGTTGTCGAGTTTTTCCTTATTTACATGACTATGCTTCCCATAAATTTTCCCCCCATAGCATTTTTTGTATTTTTTTAGGGTATAGTCCTTCCCACAAAGGTTTCCATTGCTTAGATCCGACCACCACGAAAATTTATGTTACTCGCCATGCCTGCTTTGGCGAAACCCATTTCTCCCTTATTCCCAACTCTCCTGTTTGGTCCATAACTGCCTTGGATTATTCCTCCTTTAGTGAGCCCATTCGAGCCCAAACCCCATCTACGCAGGTTGCCCCACTGCCCTACCACACTCTATTTGACCCTATTGCTCAGACCGAGCCCACTTCCTGACGTTTCTATGCTGATCATTTTGTTAAGCCCCTGTAGGTTTCCCAGGTTGACTCCATTCCTGCCCGTGAGTCTTCAGCCTAGCAGGATCTTGTTGTTCTACCTGGTCAGCTCGCGAGCCTTGTGCGTCAAGCCCTTGTCAGCAGCCGATCCGGCACCCACTACCCCTATTTCCTCTCATCTGATGGTCACCCATGCCAAGCAGGTGTTTTTCAGCCACGCCGTCCTACCTATCTTAGCCAGCATGTTTCTGGACTTCTTTCTGCCTTGCTCTCCTCCTCAGAGCCTTGTGGTTTCAAATCTCTGCCAAGAATCCTGCTTGGCTTGTCGCCATGAATGATGAGATTAAAGCTCTCCATGCCAATCACACTTGGGACCTGGTGCCACGTCCCTCCAACACGAATATTGTGGGCTCCAAGTGGGTTTTTCGGACCAAATATCTCTTCAATGGATCCATTGATTGTCTCAAGGCTCGTCTTGTAGCGAAGGGTTATACTTAGCTCCCTGGACTTGATTATACCGATACTTTTAGTTCGGTGGTTAAGGCGTCCACCGTTCGTGTTGTTCACTCTCTTGCTGTAACTCGTGGTTGGCCTCTCCGACAACTTGATGTCAAAAATGCATTTCTTAACGGTATTTTGCAGAAAACTATTATATGGAGCAGCCCTTGGTTATGTTGATCCTCATTTTCTTGGTCATGTTTGCAAGCTCAAGAAAGCTCTCTATGGTTTAAAACAAGCTCCTCATGTCTGGTTTCAGTGCTTCAGTTCTTTTTTATTGAAGCTTGGGTTTTCTTGCAGCCGTGCTGACACTTCTTTGTTTGTTTTTCATCGTCAACAACATCTCATATATCCTCTCTTATATGTAGATGATATTATTGTCACTGGCAGTGATCACTCTCTTCTTGGTGCCTTTATTCGCTAGCTTCATGCCAAGTTTGCCACCAAGGACTTGGGCCCTCTCAACTACTTTCTGGGTCTTGAGGTCACATCTGTTTCAGACAGCCTCTTTCTTAGCCAAACCAAGTATGCCCGTGACATTCTTGTTTGGGCTCAGCTCTTGGATTGCAACCCTGTCACCACTTGCATGGTTTTTGGACAACGCCTCTCCTCTAATGGTCCTCCTTTCTCTGACATTACTCTTTATCACTCTCTTGTTGGTGCCTTGCAATATCTGACTATCACCAGGCCTGATCTCGCTCACTCCGTCAGTCAATTTTTGCATGCTCCCACCAAGGATCATTTTCAGGCTGTCAAACGCATTCTTTGTTACGTCAAGGGCACTCTTCACTTTGGTCTCACCTTTTCAACCTCTGCTTCTGTCACTATCACTACTTATTCTGATGCTGATTGGGCTTGCTTTCCAGATGCTTTCCGCTCCACGTCAGGTTATTCCATCTACCTTGGTGACAATCTTGTCTCTTGGAGTACGAAGAAACAACCCATTGTCTCTCGATCCAGTTGTGAATCTGAGTATCATGCCCTTGCCGCCACTGCTGCTGAGGTTCTTTGGTTGCAACATCTCCTCTGTGATCTGCGTATCACTACCCCTGCTCCACCGCTTCTACTTTGTGATAACAAAAGTGCTATCTTCCTCAGTTCTAATCCGGTCTCTCACAAGCACTCGAAGCATATTGATTTAGATTATCATTTTTCTTTGTGAACTCGCAGTTGCCAGCACTCAACATGTTCCCTCTTCCTTGCAGATTGCTGACGTTTTCACCAAGAGTGTCTCCCAATCACTCTTTGTTCTCTTTCGTTCCAAGCTTTGCATATGCTCTAATCCCACATGACTTAGCTTGCGCCGGGGGGGAGGGGGGGGGCGGGGTGTTGAGGATACTCCATAATCCTCTCCTGATTTTCAGCAATCCTCTCCATGATTGTAGAGATATATTATTCATTATATGATTTATTTCCATTTGTATTTTGTTTCCATGTATAGCTATACGTGTACTCCTCTATAAATACAAATATCTCTCCACCTCTCAAAGTGTGGTGGTTTTACAAAGCATTCTCGGTGAGAAAATAGTATTATGATAAGGATTTCCCAATCCATCTTAGTTTCTTTGAAACATCAACCATAGTTGGCCTTAGCTCCGGATTGTACTCCAGGCATATGAAAGCAAGGTCCAATGCAGCTTGTAATTGCCGCTCAACACAAGCTTCTTCTGCTTCTGCCAGGATTGCTGGATCCACAATCTCATTTTTATCATGTTTTCTTATGTAATCTTTTACAAGGTCCCGTTCAGCTTGCAATTGCTGCTCAAAAGAAGCTCCTTCTGCCATGAGGTCATCTTCAACCATAGCTTTTACACGAAGGTCACTAGATCTCAGCCCAGATAAGAGCTCTAATAGAAGCACACGAAACTATAGACATCAGGTTTCTCCGTTATCCAATCGGTAGCTATATAGCTGGAGCAAGTGTATCCCGGAGTCCCAACAAGACTAGCCAGTACTCGAGTCTCTTTCTCTGAGTTTGGCATGGAAAGTGAAAAGTCAAATAGTTTGGGCATATCATGTTGGTCCAAGAAGATATTTCAAAGGCATATATCTCTATGGATGATTGGTTTGGAAAATGCATGATGAAGATATGCGATTGCTTGAGCAATTTCTCCCGCAATGTTTAACCTACTTCGCCACTCTATGGGTTGTCGTTGTCGTGGAGTTCTGCCAAAATTGTAGGCATAAATTCGATCACAAAAAATTTCATTCGGAGTTGATTCGAGTACCAAAAGAGGAACTAAAGTCTCGAGACAGCAACCTATTAGCTTTAAAACATTCTTGTGCGCCCTCATCTTTGTAGAAATAGTCATATCAGTGAGGGCATCATCTCGTGTAGCACTCTTCTTCATAGAAATCTCTCGATCTTCAAGAGAACCCATGTACCATGAAGCACATCCTCTATGCAGAGAACGGCCAGGATCATAGTTATTAGTTGCCAACACAATCTCTTCAATAGAGAAGTTACATATGAGAATAGGCCTGCCGTTACAAGTGGCAACCAGTGGAACACCCGGTCCTGCTAAGTCTACTTTCTAAAAATTCTTGGGTTTCTATGTATCAATATCCAGTTGAGTTTTCAATTAACTTTTTTTATAAAGTTTATGGGCTCAAATTGCATGTTGGCGGATGTCAATTTTTTTTTTTTTTAAATTAATGGGTTTGCCATTCTAGTTAAATTCTTAGAATTATTATTGTTATTATTGAATCGAATATTTTTATCGGTGATAATTTTTTTTCTTTGTAGTCAAGTTTAGATTTTTTTTAAAGTTTTAAAAACGAGGCCTATTTTATTTACAGATCTAGCCCATGATTTGTTTAAAAAAATATCTATATCATTTTCAAACAGATTAGGGTTACAACTCTAGAGTCCCTTTTCTATTTAAAAACTCTTAAACCTACCTATATACATCTTTTCTCGCACGTCTCTTGCCCTATGGTTCACAACAGCACTGTCTACGCTAACTTCTCAGTTCACCACCTCTAGGTATTTTGAACTGCCAAGCTCCTCTTGGTTGATCCCTGCCTTGAACCACAATGAGGTGTTCCTCGTCCCTTGCAAGCCATTGTGACCTAGCCCTTCCTGTTTCCAAACCACCGTGCACCAGGTAGCCTACACGAAGCCGTACCACCGTCGGAGTCATGCTCCGCATCTCAGCCAAACTTGGTCCCTCATGGCCTTGCACCTTCACCACCCCATCCACAGAAGCCACCCCAAACCGTTGCCATCCTGTCCCGTGAAACCCATGCATGCTACCATCGGACGTCCAAAGAGGCCCCTGTTTTCCCTCACCAAAAACAGAGCAACCCGAACGTCTCCTTCCTCGGATCACCACCGTGCCCAGCCATAGAAAAGCCTTGAGTATCTTTTTCAGTGAAACTCTTCCACACCGTGGGCTAACTTCCAGAACAAAACCACGGTGTGATAGCTAACCATTGCCCAGCCAACGCGAAACCGCTGCACCACTGCGCAGCCACCGTGTGACCCAACCGAACCACCCAACTGAGCCCGTATGTCGCGTTTTTCCATACCCGAAACAGAGGTTTTTGACTCAAATACACACTGCCCTTAAGCCACTACCCCGCCGGTTGCCGCAGCCGCAAACGACGACACTGACAACAGAAGATGCCGGAGGACAAGCTCCCACCTTTGGACGCTGCCCTGGGTGACCCCAGTCCGTAGC
This sequence comes from Carya cathayensis, assembly GCA_011037825.1. Taxonomy (NCBI): domain Eukaryota; kingdom Viridiplantae; phylum Streptophyta; class Magnoliopsida; order Fagales; family Juglandaceae; genus Carya; species Carya cathayensis. Next base: position 55,928 of record QGSO01000459.1, on the reverse strand, counting down.
TCCCCATCGTGCTTGGTGCGTAAGTCCTCCCTCTCACTCATCACTCACTCTTTCTCTCAGTGCTCTGCCTCCAAGCTCGTCGATGAATTCATCTCAGCTATCCATCTTCGTCGACATCCAGCTCCGAGTCTGTGTCGTAGTTGGTCTAGCTCTCTCTCGGTGGTTTTACGTATGTTGGGTTTTTTTCTAATTCAGAAGCTTTATTTGTAAATCTTTTTGTTTAACTTCTCAATTTTATTTCCTAAAACATCCCTTTAGGTGAGTTTTATATTTATAAGTCGCTCATTTTATAAGAGTTTTAAACTTTTATTTATTTTTAAATATATAGCTTATAAAGCAAATATATATATATATATATTTGAATTATATAGAATTGAATTATATTATTAAGTAATATATATATTAAAATATGAATTTTTGAAGTGAACAGTGAGTACAAAATTTTATTTTGAATCCTTTTAAAAGAATATTTTTTATTTAACCAAAAGTTACTAATTTTCTACTTATAATGATTTTGATATTTTATAGTTAGAGCTCAACAGTAAATGAGTTTGAATTTAATACTTTAGTAAGAGATTAAGTTGGATATTGAGGAATTTGGAAAGTGATGATATTTTTAGGTTAAGAGAAATTTAAGTTTTTGAAGAATTAAAATAGGCAATTTGAGTATTTTAGGTGTGATTACAAGTTACGTATTTAATTGGAGATTTATTCAAGTTATATGATTTTCTATAGGTGACGATTGATTATTTATTAAGCACTGTTGTAAGGAATTTTTTTGAAAAACTAAGAAGTTCAGGTAAGCAGGATTCTTATGCTAGAATTTGCATAAAAATAAAATGAATTGAGGTTAATTTATAAAAATATGCATTATATGTTATGAAAAGAATGATGAAAACAACCTCAGTTATTTGTTCGGCATCATTCATGAAATCTAATGAAAGAGAAAGTATTTTTGTCATGACTAATGTAGACATGAGTTTTTTTTTCCTGACATTCAGTTTTCTAAACTGTGCAAAGAGCGAATATGAAATTTTGTTCATAAATTATGTTTTTGTGATTTGATTTTGTTATGTTTTGAAAATATTATATACTCTGATATGATATGATGTGATTTCTAAAAACTTTTGACATACATTCTGAATCTGGATATGGTTTGTGGATGGTGATCTGTTTGACCTACCATGGGTGCTATTAGTGGCTTCTGTTTGGGTTGGTACCAACTGTTCTGTTTCTGGTGCACCCACTTTGGAAACAAAGTGATTTTCTGGTGATCTTTCCTGTGTGTACATTCGGGGCTCCAAGCATAATAAGGAGAAAATTCGCATTCTGTTTCTACTTTGTTAGCTACCGGAGTTTGCACAACCCTATTACGGGAGTTAAACATGGCCTTTGATGTGATATGATGTTCTAGTATGATGGTGGTCTGTTATGCTATACCATAAGACTTTGAATAAAAATATTTTTGAATATGAAGATGATATAATTATGGGCAGTAGTATGTTTTGATAAGATGTGGTATCTGAAAAATATTTGGCATAACTATCTAGTTTTAAATCTGATTCTGTCTCTGCTTTGTTCGGTTAAGGGACCCTACCAAGAGGGATGTACATGGTATCTGTTTCTGTGTGATGTGATATGACTCTGCCAGGGGAAAGAATAGTAGTAATCTATTTCAGTTTTGATATGCTCCTGCTTGGGTATCCACAGATGCACAACCCTACCACAGGGGTTAAACATGGCTGGCTCTGATTTGATCTGATGCTTTGATTGATGATGATAATGAATCAGATACGTTATGTCAAAATACTTTTAAATATGAATAATTATGAAACTTCGCTCTGATTTTTTGATAACATGTTTTTGCTTCCGCACTCTAAAAATGAAAAGGGAAATGTTTTGTTTAGCATTTTAATCTTTGTAAATATTCATGTTTACATACTATTATATGTCCTTTACTTATTGAGTTGTTGATAACTCATCCCTTATCTCTTCAATATTTTTCAGATAATTTTGGAATGGTTCAGCCAAGGATGATCAGGATTATGGAGCATGAGTGAGATGATTATAATGGATTACTCATAAAAGATTTCTAAGAGATTTTGTAGTATTCTAATGACTTTATATTTTAAAATTTGTAAATATCTTAATGAAATGTGAGTTTTAAGTTATAGGAAGTAACTCTTTACTCCTTGTGGGATTGGGGCGTTACAACTAGCTTCTCTAATGCCATGCAGCTTCCATTCTCTAGAAAAGCTTTCTGTCTCTTTTTTCGACCATTCGAACGATCTCTGCAATAAGTCACCAACTTATCCAATAGCATGCCTCTCTCTTTTACGTGTATTTACGACCAGATATGGAAATGCAATAGATTGATACTTTTGTCATCTAAGGGAAAAAAGAAAAAGGAAAAAAAAGGGTCAACTGCAAGTCTGCAAGCCACTCCGCCACACGCTCTTTGTGAAAACCTTTCGTCTCCACCTTCAATATGTCACATATAAGCACTAAACTAACACAAAAGTGCTGATCGTTTTGTTTTCGGCAAGAAAGAAGCCCATATGGTCCTATATTTTGTGACGAAGGGCAAAAAGAAAGGGCTTTACCCGGGGCAGGATCTGGAAAGCAAAACAAAGGCCGAAAGAAAGGGCTTTACATTTCCAGAAAACGACGGGAGCCCCAGCTGGCTTTCTATTGCCCAGGGTGCTTGAGGGGAAGTGTATGGTTTTGAGTCCAGTCCAACACTCGAATTAAGGCCTAGGTCGTCGCACTAAAGAACTCACTGCAAAGAATTCAGAGCAATCAACTAGCTAGCACAGTGGTGCACGGGCCGAGGCCTAACACCCTTACATTATTGTCCAAGCATCATGCCCAGTTTCTGCAAATCTGTTAGAAATGTAATCAAGGGAAGAGGGTCCAAGAAAATGCCTGACCTCGAGGCTGTTTTACGGTTGTCTGATTATCACAGCACCCGTGAATCCGCCCCCATGCCCCATATACATCAAACTGGAATGGGAATCGCAAGGCATGAGTTGTTGCTTTTGGTACGTTGGATGTTGCATTAGTACAAGTTGTCCATGTTCAAGGGATGGGGGAGCAATTTGAAAATGCTGTTTAAAAATTGAGAAAAAGAATATGGGGAATCAGAATCCGTTTGTTTCAGTCTGGTCCCCAGCTTTTCAGTTGTCTCTCTCTACCTTTTGCATCTAAATTCTCTTCAACCTTGGAGTTGAGGACACGGCGAGTGTGTTCACTGTTCAAGACCACACGTGACTGTTGCACCTCATGTTGTACTCTAATATTCTTCCCCCACAACGATTATGCAAGCGAAAACCTCGTCACAGGCCAGCTCGATCGGCCTTCAATTAATTAGCCATCTAATATCGAATTAAAACCAAACTGTTATCGGGGGGAGTTTCAAACGTACGTACGTGTATTTACAAGCACGTATTTATGTCTATTATTTGCATCTAATTTCTTGATGTAATCACCCCACTCTTCTCGGATGTATGTACGTTACTGTATTACCATCTATTTATCATCTCAATCATATCGAATATAAATATTTTCTTAATGTAATCATAAAAGATTACTTTTGTCTGTACGTCTCCAGAGATTCGTATAAAAACAGAAAGGAATTACAGAAAAAAGAAATTAATTGTGAGACTCGATAATTATAAATTACGAAAATGCAAAGTGGAGCCCCTAAAACGTCTTACTGTTCAATTTTATTATTCATGCATTTTAATAAAATTATTTAATATTTAAGGAAGTGATTATTAGTAAGATTTTGTATTTTTTTCTTAATAATTAAGTATGTTAAAAAAATATTTTAAAAAAGATTAAAAAAAAAATCTCCACATTTTTGCTAACGTACGGTACGCTCAACGGTAAGTGTTAGGTGGCCCACTAGCACCATCCAATTATAAAATATACAGTATTTTTACAACCTTATTTTAAATAAATAATATTTTATAAAATAGAGTTGTAAGAATATTATTTTTCACAAAAGTTCCTCCATTTAGAACATGTGTCCGAATTATATTTAAACAAGGATAAAAGCAAATTAATGAACCAAATGAGAAGGCATAAGAGGAGGTTGGTCCTGTTAGATATATTAGATCGATAAATCAACATCTGATCAAGATAAATCTGTTATAGTTGTTACCTAGTTGATGATGTAGTTATCTAGTGAATCACTGCAGATTTCATTTGTATTTTGTTAGTGTTCTGTTAGCATATGTTTAAATATTTGAATACTTGTATCTATCTAGATAATGTAATTTAAACTACTATGTACTCATCTATATATATGAATACACTCGTACAACTAGTGATCTATTGAGACAGACTTCATTTCTTTTATATTTTTGACTTGATATCAGAGCATTAAATTGCTCACGCAACTCGATCCTATATGGCCTCATCCAATTCCTCTTTTGTTATCCCAAACATTACCTCTTTGGTTTCTGTCAAACTAGATGGAACCAATTATCTAATTTAGACTACCCAATTCATTCCTATGTTAATTCATTCTTATGCTTAGAAGCCATGACTTACTAAGCATTGTTGATGAGTCAGAAATCTGTCCATCTCAATATCTTCTTGATTCCATTGGGAAATCTACTTTTGATCTCAACCCAGATTACTTGGTTAGGCAGAAGAAATATCAATTTATTTTGGCCTGGTTAAATGCCACTCTCAGTGAGAAGATCCTCTCCACAGTCTATGGATTGACAACATCCAACTGGTCTGGAATACATTGGCTAGCAGACTTGCTCCTCAGTCCAGATCTCACATTTCCCACCTCAAAAGATAGCTTCAAACACTGCAGCATGGCACTAAAACCTGCTCTGATTACTTGATCCTTGCCAAAAACTGGTTTGATCAGCTCATAGCAACAGGTAAACCTGTTGATGAGGAAGACTTGATCTCCTATGTCATCGGGGGTCTTAATTCCATTTATAATCCTTTCATCACATCTCTTCATTTTGCCACCTGAGACAAACCAATTTCATTTGATGATTTTCAAATTGAATTGCTCAATTATAAGCAATTACTTGAATCTCAAAACAAGACCCTTCCCAGTGATGGCACTCAGTTTGCTTTCTTCACAAACAAACCAAAGTTTAACCATGGCAAGAAACCCAAATATCCCACCCAGCAAGGCAAGCCTTTCAACTATAATCAACCTTCCGCCAATTCAAACACTAGCAACTTCTCTCTTAAGCCACAATCATCTAGCAGCCCCTTCACCTCCAACAAATTCCCACCATGCCAAATCTATGGCAAAAATAACCACCAAGCCCTTGATTGCTATCACATGACGGACTTTACTTACCAAGGTCGACATCCACCAGCTCAGTTGGTAGCCATGGCACTAGCCCACACTCATGGCACATTAGAAGTTGAACAGCCTTGTTATCTTGACAGTGGTGCCAACAATCACATTACTTCTAAATTGGACAACTTGACCCTGCAACAACAGCCCTATCAGGGCAATGTTCAGGTCATAGTGGGCAATGGAGGAGGTCTGCTCATCACCAACACTGGTTCTTCTATGCTTCTTAACTCCAAAAACAAATTTCTTTTACACAATATCTTACATTGCCCTAATGCATCTTCTAATCTTTTATCCATCCAGAAATTTTGCAATGACAATAACTATTACTTTGTGCTCACATCATCTCATTTCTTTGTGAAGGACTTACAGACCAAGGAAACAATTTTTCAAGGGCAGAGTGAAGCTGGACTGTATCCCATGTATCTCAAGCAGTTGAAACTCAAGAAATCTAATCCTAAAGCTGCTCACATTTCCTCTTTCATTGCATTACAAGGTGTCAAAGCTCCAATCAATATTTGGCATTCCAGATTAGCTCATGCCTCCAAGTCCACAGTTGCTAGGGTCATTCGAGAAGCTTTGCTTCCTATTTCTAGTTCTATAAAATAGAATAATCTTTGTGAGTCCAGTCAAGTTGCTAAGAGTCACAAACTTCCTTTTCCCGAGTCCAATAACAGATCCACACATCCTCTTGAGTTAATAAACTCAAATGTTTGGATCTCTCCAATTGCTTCTATCAGTGGATGTAAACTCTATGTTATATTTATTGATAATTTTTCTAGATTTACATGGTTGTTTCCTTTGCAATTCAAATCTAATGTATTCTCCTGTTTTCTTAAGTTTAAACAATTGGTTGAAACTCAATTCTTTGGAAAAATCAAACAAATTATGACTAATAATGGTGGAGAATACCTCTCCACTTATTTCAAAAATTTCCTCTCTACCAATGGAATTTTACATAAGCTCACTTGTCCTCATACTTTTGAGCAAAATGGGATTTTAGAGAGAAAACGTAGGCATTTTACTGGCACAGGTTTATCACTCTTAGCTCAACCCCATCTTCCATCATGTTATTAGGTTGATGCTTTTCTCACTGTCATATACGTCATCAATAGGCTTCCTACACATGTCCTTAACAATTAGTCACCATTCTTCACCTTATTTAACAAACCACCAAATTACTCATTCCTAAAGATATTTGGTTGTGCATGTTACCCTTTGCTTAGACCTTATAAAACCCACAAATTAGCATTTAGAAGCACCAAGTGTGTTTTTCTCGGGTAGAGCTCAAATCAAAAGGGATATAGATGCTTGGATTTAAATTCTCAGAAAGTCTACATCTCCAGACATGTCATCTTTGATGAATTGAAATTTCCTGCTTCTGATACAAGGGCTCCAGTTGCTGCTTCCTCACCCTTGTAGGATATTTTTCCCTCATTTGTCAATGCCTCACAATCAGGTTCTTCCTCTAATTCCTTGTCTCCTAATTTAGTTTTTTTTTTCCTATTATTACACCTCCTACATTCACTGTCCCAACCTCTGCCCTTGATGCATCACCCTCATCTGTCTCACTTGAGCCTAGTTTTCCCAATGACACAAGCTCCCCTGCTCCACATAATGCTTCCATCTCAGAAACACAACCTGCTCCTTCTCCACCTGCTCTTCATACTGATCTTATCTCTACAACCCCACCTATTTCATCCTCACCTGAGCGCCAACTTCCTTCACCTAATTCCACTCCTCTCACCACCATAAATTTGCATGCCTCCTCCTCTACTCAAATCATTACACGATCCATGACCAACCCCTCCAAACCTAAATAATTTCTAGACTACCATCTCTACTACTCCACCAAATATCCTCTCCAAGCTCTTTCTACCATCACTTTACCTTCTGAACCCCAAACCTATAGGGAAGCAATTAAAAACCAGCATTGGCTTGATGCTATGCAGGCTAAATACAATGCCCTCATAGCCAACAAAAAAATTGGACTTTATGTCAACGACCTTGCCATAAGAAAGTTGTTAGGAATAAGTGGGTGTTCAAGCTCAAACAAAAATCATATGGGAGTATTGATTGTTACAAGGCCAGATTAGTGACTTAAGGATTTGATCAAATTGATGGGGTGGACTTTAATGAGACATTTAGCCCTGTTATTAAACCAGCCACAATTAGATTGGTACTAGCATTAGCTGTTCATCATGACTGGTTTATCAAACAACTTGACATCTCTAATGCCTTTTTACATGGTTTTCTTGAAGAAGAGGTTTGCATGGAATAACCTAAAGGGTTTGAGGATCCTCATCTCTCTGATCATGTGTGCAGATTACATAAGTCCATCCATGGACTCAAACAAGCTCCTAGAGCTTGGTTTTTAAGATTGTCACAAGCCTTACTTGCTCTCAGGTTCAATGGCTCCACAGTTGATACATCTCTTTTTACATTCCATTTGAATAACATTTCTGTTTATGTGCTTATTTATGTTGATGACATAATAGTTGCAAGTAATTCCTCTTCTTCCATTGATCATCTTATTACTCACCTTAGTGCTGAGTTTGCTGTCAAAGACCTTGGTCCCCTCTCTTATTTTCTAGGAATTCAGGTTGGAAAAACATCAGAAGGTCTCCATCTCAGTCAAGGAAAGTATGCTACTCATCTATTGAATGGTACAAGGATGGCTGGTGCTAAACTAGCTTCCACACCTTGCACCTCAGGTTCAAAACTTTCCAAATTTTCAGGAGATCCACTCAATGATCTTACTGAATATAGAACTTTGGTGGGAGCTTTACAGTATCTCACACTTACTAGACCTGACCTATCCTTCAATGTGAACCAGCTATGTCAATTCTTACACTACCCAACCACTCATCATCTAGTAGCAGCTAAGAGAGTGTTGCGGTATCTAAAGGCCACCTTACAGTTTGGTCTAAACTTCAGCAAGGGCTCATTGCAACTTAATGGTTTTTGTGATTCTGATTGGGCAGGGTCTCCTGATTACAGGAAGTCCAAATCTGGCTATTGTATATATCTTGGTCCCTGCCTTATTTCTTGGTCAACAAAGAAGCAACCCGTTGTAGCAAAATCAAGCACAAAAGCGGAATATAGGTCTATGGAATTCACTGTGGTTGAACTCTATTGGCTTCACATGCTCTTTCAAGAGCTGCACATACCACTAACTAGTGCTCCCTGCCTATGGGTAGATAATCTTGGTGCTTTGGCTCTATTTGCTAATCCAGTATTTCATGCTCATACAAAACATATCGAGGTAGATTATCATTTTATTAGGGAGATGATATTTAATAAATACATACAAGCAGGTTACATCTCGATAGCAGCTCAACCTTCAGACATTTTTACAAAGGGTCTAACTTCAACCAGATTTTTGCTCCTTTGTGACAAGCTGATGGTTTGAGATCTTCCCATCACCTTCAAAGGGGATGTTAGATATATTAGCTCCGATAAATCAGCATTTGATCAAGATAAATCTGTTACAGCTGTTACCTAGTTGTTGCTGCAGTTATCTAGTGAATCACTGCAGATTTCATTTGTATTTTGTTAGTGTTCTATTAGCAGATGTTTAAATATTTGAATACTTGTATCTATCTAGATAATGTAATTTAAACTACTATGTACTCATATATATATATATATATAATACACTCGTACAACTGGTGATCTATTGAGCCAGACTTCATTTCTTTTATATTTTTGACTGGTCCTACGTTACTTACATGTAGGGCTAGTTCGTTTCCTCATGGCTTTGTGTCATAAGTAGTCACCGTGGTTACTGTTTTCCTTGCGATAAGCTACGTTTGTGTGTTGAAATGATTTTAGATGATTTAAATTTATATGTGAATTGTAGTATTTTGTGAATCTTATTACGATGTATTTAAGGCTGCGTTTGAATATTGAGTTAAGTTGAGCTGAACTGAGTTTTTTATAAATAATAGTGAGTTAAGTAGGTGGAGTAAGTTATATGAAACCCATATAAAATGAGTTTAGATATGTTTCGATATTAAGATGAGTTTAGTATAGAAAGGTGAAAAAGGTTGTGAGTCTCACATATAAAGAGGTGTTAAGTTAAAAAAAGTTGTGGGTCTCATATGTAAAAAGGTTTTGAGTTGAGATGAGTTTAATAATTTGAGAGTTGAGTATTTGAATGTTTGACTGATCAACTTACAATTAGATTGAACTGAGTTGATCTCAGTTGAGTCGGGGCCATTTCTTTCAAAGTTTTACTACGTACAAGCAAAGTCGCGTACTAATCTGATTACTAATATTGATTCCTTGATATTCAAAATTTAAATTAGTACTGCTTTTAATAAAATCTATTTTTTAACCAATCACATTAGATTGGTATACATATTAATTATGCTTGCAACTATATATATATATTTTTAAATAAATTAAAATGGATTTAACACCATAACCTAAAAAATCCCATCTTTTCCGTCATTCTCAACTCTGGAAATTTCGTTGTTGTGTTCATTCGGGATGAGCAGGCAACTTGCGCACCGACTATAGGATTGATTTATTAAGTGTGCAAAACTCGTACCTTGCAACGTTATGGTCTAAAACTCTTGCAATAGTCATGTCTGGAATAAAGATGGATGGATGATAGAAATTCATAGAAACAATAAGGAAAAAGATGGAACAGATTGGAAAATCGATCATGAAATATCCCATCGACTGTCATGTCCTTGAGACTATGATCTCTTCAACGGTAACGACTCTGATCTCCTCTTGTGTCTTATCACTTCCTGCTACGTGAAACTCATTGAGTCCTCTGAAGTCTAAAGCCTCCCGAAGCATTACCAATACCAATATTTTTCTGTGGTTTGAATAACTGTAAAGTGGTTTCTTTCACGTGAACACGAAAGAGGATAAAAAACTTGTGAGTGTTATTATGTATAAGTAAAGTAGTATATTAAATTGCGTATTAATATTGATTTCTTTATATTTAAAATATAAATTAGTACTGTTTTTAATAAAATCTATTTTTTGACCAATCATATTAAATTAATATACATATTAGTACACATTTATACTTGTAATTAGATTTTTCCAAAACTTATACGTGATCTTAATATCTTCTTCTTGTTTTGTTTTTTTGTTTTAAAGAAATGTTTGTCTTTAAGGTTGTCCTTTTTAATGTCTTTACGTTTTGAGAAGTACGGAATTAAGGACGCTATATAAATGAGAAGACGGGACGGTGGCGTGTGATAAACGCAGACAAATACGCCAAGTACTGCATGCCATTTCAGCTTGAGATCTCCTTTGGACTTGGATTTTTGGGCTCTTCTTGAGATCGCCTCAACAGGCGTGCTTCTATCATTTATACTGGCTTCATTTCATCTAATTACCTTGTGGCTGTTGGCTGTATATTCCAACTTAAAAGATAGGGAATCAGCAATTGGGAAGAAGGAAATGCTGATATGTACTGAATAAAGAGAAAATGCAAATACTAATAATAATAATAATATACGACCGATTACAATAGATTCATATATAGATCAGTATTTACGGAACCCATGATCTTTCCCCACAGGGAAAAAGGTTCTAAAAGTTAAAAAAGAGAAACGGCAGTACTATTATAATTAGAATTTACAGGGCTCACAAATAGGTACTTAATTTCTTCTTTGATCACCTGAAAAATAACTCTAAAGCAGTTTGTTTGATTATGGGTTGAAGATGAGATTCCCACATTTGCATTTCCAACTCATGGGCTTGTAGTTTGAACTGTCATCGCCTCTTGCATATGCAGCAGCATTTGAGACCCTGGAAAAGACGTTTCTGTTCCCATTCTGCACTTGCGGATTTGTAGGGACTTGAATGGCTTCACAATGCCCACATGAGCTGCACCTACTCTCGCACCTTGGAGGCCTTGATCCTATTCGAGCTCTAAAAATTGCCTTATCTTCTCTTACTGTCTAATTAAAGAAGCAAAAATAATATGTATTTGGGTTAATTTCCTTCATCACAACCCATGATATATATGTTTCTTTGAGAGAGAGAGAGAGAGAGAGTTTGTGCCAAGTTCTCACCTTGGAAAATGGTTCGGAAATTGTTCTGGCTGCATGAAAAACAAAAATGTTACCTACAATTTGCAAGTATGGTTCATCTTTTTCAAATTCAACAGTTACCTATTTACCTTCAGCAATGAGTCTCAGCTGGGTGGAGCTTATCGTGATGAGAAAGATAGCGGAAATACAAAAGTACCGAACTCTACGGCTGCAAATAAAATTGTGATGACACTCCATTTCGTGAGAGCTAGAGAGATGAGAGCAGAGAATTCTATATGAAATGAAGGGGAAATGCAGTTGGACGAAGAAAGACGAGAGAGTAAATAGTCAGGTTGTTACTGATATAAGAGAGGAATGAATGTGAAAAGTATGTTGTAAGTAATGACAGTAAAGTTAAATGACAAAACAAAAGCTCTACCAATCTCTCTGATCAGTGAGATTGTTGAGGTGATCGAACGGGGAAAGACATATCAGAAAATGCAGAATGCCGAGAGAAAAGAAAAGAAAAGAAACTCATCCCGAAATGGGAATTGCAGAAACCCAATCCGGTTTGATGAGTCCCAATCCAAACGACCAAGAGAACCAACAGGACCGAGGACACAGCAAGGAGATGGTGAGATAAAAGGAAAGAAGCAACCAAAACAGCAAAATACCACAAACGCCAAAGATTTATATAAGAGACAAATTAGTTCCCACTACCGGACATGCGTAGACAGCTGTGGATATTGGGTTTTCGCTTTCGTCAATATCTGCTTTCATTTATTTGTAATTACTTCTCAACATCTTTTGGTATTTCTTGTAGTTAAAATACTTTGGATTAGAAAATAGAAATTGACATGATTTGATGCAGTATCTCAGATTATAAAATATAAAATAGATCTAATGTATTATGTGAAATTATATTAGTTTGTGAGTTTATTTATGTGTAATCTTTTTGTGTCTATAACAGTTCTCTGCTTTTAGTCTTCCTCTATACTTGAGGAGTAAATAAATGATTTTTTATTTGTTATTTTATTGGCACTGGTCATTTAAGAATAAAAGTATTAACTAATTCCGAGGTTCATAGATCCTTAATAATTTCAGAAGAAATTCCCTCAATTCAATAATTTCAGGAAGATTAATTATCATGTCTGTGTTGAAGTTAGAAGAAACAAAATTATGTGCAGCATTACCATGACATATGTTCTCTCCATGTTTAAAGCCAGCCTATTTGGACATATATGTTCAAGTACTGTATTATAATTTTGTTGGGGAAATTATGATGAGTTCCAAAGTACGTACAACACGTGATTGTCGCAGTGTTGGTCTCGGACATACACACGGAGGCCCCGAATAACATGAAAATTATAAGGTGAAAACATAAGTGACACACATACACACACAGGATACATGGGAATGGTTTGGATTTGTCTAGTTGTAGCTGGAATATTTGACCATGTTGGCGCGCTGCATCATACTCTAAATATATATTATCGTACGTACGTAGTTCTTATTCAAATTCTTATATATACATATGATGTTTTGATTACTGCAATTTCCTTCCAATATTAATGCATGCATGCCCAAAGTATTTGTTTCTACAACTGGGGCTTTCCATGTCGTTAATCAAATCTGCCAATCAGATGATGTCAAAATTAACTTAGCATCCTCATAGATTTTCATTAGTAACCACTCAGCTGCTCTAATTTTCACTTTCGAACGCCGAAAATCCATTAGTACAATCATGGAGTTTGGGCGGCCCATCAGAGAGATACACCTGTATCAAAAAAAAGCTTAGGGTTTTGTATACAGTCCCAACGCAGCCTAATTAAATATGGGCCAAAGGTCCATATACAATAGTTAACTTTATACCAAGAACAAGGAAAGTTACTTTTTTAAAAAAACTTTGAATAACCTGGCTAGATGTGAACTTGTGCAAGGATTGACTTTGAATAACCTAGTTAGATCATGGAGGTTGTCGTGGCCACCGTTGATTGGTCATATTTGGGCCATCCACTAGTGGCCAGGATGTGGAGGCCCGGCCTCTCTCTTATTTTACTTAGGATGCGTTGAATGTGAGGTGATTTGGGTCTATCTCAAATATTTTCGTACTATAGACTCTTTAGCATCCAAATGCACAAAACATTTCATAGAGATGTTCTCATTTCAACTCATCAGGTTTCTATATTGTTTTTTAATTGAACAATTCGATATTGTAGCATGGCAGAGGAGTCAGTAAAAATCATCGATGGGCACTGCCCAAGCCGTACAAACAAGCTCTACCTCCATCGGTCTAAAGTCGTACTGCAATTATAAATAATTGGAAAATTTTCAATTTCAAGAAATTTTCAATTATCAGTAGGTTTTCAAATTTTGAATTATTAATAATTCGAAAATATTGATAATAAATTTTCTAATTTAATTGGAAAATTTTGAATTAAAAAAATTTGATGAAAAATAAACTTAGAGAATTAGATAATATTTAATATTTTTAAAAAAATAGAATTAAATAAATCTAAGAACAAAAAATGTGTGAGATTAATTTTTTAACGCCTTTGGAGAATTTTCTCATAATATTTTTGTTTTATAACTAAATCATATAAATAAAATAATTATTTTATCACTACAATAACAAATCAATCATTGATGTCAAACCTACTACTTTTTCAACTTCCATAAAAAATTAAATATATTTCAACTTATTTGATACATTTACATGCATCCAAACATATATTAATAGGACCCAAATGTTTAAACAAAACCTATTCAAATATTTTAATAAGGAATTATATGTGCAATCACTTTTACGTACTCTTTACGTACTCCATTAATATGATTTGATGCATAATCTTTTTTAATATAAAATAATTATTTTGACCAATCATATTAGTGAAGTATATAAAAAGTATATAAAAATGACTCTACGTAGCATAAATCTTTTTTAAAATATTAACAATTTCTTTAAGTAGCCAAATTATAGAATTTCTGAGAGCAATATACTTGCATAAGGCCTAGAGAATTAACATTTATGTCCTAGTCCTTTCCAAAGAGTGAGGCTGACATCTAGCAGAAAAAATTTAACAAAAGATTCTCCATCCTCTATCTCATTTATGTGGTAATTATGGGCTTATGTAATACGTGGTGTTCCTAAATATTAATTCATAAGAATTTTCCTTCCACCGTAGATATATGGTATTATCAAGATCACCCACAGAGCTGTGCGTCTCTCTCCAAGCTGGAAGATGATGTTCAGGGTCCCAATCACTTGATGCTTCAACGTCTCTGTCTAGAATTCAAATTGGATTTGAATTATCGATCTCTGAAGCAGGTCATCATGCTTTATTTATTGTTTAAAATCAAACCTGATGCTAACAGCACGGCCCTGGCTAGATTCCTCTTCTTTTTATCTTCTTCCTCATATTATTTTTTATGTGTTCATTGATATTCGGGCTCCCATTCATGATAAAGTGACTCACGGCATGATTTTGCATGATGCAATCATGATTTTTCTTGCCGTCTAGACTAAGGCTAACAAATTAAGGATTAAAATTACCTCATAAAACAATAGAACATATATAACTGCTAATAAATACATAAGGTCGGCCCTTCATAATTACCTAAAAATTTATTCGAAATTGTTCAAAGCATCCAAAATATGAGGAGGTTCTGATATGCACATCACAATAATGGCATTATGTTAGGACATGTTAAGTTGCTGCGCGCTGTCTAATTTAATTTGGGTCGATAAGCTTTCATATTCATCATCAACATTAAATATCATCAAGATACATACATATATATATATATATATACATATATATCAAAAACACTATGTTTAATCAGTTTGACGTATTCATTATGTACTCCACTGATGTGATAGATTGCATCACTTTTTTTAATATAAAATAACTGCTTGAACCAATCACATCAGTAGAGTATGTAAATAATATGTAAAAATAATTATATGTAACAAAATTATATATATATATAGAGATAGAGAGAGAGAGAGAGAGAGAGAGAGGTGCATCCTTTTATAACAAATGGTTGATATAATATATGTCCTTCTTATCCACATAAGGATGTGATTGCCCAAAGTACCATACCCTTCAGCATGCATGCATACACACACACACACACATATATATATATATATATATATATAGTTTTGTATATCAACGTAGGTTAAGAGTTATGAAATTATTTTTTTCATCATCATCTTCCCACCATCTCATAATGTAAAATTAAATGATTATAAGCTATTCGTTATATTCTATTTGTGAATTAATCATTTAATAACCTATCAAACAATGTTGAAAAAGTCATAATAAAAAAGATGATAAATATAACTTTTCATGTAAGCATACTGATCTAAAACCCCACGTACATAAATTGTCTCTGTATTATTTCATATGTGTGGGTTCCGATTTTCTTGTTCGGTATATTGATAGGTTCTGCTTTCCTTGTTTGGTATATAGATAAGACCAAGAGAAGGGACCCAACTAGTTTGCCAACATGTACTATTGATCAGGATAATTGTGTTTACGTACTTACATTTTCAATTATAAGAAAATTATTCAAGAGTTATGCTATATACCACACCATCATCTTACTTATATTTTACTATATATGATGTGACGTATTTATCACTATTTAATAATAAAGAAATAAATAATAAACGATCATTCAATAAAGTAATATTAATTGCAGTTTATCATTATCACAAGATATATTAATTATTAAAAAACAACAACAATAATAATAATAATAATAATAATAATAAAAGAACAAGAAAAGAAAGATGAGCAAGATAGGTCGTTAACGCCTATTACATTAGTCTATTGTTGCTAATTAGTCAAATCCAGCCACCCTAATTACCGGCATAATATTAAGTATTTGAAAACTCTGTTCCTCCCATATATATTAATATATGAATCCAAATAGTACTGGGTCTGAGATAAAAAAAAAATATAAATAATAGTAAAATAGTAGTAAAATAATTTGTGTTAAAATGTTTTATGAAGTTTTGAGAGATGAGAAAGAAAAAATTAAATAAAAATATTATAAAATTAAAATATTATTTTTTAATATTATATTAATTTAAAGATTTGAAAAAATTGAAATATTTTTTATTTATAAGTTTGAAAAAAATTGTAATGATTAAATGAAAAAGATAAAGTTTTAAAATTAAAAATTGTTTATATTTATAATATTTAAATATTAAAATAAAATAAGATGAGATTAAATCATCTTACCTTTTAATAAGATAGGTAATGAGTTAATTCCAGATATTCTGTTAAAAGTGGTAAAAAAATAATAAAAAAATATTAAATAGCAGTGAATAATAATAAAAAAAATAGATAAAAAATAATAAAAAAATAAGAAATAATATAGAATATTTCCACAATACTGTAACATCCAAACTCGACCTTACAATAATTGAAAATGGACTGCCTGTCTACAAATGTCAGGATCGATAGTCTTTTCTACCTGTGTATTATTAGTGGTCCATGCAAAAGACAAATGAAAAGGTTATATATATTTATATTCGGGCGTACACTTGATTGACTTAACTTTGACTCAGAAAATATGGTGACTTTGGTCACAGAAATTTATAACATAATAATGGGTCTATTTCAAAAGTTTCTTTCGTTAATAAATATGGGTTACGTGTCTTTCCTTTTTCAAAACGATACTATTGTAAAGCATTACGTGAATTATTATAAGAATTAATCTATACTTAATCCGGTTTTTCCTTCAACACCATGACATGGTGGACCCAGTCTGAATGCCGTGTCAGGATTTTGCACCTAAATGGTTCTCCCTCTTCTCTCACGCCATTTTTCTTCTCCTTAGGATTTCTTCTTCGTTTTCAAGTAAGTCTTTTCCTTTAAATGATTAGAAAAATAAAATAAAATAAAATCTTATCCTTCATATTTCTCTTTCATCTCCTCCTTCAGATTTATTTGTCGTCTTCTCCTTCGTGCATAAACCCACTTTTTCAGCTAAGTTTACCTCCTAGATTTCATTTTTATCCTACGGATGAAGAACTTATGGTCTAGTATCTGTGTCAAAAAGTAGCAGGACATCATTTCGATTTGCAAATTATCGCTGACATTGATCTTTGCAAATTCAATCCTTGGATTTTACCAAGTAAGATTAAGCTCACCATCCATGAGTTAATGATCTCTAGTTTTACAAAGCATTTGTAGCAAGACATATACTCTAGTTCTCATCAAGCTTATTGGTTTGGTAATATTGCTCTACTAGTTTGAAGTGAAGGTTGCTTGGATGTTAAAGTTAGGTTAAAATTTGGTATTTTGGTTGGATTGAAAATCTAGCTTGGGATGGAGATATCGCATGCAAAAAGCACAACAATTTGTGGAATTTGGTTGCCTATTACGACTTAAATTAAAGACGAAGACGAATACAAATGGAGAACTGATTTGGGGAAAGTGGTTTGGAGAGGAAAATGGTGAGAGTTATTGTATAAAAAAGAAGAAGAAGAAGAATACAAATCACCGTGTGTGGTGTTGGAGAGATAAACGACTTATGTATAAAATTACCATCTATATTATGTATGTATGTATATATGAAATTACTATTTGTCTAAAAAATTTAGGTTAATAGGAAGAAGTAAATTTAATTATTAAGGATAATAATAGATTTATTATCTCTTACTACCGATTTACTATCTCTTACTACCAATTTACTACTCTACATTGGATATGAAACTTTTATTATTTTCTTTTAAGTATTTTTTTAACATATTTAATTATTAAGAAAAAATTAAAAAAATATACAACTTTACTAATAGTCACTTATTTAACTATTAAGTAAAAAGTAAAAAAAAATAGTAAACAGATGATAGGAGATAATAAGTCTATCATTAAACGCCTAGGATGAACTTGAACAGACAAAACACAACAGTATTGAGCATTACAATTAGTTGCAGTTTTTAGATAAAACAGTTAGTTGCACTTGATTACAAGTAGTTATGGTTGTTACTAGTTGTTTTTCCTCCAACTAAAATCAGTGAATCCCTAAATTAGCATCGCAGCACGTACAAACGTTTATATATTCATATATTTTCTTTTTTCTGTTATTTTGGCCAAACGTGCTTATACGTATATTGAACCAATTAATTATTCATTTTTACAAGAGCTCGTAGATACGTACGTACGGGTAAAATGTCAACAAAATTGATTGTCCATAATAAATGAAAATTGATTTTGTTGGTTGGCAATGGAGTTGTGATCCTTCAAAGCGCATTCAATTGCTACAGTACTGCCCCAAAATTACAATTTTTTATTTTTTAATTTTAACGAGTGGCTCTACCGTCACACATGAGGATGCAAGGATTCTAGAATGTACACTTTTTTTTATTTCTTTTTTTAATATATATTTTTAGTACTTTTAAATATATACTTTTAAAAAAATTTATAATATTATTAAAAAATATTTTCTTAATCATTAAATAAAATAAAAGTCACTGTCGGAATCCTTACGTGTCGCTTTAGCATTTCAGTTTTTTTATTGAGTACAAATTCTAAATAGATAAGTTTTACGTAAACTTTTGTAAAAATATAGATCTCATCTGAAAAAACTGACTTACTTTTTTATAAATGATTTATAAAAAGTTTGTTTATAGCTAGTTTAGATTCAGAGATAAGATGAGATAGTTTTAAATGAAAGTTGAATAAAATATTATTAGAATATTATTTTTTTAATATTATTATTATTTTAAAAAGTTGAATTAAGATTTGAAAAAATTGAATTATTTATTATATTTTACATGGTAATTTAAAAAAATTATAATTATGAAATAAGCTAAAACAATATCTAAATCCAAACCAACCCTTAAAATTTATAACTACTATTACTCTTTTTTACTAGGATTTCCCTTCGGATCCGTTATGTTCATTGTTGTTCTTTATTTTTTATTTTAATTCTTTTTTTAAACATCAGCAATATAAAAGCTTCGTACTTGGGTTAAAGCTAAATAACATATCAGCATAATTTTTTCTTGATTTAACTTCTTTTTTCCTTCTTTTATTTCATTTTCAAGCTTCGGAGTAGAAAAATTCTATTCACAAACATGTGTAAAACATATCTAAAAAAGTGTTTATATAGCATAATCTTATTTGAGAATTTAAATTTAAATTTTGAATTTTATAAATTAAATCTTATCATTCAAGTTATCTAGATAATTTTTAAAAACTGCTTATACACGAATTTGAAAATAGAATGATTCTATCTGTATGCAATGATGAAATGAGAAACATATATTTAAGGAATGCTACCCATCTATCTATACCACGTACTGTTGGTGTTTTAATTTTTATATTTCTATTAAACTAATTGAGTTTTTCTACGTATTATTTTTACACAACAGACTTGATAAGAAAAAAAATAAAAAAGATAAAAAAATAAAAATAAAAATAAAGATAGATGTATGGTATAGAGATGATGCGTAGAATTATTTTATTTCTTATAAAGTTATAATAATTTAACACAACCTTAAAAAAATAACAAGAAGATTGTGATTTAAAGATTTACAAATCTAATTTAAAAAAAAAAAAACTTTAACCGAGAAATTGTGCGAACCAACTGGGCTTGACTGCGTCTAATCAGTAGTGTCAACTTCGTAAACAGATACATCAGATTGGGCCCAGAATTTACAAAACAACAGGCATCGATCTCGTGCTTTAATAGCCCACCCATACCATACCATACCCTCCTTTCTATCCAATCCCATTCTCCAAATTTTCAATCATAAAAAAGGTTAAAAAAAAAATAAAAAATGATATATTTGTCTTTTAGCCTCACAAATTCTATAAAAAGTCTTTCCCTGTCAGCAACGTGGCCCGCCCCCCTTGGTCGGTCCCACTTTCCATTTCTTCTTTTTTTATGCGATTCATGCCTGCCCAATCTATTAATCCAACCAAGATATCATAATAAGAAATTTTATTAATTTTATTTAAAGTTATTTTTACATATATTTTATTATTATAATTAAATGTATAATTTTTTAAATATAAAATAATTATTTTAATCAATCATATTAATAAAATATATAAAAATTTTATAAAAATAATAAGATAATTCAATACCCATGCCACAACTTTTTTTTCTTTCAAGAAAATTAAAAAATTCTCACATTAAATAGTCATGAATGTAATTATCCCTTTTGATTGGTGTTTAGATTGCCACGTATTTCACATAAATATCACTGACCCACAAATGTTTTAAATGTGTCCAACAAATATTTCAGCCCATGCGCGCATAACATTTATTTTATTGAAAAAGTTACTACTTTTCATCGACAAACTATCATCAAAATTCGATTTTGCATCCAATTTTCTTCCATCTTTATGTCCTATCTTGGTCGATGATACCCACTTTAGTTTGGAAAATGAGTAAGTAGATGAGGTGATACTTTCATTCTATCACAACATGTGATGTAATTGAAATTACTGTTATGACATTCTATGATAAAATAGAAAATTGTGTATTCGTATTCCTGGAGTTTTTAAAATTTACTCCCTTTAGTTTTGTTAAGAATTTGTTTTTCAAAATTCCTTCTACTTATAAACTTCAATTTGGTATTAAATACTTGTAAATACGATTTTTCTGTTCAAATAATTGGTCCTATGAATCGTATACAACTTTATCTTAAAAGTCCTGTTAAGTGATTGAAATGATGGCTTAATGAGTTCAAGTTCAACCCTGACTGTAAAACGAGAGGCCCACACATATCAGTCTTCAAGTGGACGTATCTGCCAAATTGCCCCTTCGAATCAATCTACTTCTCTCCTGGCTGTCCACAGATTGCAGCACGAGTTGATTGAATAAATACTTTTAACTCCAGGGCCAGTTAGACTGAAAGAACTCAGCAAGCAATGCAACAGAGATGATGGCCTATCCCTTTGGTGTTAGGTGCGGGTAAAACACTGGCGATTGTTCATGCCATCTTCCATCTTGTTGTTCCTTATTTTTAGACTGTCATGGGAATAATTGAATGAGTTAGGCAGAATGGTCTTTGGTTAGAAAAAAAAATATTACAGCTTTTTCAATGTGTCACGTAAAGAATGAGATGAAGAAAATCAGATGAAAGGAGATTGAGGCGTGAAGGAAACTACAAACAGTCCGAGTAGGGCCTAATGACGGCTTGCTATTAGCTGTATGGAAAGCTAAGCTGATATAGAGCTTTCCATATGGAGGCAGCAGTCTTAATCACTTAACACCGTGATTCTCATTCCTTAGTTACCATCACTGCTATATATATATACCTCCAATTTCTCTTTTTCTGAATCATATTCGAAATAATTCTCTCGTTTATTTCAACTCAATCATGGCCATGTATGCCTCCTTTACACATGTTGTTGCCTCTCTTTTATTTTGTGTGCTTGCATTTGGTCTCTCTGTTATGGGTCGACCCACCACTTTTCTTCAAGATTTCAAAGTCACATGGGCTGATTATCATATCAAGCAGATCGATGGAGGGAGGGCCATCCAACTCACTCTGGACCAAAATTCTGGTAAAGCTTTTTAGTACAGTACTTCCAAAAGTTTATAATTTGGATTTTGTTCAGACAGAGATGACACACAAATTGTTACGTTTCAGGATGTGGGTTTGCTTCCAAGAGTCAGTACTTGTTCGGGCGTGTCAGCATGAAGATTAAGCTGGTTCCTGGAGACTCTGCTGGAACTGTCACTGCCTTTTATGTATGTTAGATTACCAATTTGAAAAACTTTTTCTCCATCTGAACTGAGCTAGCTTTGGGTATACATCACTTTTCTGACCTAGTTGCTGGTATATATATATATATACATACATACATACATACAAATAGTTGAATTCAAACACGGATTCAGTTCGTGACGAGCTAGACTTCGAGTTCCTGGGGAATCGAACTGGGCAACCATACACCGTCCAGACCAATATCTACGCTCATGGGAAGGGAGATAGGGAACAAAGAGTGAACCTTTGGTTCGATCCTGCTGCTGATTTCCACACTTACACAATACTGTGGAACCACCATCATATTGTGTAAGTGAACAGTTTCAAACATACATACACATATTTATATGTATATAAGCATGACCGACACATATCCTTGTAATAGTAGCGATCTGATCGATGTTTTTTAATGTTGTTGTTGTTGTTGGCACTGCAGCTTCTATGTGGACGATGTGCCGATAAGGGTGTACAAGAACAATGAAGCTAAAGGAATTCCATTCCCAAAGTTGCAGCCCATGGGGGTCTATTCCACATTGTGGGAAGCCGATGACTGGGCTACGAGAGGTGGGCTGGAGAAGATTGATTGGAGCAAAGCACCTTTCTATGCTTATTACAAGGACTTTGACATTGAGGGATGCCCTGTGCCAGGACCTACTACCTGTGCCTCCAATCCCGGAAACTGGTGGGAGGGAACCACTTATCAAGCACTTAATGCCCTTGAACTTAGGAGGTATAGATGGGTTCGTATGAACCACATGATCTATGATTACTGTACCGACAAATCGAGGTACCCGGTGGTCCCGCCGGAGTGTTTCGCCGGCATCTAAATTTGCTTAACAATCGAACCGGAAGTCCATGCATCCACCAAAGTGTTTCATACGTTCATATTCCATATACTTTCTGTACGTACATGTTCTCGTACACTACGTACGTCGTGATAAGAGTCAAGTCATGCATAATGGAGGGGTGTAAAGGGGGAGTTACATGAATTATTCCTGTGTATAAATGTCCATGAAGGCTAAGCTCTGGGATTGGGCAAAAGTCAATTCCTTCATGTGGGCTATAATAGCCTATTTGTGTCTGTACTTGTTAGGCATTTTATGTGCCAATAAAGCTTCTGCATAATTGTGAAGAGGATATTCCACAACTCTATGTGCAATGTTTTCAAATGCTAAGCCAAAAAAAAAATCTTCTTACTTTCAACTGATGAGCCAAGAGCAAAAGATCTGGGACCATGCAGACTAGCAGTATATATGTGCAAGGTTTCTATCATCATGTAGGATACAATCCAAGAACGAAAAAGATGTGGTTACATCCAAATTGATTGTTTTGGGTGTAAACGAAAAAGTTTCAAGAATTTTGGGTATGATTTATATTATATGAGGAATGGTTTTGGTTTAGATTCTACCATTCCTGATCATATTTGCTTATAACCTATGATGAAGTGCTGCAACTCTTTCTATATGCATTGAAAATATGCCTCTAGTGGGCACTGAGAGAGGGTCTCAGCAAGCGTGGTCATGGTTTTGGGTGGTTGTATGTGCACGAGTGAGGATTAATGGTATGTACTGTCATGTTGTAGTCAAGATGATTCATAAAAGACCATATATTATCTATCCTATACAGAAACCAGCCCCATTTATAGCCTTGGTGATTGGGGTTGATCAATAACTCACATTTTTCTTATTTTATCAATTTTTTTGTATTTATTCTACGAAAAGAAAATTTTGACAGGCTCACTTAGAGGTCCAGCAAAATATGAGTAATAACAAACTTACAAAAATAATTATCAACAAGAGGCTTATAAATCAATATGATTTGACATGATATATCTAGCACTAAAAAGATTTTTGCAATTAGATACACATCAAATTAAGTAAATTTGTAAAGAGATTATTTGTAATTAAAAATAATACCCTCTTCATTTTCAGCAATAAAAACTTGAATTAAAAAAGTAGATATTAAAACTTGAATTAAGAAGTATTTGAATTTCAATTTTCAATTGCTTGCCCAGATTTTTTTTTTTTTTTTTTGTCAATCTAATATTATCCATTTTCGGAACAAGTGACAAAATGTTGATTCATCCATTTCTATGATGGTGAGGCACAAAATGTAGCTAAAAACTCCTAGTCGTTAAAGAATAAGTCAATAAGCCCTTCACCATTTGAGAGGAGGATCAGATATATTTACCTTTTCTTTTTTTTTTTTGATAAGGAAGAGATAGATATTATTGATATGAATGAGATAGGCCAAAGCCGTGTACACCGGAAGTATTTACCTTTTCTAATCACACCTATGTCCAGCCTCATAAGATATTTACATCTCTTCTAATTAACTAAAACACTCTCAAAAGGTTGGGAATTTGCCAACAGATGAGTTTATTTTAGGTATGTTATCTGTCAAAATAATCACCAGAAAGGGACACGTGAAATATTTTCATCAACATTTTGGATGACACCATAGCACAGAATGATTAAAAGTCACTTTTGGAAGATACAAAGATCGATTTAACCGATACAAGAAAGTTTACAAGGACAAAACTAAAATTCAGGACATTTATCAGGACCAAACACTTGAAAATAAAATCTTCGTTTTTTATTATTCTAAATGATATGTGCAGTCTGAAATATAGGGACCACAATCTCAGACTGCTGGATAGGAAGGCATTAAAATTTGGGACCTTGACACACCTCCAACTGGTTTGACTTAAGCCAAGGGGACCATCCAGTAATTGATTTTCAGTTAACCACAAGAGTAAATGTGTTTGCTGTGGCATATGATACGATGCTGCCAATATAAACGGTGGAAAAACGTTGTCGGGTCTACTTGTTGATATCGATATAAAGTAGTTCACAAACATAGCTGTATATAAAGCCAAACATAAAATAAGCAGGAAGTCTTAATGACAGGCCAGAAGGTAATTTATAAAGAAATAGCCAGCAGTAAAGTCAAGAATAAGGTTGATTGGGTGTGGGATCTAATTATATGTTGCTAATTCAATGGAGGGAAAATCATACGCAGATCTACCTGTCTATATCAGTACAAAGCTGTTTGCAAGCATTTACATATAGCCAAAGAATATGATCACTAGAAATAAAAGTCCCCATTATGAAGAATAAAGTTAAAACAAAGGTCTCATTCGACCAAGAAATATAATCAAGGGAACAGGTTGATGGATAAGATTAGGACAGAAATAAAAGAACAAAAACCATATCTCATTGTTAGATAGAACTTCATAATTTGTAAATCAACAGAGTACTACAAGTGAAACAGAATTTACATCAGATGAAACCCTAATCTAGCATTGATACACTGGACAATGTTAATGAATAAATCAAGTAAAGAAAGTACTTTATATATATATTTTTATAAGTAGTAAACTTTTGTTCCATCAGTGCTGTAAGATTCCTGCAAAAAGAGCAAGTTCCTGGTCTTGAACATTTGTTGTTTGAGTTGTGTCAAGGAAAAGACTCTTCTGCTCAATGAGAAGGTATGGACAATTCCTGAATAGAAAATCGAATAAACTGTAGTGAAAGTATGCACCAAAAATCATGAATACAACAAATTATCAGAACACTACAGGACTCAGACATTAAGGACACCACAGTGGCAAAAATCACAACTAACAGCTAAAGATATATTCATGCATGAACCAAATATAAAGTTACGACGATAATTAAGAACCCACATACTGCCTCGTTGTGATGATGGAGGTTGCTTTACCAAGATAAATACCATTGAAAGCCTTACCAAGTGATATCATCACATCTATAGTCAGTTCTGGCTCATCTGTTAGTTCCTAGCTCATCATCACATTAATATTAGAAAAGTAATAGCATATGATTAGAGAACAAGTCAGTTAACATCTAAGAAAAGGCATACAGAAATACCAACAGGAAGACATTGAGCATAACAAATTCCCAACTTGCTAATAATTCTTTTGTACCTCAGTGGGTGTTAGTTGTCTCCAGAACACATGCAAGATTTTCCGAGTATGGCTGACTTTTATACTGTGCAGAAGATCATAATGCACAAATAAAGAATATTACTGCTTTTTTATATTCTCTCCCAATGCTCCAATTGTTGATGAAGCAATCCATTTTCAGAAAAATATAGAAAAAGTGTGCACCGATTCAAAGAACTTTAGCAATGCATGATACCAAGATCAAGCAGCAGGTATTAAAGCTTCGCCCTTATATCCAACGCAAAGAAAATATATTGACACTTATTATATATGATAGAGAACTTCAAAGTATTATACTGTTAATATGAAGCATTGCCATTGAATGTCCATATTTTTCTCTGGGGTGCCACCTATCGGGGGAGGATGGGCTGGATACCACCATCTAGGAAAACCCAATAGATACTGAGCCAATATAGAAAAGTTTTTTAATAGATATTAATTGAGCAAGGAAGCTTGCACATCCAAGAGGAATGCATC
Source organism: Carya cathayensis (assembly GCA_011037825.1). Classification (NCBI taxonomy): domain Eukaryota; kingdom Viridiplantae; phylum Streptophyta; class Magnoliopsida; order Fagales; family Juglandaceae; genus Carya; species Carya cathayensis. The sequence goes on along the minus strand of QGSO01000459.1, from coordinate 29,406 downwards.
TCTTTTGTATGTAAAGAGATTCTGAATATTTTTCTTACATAACAAGTATCCATCAATGGTATACCATTTTGGATAATCAAAAATATAAACTAAAAAAATTTAATACCAACTAATAGAAAAGAGAAACGTTCTATCAATACATGGATAATCAAAAACTGGCTCACCTATATTGATTTGGCGATGGGACATTGAATGTGAAGCTGCTTACAGTCAACAACCCAAAGAGATTAGTATATCAGCCAAATTATACCAAAAGTACTGAAGCTTCTCCAGATGCTGTGTACACAATAAAGTAGTTGCATCCTTTAATAAAAGTAAGAAGCTGTGAGCAGATACAATGAAAATGACACACCATGCCTTAGGGAAGTAGCTAGTAGCAAATGATTGAAAAGCTCAAGACTTAATTAAAAGATCTTGCAACAAGTAACTTTAAAAAATGCAATCTCGAGCTTATGGATTATTTTATGTAAAAAGAAAATATGGTACATCCTCTTGAAGGAATCTCAAAGATAACTAAAGCCTATTAATGCAAAACTTCAACTACTAATGATATTGAAGAAGACCAACAGTTGATACCATAGGTGGACTTTTGCTTGCATCCCTGCCAATCAAATTTAGCAAAAGGCTCAGTCCACCACACGAAATAAGAAGTATAAACAAGTAGAGAAATTCAGGGGACCATGACATATAATAAATATAAAAATTCACAACAATTTATAGACTTGACAGCAGGATATACAAGCATCCTCGGAGGAATCTTTAGTACACTTCACGGTTAAATGCTTTAACACTTATAGCCCATAAAATTAGGCATTCAGGTCGACTAGCACCAAGCTAAATTCCTATGTAATTCAATCTAAATCCTCCATCTGCTGCCAAAAAGTTCTCTCTATATTTCAGTTTGGACTCTAATATGTTCCATAGAAGGTAAGAGAGGAAACAAAGATACACGATGCATGCTACCATGTAAATCAGGCTTTGATGAACATGTTTGATTCCATCGTCGGTAAATTGTTATAGAGGATAAAGGTCACAAACGAAGAAGTGTTGATCTGTGGAAGATGAAGCTGGTTTCTCTGAGAAGAAAGGCAAGACTTTGAATTCTGGAGATTAAACCAGACAACAGTATCAACCCAGTTGACTCTCACCTACTAACCCATTCCGGCCAGCTCTTTCCAGGGAGGGGAAGAAGCTCCATTATCCCCTCCCCAGACCACCATTTCCCTTCAATTCTTGGAAAATCCTTCAAGAGTCACTCAATTTGGATCTTCAGTCCATATTGGAAAATCCTTCTGGGAAATTTAGGCAATTTATAATGTGTTTTGATTGTTCTTTGTATCTGGATCCAATCTCCACCTGTTGTAATGTCAGATCTTCACCGCATCTCACCAGATGCTCCCATCCTACCTCTTCTTTCTGTACACGCAATGACCAAAATTGGTACATACTATAACGATCTTTAAGGAAGCTCTCTAGGGTTCCAGATTACTATATAATATGAAAAATACAAGTTCATATTGAACATTGTTGACATTAATTTGTATCCAAAACTAAATTACAAACCATGTTGCATTACAAACCATCCAAGTTCTCCATTTCAAAAGGAGATACAGTTTTGATAACTCTAGGGCTTTGTTAGCTTAAAGAGAAATAAAGGCTACAAGAAATAAGTTACAACGTAAAATGGCTATTGCTGCAATCAAAGATGAGAAATGACTAAAGGATAGGCCTGTTCTATTCCCCACAACCCAACTTTGCTCGAGCAAAGAATGCAGATGATTCATTTTGGGAATACAGAATTAAGGTTCATCCTTATACTATTTTAACAATTCAAGCATGAGTAATGGGAGTTTTCTGGGTTTACATATATAGTTTCATATTTCCAAAAATATCTTAACTGTTTCAGGGTATTATGAAGAATGTTCAGAGACATTAACCCATTATTTTTCACAATAAACTTAAGGAATGTCATTGATCCAAAACAATAAAATGTAACACAATAGAATCAATTGAAAGAAGTCCCAGTTTTCCAATGAAAAATGAACTTGTGAGGAAACACTGTATCAGTTTTTCCTTTGAACTTTTTTTTCTCCCTTCACACAATTACATTCAGTTTTCCAATTTTTACCTTGGAAATATAAGACATGACTAAAAATTGAGCATAATTTCAACTTAACTTAGATTAGATGCAAGTATTGTTGCGCCACATTGCCACAAGATGATACTTCCATTCCCAAGTACTGAAACAAAACCGAATACACAAGAATGGCAATAGTAATTACCTATGATGGTCAAGTTACCTTATATTAGATACTTTCATGCCACCGAACCAATGCCACGCTCGGAGGGTATGGCCCACACTTCGGAGGGGCCCAAACATCACCATTCCTTGCAACATCTTGATGGTATTTCTTTTCACTCCGAGAGACAATCTGTCGTGCTCTCTCCTCTCTTTGTTGAAAGTAGACATCCATACTTACTTTCCTTTCCATCGAACTCGCCATTGTACTTCTCAAAGCAGTCAAGTTTGGTGCAAAATTAGCCAATGCAGCTTTCAAACAAAGTATAGCAATGATTGTATAAAAAAAACACCTTTATGGTATTTCCCTCCTTGACTCCGTTGAAGAATCTGAGCCTAGACCATAGGATAAAAATAATGGAAGGTGGTGTATAGGATCCTACATTGCTTGGGAATGAGAAGTTTTTACTCTTTGTAAGGTTCTAATTGGCGCCTCAATTGTATTATTGATTAATCTTTTGGAGTATAGTCCATGTGGTTTGAGCTTTTCATTAGGATGTTACAAATGGTATCTGAACCTATCCCAACCAGAAATATGGGACTTGAGTTGTGCAACCTATGACGGACGGGCCCGAAGAGGATTTCGGGAATTTAAAAGGGAGATTGTGATACCCCATATGATAAGTGAGGGTAAGCGGTGTATGGGATCCCACATTATTTGGGAAAGAGAAGTTTTTACTCTTTATAATGTTTCAATGGAGCTCTAATTGTATCATTGACTAGTCCTTTTGGAGTATAGGCCAAGTGGTTTGGGCCTTCTATTTTTTTTTATAAGTAAACAATTATATTTATATGAATAGGCATAGCCCAAGTACACAAGATGGTACACAAGATGGGCATTCTATTGTGGCGTTACAATTTGAGCATAGACTATTTTCCGGCCTCCATGGGCCCTTTGTTTTTAATTTCCATGTATTGTATTTGTTGTAAAAAGATATTTTTTCAGGGCTCACCCTCTTCTTTTGTATTTCTCCTTTAAATTTAATATAATGTTTGCTAAAAAATAGAAAGATGTGGAGCCAATGATGCCACAAGTAATGATGGCATTGAGAGTATAGATGGGAATGGGGGGTAATGATTGCAGTGAAGATGGTGGCAGTAGTGGCAGCAGCTCATTTGATAAAAACAAATGTATGCTAGAGGTAAACGATTAGCAGAACAAAACGAGGTAAAACCAATGTTGCCATTAGTTATGGTGGCATTCAGTGTATAGATGGGGATGGGTGGCAATGATTACTGTGAAGATGGTGGCAATGGTGGCAGCAATTCCTATGGCATCAAAACATGGTTGCAGGGACCATGTTTGTGATTCAACGAAAAGCAATAGCCAGGCAGTGGAAACCATAGTAGTGAAAGTGACGAAGTGATAGAAAAGTGGAGAAGGTGGACGCAACAGCGATTAAGGTAGCACAATAATGGTACTGCTGGTGGTGGGTCCTTGGTGGTTACAGAGTTTGTAATATCAGAAATGACAGCAATGGTGGTGGTGGTGGTGGTGATACGCCAGTTCGGAGGAACGAACTGGTGGGGTAAACAGTGAAAATGGTGACTACTGTTATATATAAGGGAATCACCACCTAGCAGTGCCAGTGTGGTGACAACAAATTTGAGCTCGAGGCCCTCGCAGAGTGGTTATTGGCATTTTGGAGGAATTTTAACAAACAGTTGGTGCGCTATACGGGTTTGGTTCCATTCTTTTTTTTTTCTTTTTTGGGGGCGGGGGGGGGGGGGATTAAACAGACACCAAACAATTGACAGCCATGAATTGACGTAATAACAAAAAATAAAAAAATAAACCACTTATAATTCCAGAAAAACCTAGAGCTGGATGTAGTTGCCTCAGAGAAGTTCATTTTTACCAAGAAAATGCTGCAAATTAGATACCTGCCTTTCCCGATTAGTTGCAGCAAATATCACTGTCGTTGTAACTTGTAAGAGTCTTAGCTGTCCTACTAGTCTGCTTCACCCTTCGCGGTTTTAATTTTGAAAAAATCTATTCATTTTCAATATATATATATATATTTTTTATCCGTAGATGTTCGGGTCAACTTGCATGCAACTTGAGTAATCTTACAGTTTCTAAAGTTAACGGCCAAATGAACTTCTAGTGGCTATGAGGGGACTCGAACTGGTGACTATTGGGGAGCAAACTCAAAGCCTAAACAACTTAGCAATCCCTCATGATTTCATCCTTAATTTTTTATCATTATCTCATCACTTTATGATGTAATATTAAATGATAGTTTTACAAGTAAAATATAATAAATAGTTTTCAATCATCTAATATTACATCATAGAATGATGAAAATAGGATGAGAATTGAGATGATGTATTACGATGGAAAATGATATTATCTCCCTTGAGTCTACCTTCAATTTAACCATTTATGTATTTTATTTTATTTTTTAATATATGTTTACTTAATAATTAAGGAAGTAACTATTAATATATTAGTTTTTTTATTTTTTAAAAATATTTAAACATATTTAAAAAATATTTAAAAAAGAAAGAAAGTATAATTACACTAAGGGCACATCAAGTGAGCAAACTTGAACTGCAATGTAGTACTACCCACTTGTGAGTTTGCAGTAATATCATTTAGAGAAATGATATTTACAGTCGTGATTATGCAAGTATCGTGCAGTTTTTTTAAAAAAAGTGGATTAATAATATATGACCTACATGAAAAAAAAGATTAATTTTTTAATTGTGGACCCCACTTTTTTTTAAAGCGATTGCACTGCGTTTGCACACTCCACGACTATACGTAGCATTACTCAAATTTTGTAATTCTTTGTACAATCTTGATTTAAAAAATAAAACGGTGATATTATTTTTATGAGTTATTTTATAAAAATCTTTTTAAATTTAAAATATAATTATATAAAAAGTTATAAAAGAAATTATATGTCTATTAATTTTTCAAAATTCAAGCAATGCAATATCAGGAAAAACAAAACAAAACAAAACAAAACCTCAAAATTTAAGTTTAGAAAAAAAATAAAAAGCAGAGAGAAAATTTTAGAAAACATAGAATTTTAACTTTTTAAGTGAAAAATAATGTGCTCAGCACTTTTAAGATTTCATTCAAAGGAAGTGAAATTTCTAGGCATGGCTTCCCATTAAATATAAGCTTGCATGATCAGCTAATGACCATCCCTTTCGATCGATCTACGTCTCTTTGCCAACATAGTTTCCGTAAATTTTCGGAAGATTGACGGAAATTCCGAATCTTAAATTTTTTTAGATTTATGTACAAAAGTACTTAAAAATTGATACCTTATATTACAAAAAACTTCAAATTTAATTATACTGTTCATTTTGTTTTATTGACATGGCACTACCACATAGTGCCACGTGGTTTATTAAAAAATTAAAATATATATATATTCAAAATAAATTAAATGGCGTTTGAAAAAATATATATAAAAGGAAAGAAAGATCACAATCATATATTCCCATGAAAATTGCGTCTAATTAAGATTTAGTAAGTGTCCTTTTTTTAGGTTATAATTAAGAGAAATTTTACGTACCACATTAATGTCATCGATCTTACTTTCGTCTCATTATGACAAAGTGATATTATTTGTCAACTTTAAGATTTTTCTTTTAAAATGATGGTCCATATATATATATATATATAACATGATCCAAAGGTAAATATTATAACTCTTCCCTATTTCTTTTTTACAAGTACTATATATTGATCAATAGCAAAGGGAGGAAAGGAAAATCAGTTCATGATAAATATTTTTAAACTATTTACGGAGAATCGGAATATTTTTAACACTTGGTGGAGATCTACATGGACTACTTTAATTTGTAGATGACACCCTGCAGGTTTCCTTCTTATAATTTGAATGGGAAAAAAAAAAAAATGAAAAACCCTAAAGCTGTATGACTAGAAAGATTAAGGTTACATTTATAGTGAGGTGATTTCAAATAATTTGAGAATGATAGTAAAAAAGTGATAAGAAAATAATAATAAAATATTAAATAATAGTAAATAATAATTAAAAATAATAATAAAATATTAAATAGGAACCAAACACAACCTAAGGCCGTATTCGGTAAGTGTTACTGCTATTTATTACCATTAATAAATAATTTATAACTGTTATTTACAAACTGTTTATTACTATTTATTATTTTTTATTATTATTTACAAATTATTTGAGATAACCTCGAGATCCAAATCCTAAAACAATTAAGCATGCAGGCGCTGTAGCAATTGACTGTTCCACAGTACTACTGGGTGAAATGCATTAATCGTATACGGCTTGTCAAGCAAATGAGACAAGAAAGAAAAACATGAAGACTATATCCCAACAACCAATTAAAAAGGCCTGGAGCTAGCCTCATCCGCATGCAACAAAAGGACACGAGGCAAAGTTCTCCGGCTGGCCATGAGTTAGACATGTTAGACATATACATACATAAATATCTATAAAATACGTATTTGTCTCATGCACGCGTGGTTCCAAAGTAATAAATACATTATCATCTATGTTGTTTAATTACCTATATATGATCTTTTGTAATCATCCAAGACAGGTTGAGTTGTTTCTTTTCGCTTGTTAATTAAAAAATGAAGCGGAAGTACGTACTGCAGATAAAATTATGCAGATTTCTGGGTCTTCTTCCCAGGGAGCTAGCAGCTTGTTCTTTCTGGGTAGAGATCATAAATTAATTAATGTTATCTTAAGCAAGTAAAGAAGTGAACATTATATATTAATATATATATAGGCGTGGAGTGATGGCGCAACAGCAACTACTGGGACATTATAATCATGATCGACCACCTTATTATTAAGCCATAATTAAATAATAAAATTAAGGAAAAAAGGTACAAACTTATCATGAAAGCCATGCAAGTCGACATTCGTTTCAACATTCAGGTTAACAAACCAGGAGACAACTCATGCACGAACATGTCAGCAGGCCTCCCACAAAACAATCATTTCTTTAATTTGCTGTTTCTTGTATTTTGAATACATGTTCCCTGCCAACATCCAAATTAAAAGAACGATATATATATATATATATATAAATCACAGATTCCACGCAGCTTAAGATTGACCCTCTCTCTCTCTCTCTCTCTACCTGTTATGCAGAGGATTAGCTCCTGTTGGCACACCTCTCTTATCTTCCAAAGTGGCATTGCAAGAAACGTTGCGAGAAGAATCCAACTCGGAAAATTTTGAAAACCCTCGAGCAACAGCAAGAAATCCCTGGTTTACAACAAGCAGCAGAACCAGTACTAGGACAGCAAGCACACGAGTAGTACCCATTCACGACCGATATTAACGCAGATCTTGAACAACTCAATTACTAATTAGCAAAAATTCAGGTCATCGGCCGGATCGACGATCGAGAAACAGCTCTAATACTTACCAATTAAGCAGTAGTTTCATACATAGCAGCTCTTACATATATATATGATGCTAGGCGCTCCACCTTTGCAGAAGTGAAGCATCATTAACATGTACAGATCAGACAAGCATGCATTATATATACCTGGCATACCAATAAAATTGCAACTAACCAGCAAAATGCAGGGGGCCGGGCCGGGGAGCCAGGATGGAAGAGTATATATGTAAAGCAGCGCATGCAGACTTTTGAAGGAACGGGAAATCAGATAGAACCTGTGAATTTTGCAGATTGATCTGCTTCTCAAGTATATATATGATCTGATTATATATCGACAAGTTTCTCTGGACATAACTACATGCTACTCTAGCTAAAGTTTGGACCCCAACAACCATGTATATATGGGATGCAAGCCAGTTGAGAGAGATTATATACCAATATATATCTTGATCAGGCTAATAAGGTAACACTGATCACCTGAGCCTAAGAAATAAAAAAATAATGATGATGATAATATTAATAATAATAATAATAATATAGTAACAGGACTCACCTGAGCCTCCAACGTCGGTAGCACCAATCTCTAGACACCAAAGCTCTCTTGGAATTTGAAAAGGACCCGTCTTTCAGAAAGACACTTGGAATCTGTTTTTAGATTTATATGTGAATGTAAAAAAATGATGAAGAAAGCGAAATCTCTAACCAATATGCCCCACAAGAACTTCCCTTTTTTCTTGTGTTTGAATGGTCCGTTATCCTTCTTGCTCTTCCCCGGGCCCTCAACATTAAAATAAAGAAATTTAATTGTGTAACAAAGTTAATTTTCATACAAAAATAACAATGCATAAACCATGTATCAATCAATTTGGGCTCCATTGTTTTCCATGATGGGCTTTAAGCCCAATCCAAAATGCTTAATACCAACGTCCATTTACGTCATGACTTGGGCCTTAGTTTTCGGGCTTTTTAATCATCCCCGCCTAAGTTAAATAAGAGTGACCGATGGGTTTTTATGCTATACCCGAAATGGGATTTTGCATTTTGTATCATAAACTATTAAAACTGACACATTGCACCATTAAACTATTAAAAACTAATAAATTAACATTTCTAATCTTAGTACAGAATTTAAATTTTTATTTTTTTTAGTTTAAGGGCATAATGTGTTGATAGTATAAATATGCAAAGCGCGAAATAATTTGGGGGTGTAAAATATATCAAAAATTTTATATGCAGTTACTTTTGAGTATTCTTTCCACATTCTACTAATGTGATTGGCTACGTCACTTTTTTTTAATATAAAATAATTTATTTAACAAATTACATAGTAGAGTATGCAAATAATACATAAAAATAATGGTATATAATAGATTTCAAAATATATTCATATCTAATCTTAATAACCCATGCAATCGGATCGGATAATAGTGGGCCCAGTTGTGGATTTTTTAATATTTTTTAATAGATCTATCCAAGTGTGTGGCCAGTTGTGTTAACAAGCTACGTTATTGTCGGCTCCAATATAGACAACGTAAAATCTTGGGCCGTCCATACGTTATCCGTTGGGCTTACAAATCACGGTCCCCACCATTTATGCCACTACATGGGCTGTCACGGGCTTTGGGTTCCATCTACTGCTTAACCATAGGCCCACACATTTATGGTCGACAAAGACTCCTCACGAGGTGGTCAAAAACAAAAATAGTGAGGTGTTTGTTATATTTATGAGTCCTATTATTTTTTTTAAAATTATTAAATTTTGGTTCTACTACCTTTCATCAAGTTGTGTAGATAATTTAAAGTTCCTATTAGAAATATATATAATAATTAGACAGTCTTATACACTATCCAATGCCGTATATATTTTTCGAAAGACCTAATATTCTAACTCGATTTCAAACTGGACTGACCGGAAAAGCAAATTCCGAACACCATTTGCACCTAAGTTATTAGATAAATGCTTAAAAGGATTTCATAATGTTTGTTTAATGCATTACGTCAGATTACATATAATGCTGCTTTTATTGTTAAATAGATATAATGTTGTTGCCTAGATGACTAACACAAGAGGGAGGGTGAATTGAGTTGTATTTAAAAAAAATAACAATTATAAATCAAATATACAATATCAAATATAAACAAAATACGAAATAGCAATAAATATAAAGAGTAAGGGTAAGAGAGAATCAAACTCAGTATGTTAACGAGGTTCGGCCCCACTGCCTACGTCCTCGCCTCAAGCTACCCCTTGAGGATCCCCGAATTCACTATTCAACCTCCTTCAGGTGGAGGTAAAAACCTATTACACCTTTGAACAACACCGCTACAAAGGATCCGTGTAGAACACCCTCTACACTTGCAATCACCTTACACGTGGTGATTCAACGATTCCCTGTGTAGAACACTTTCTACACGCACAAGGGTTGTACACACCCTTTTACTGATACAAGAATTGATAGTGGGTAGAATATCAGAAAACACTCCTCAATGAGTGAAATAAGAACAATACAGCACAACCTATATCTCTCAAAATGAAAAAGGATTAAGGCTCAATGCTTAGAGAAGAGAGAATGAAAGCTTTGAATGAGAGTTGTATGCTCTTGGTGTTGTGAATGTGAAGCTCTCAAATGATCTATTTATAGGCATATGAGACTTCATATTCAAATTTAAAAAGATTCACATGTCAAAGACATCATCATTCATTTTTCAAAAATTTCAAACCTAATCTTTTTACTTTTTGCATGTGACAAAATGAGCACACTTTACTTTTCAAAAAATTCAAACCTAATCTTTTACTTTTTGCATATGACAAAAGGAGCACACTTTACTTTTCAAAATTTTCAAACAAAGGCATCTTCCTTTTGCATAAGTCAAGAAAAGCATCAATCACTTTTGAAAATATTCAAATAAAACATGCACATGTGAAAGATGACAATCAATCATCTTTAATATTTTCAAAGTTCAACCCTTTAATCATGGCATGCACATGTGAAAGATGACAATCAATTATCTTTCAAAATTTTCAAATTTAATTTTCAAAATATTCATGCACATGTGGAAAATGTATTTTAATGCTTTATGATAAAATATTAATTTTTGAGCCTTAATCCTAATTTCGAATTTTAAAGAGATTTACAACATTATTCTATGACTTTAATGTGAACTTGCTCCCTTCTTGCTCATGCTTGGTTTCTTGATGTGCTTGACTCCATTGTGTAGATAACTTGAGCTTGAGACTCCTTTATTCTATGAATTCATTTGTTATCATCAAAATCCATGTGTAAATATATAATTACACAAAACTTGAAACCTTAGGTTTAACAATCTCCCCCTTTTTGATGATGACAAATACTTGATAGAACCTGAAGCCTGTATTAATACTTAAGCTCCCCCTGAGAATGTGCGTTAGTTTTTCAAAAAAAAAAAAATAAATATAATTCCAAGCATATATAACAAGTTTAACAATTTAAACAATATTAATGTTCTAGTCTAAAACTTCTCCCCCTTTTGGCATCATTAAAAAGGATCGACAGCAAGTAAATAGACTGAAGAAAACGGTGCGTTAAAAAACACTGTAGATAGTTGAAAAAGAGAGCCGTCCGTGACCCGACAAGTCCTGCAAAGCCTCGAGGCCTAACTCTATGAATTTAGTGCGGTTGAAGATAGAAACAAATCGCCTGATGTTGTTGACAAACGAGATTGAAGGCTCCGAGTTTCTAAAAAAAATGTCTTTTTCACTGATCGGGAAAAAACACATTGCTCTTTGACTTGGATGATAGCTCGTCTTGTTCTTTATACTATCTCTATAAAAACAGTCTTAAAGTTCATCCAATCCGCATCAAGTTTTCTTCTTATCTCTATAACTCATCTGCATTCCTTCAACATTCTCGCTTTAAGTTTTCAATTCCTTTCTCAATGGCTCATTCTTCTACATCTCAACCTCCTGTCCTTTCTGCAGCTGCCATTGGTGCTATGTTGCAGCAAGAAAATAATAGTATGGCAAATAAGTCAGACTCCGATGCTATCTACGACTTGGTGAGTCTCGGGACTCGCTACTCATCCTCTATTGTTGCTTTTTCCCAGCGGGTTCAAGCAAAAAACCATGAGGTTGAAAAGCTTAAGGAACAAATTGTTGTACTTCAACGAATTGTTCAAGAGTCTCACACAAGGGAAGGAATCCTTCGGCAGAAGAATAAAAAGTTGAAATCTCTATTGGATTCTTCATTCCGCTTGCCAGTTCCCATGAATAGGGATGACATGATATTGTATGAAGAGAATGAGCGTCTCAAACATGAGGCTAAGAACCTCAAGTTTATGTAAAAGTATTTAAGAAAAATCTATCTATTTTTATGAACTTTGATCTGTCTTTTAAGAGATATTCATAATATGCATCATACCTATTTCTCTTCTAATCATAGATAATCTATCTTCTGGTAAAGGTTTTGTGAATATATCTGCTAACTGATCGTGTGTGTTTGTGAACTCTAGTACTATATCGCCTTTCTGCACATGATCTCGAAGAAAATGATATCTTATTTCAATATGCTTAGTTCTAGAATGTTGTATTGGGTTTTTTGAAAGATTTATAGCACTTGTATTATCACATTTGATTGGAATGTGATTATACATGAGTTTAAAATCTTCAAGTTGTTGCTTCATGTAAAGAACTTGAGCACAACAACTACCCGCAGCAACATATTCTGCCTCAGCAGTAGATAGTGCAACAGAATTTTGTTTTTTACTAAACCAGGAAACTAATGCATGACCTAAGAAGTGACATGCTCCACTAGTGCTTTTTCGATCTATTTTACAACCAGCATAATCTGCATCTGTGTAGCTGATTAGATCGAAAGATGTGTGTTTAGGGTACCATAACCCTAGGTTAATTGTACCACTAAGATATCTAAGAATGCGCTTAACTGCAATTAAATGAGATTCTTTTGGAGATGATTGAAAACGTGCACATAAACACACACTGAACATAATATCTGGTCTACTGGCTGTCAAATATAATAAGCTACCAATCATACCTCGATATACTTTCGAGTCAACTGTCTTACCGGATTCATCTTTATCAAGTTTAGTAGATGGGCTCATTGGTGTTCCAGTTTCCTTAGCACCTTCCATCCCAAACTTCTTCAGCAATTCCTTAATATATTTTGATTGATTGATGAATGTCCCACTTTTTACTTGCTTAATTTGCAATCCGAGAAAGAATGTAAGTTCTCCCATCATGCTCATTTCAAATTCATCCTGCATAGTCTTAGCAAAAACTTGACACATATTTTCATTAGTAGCACCGAATATTATATCATCAACATAAATCTGAACCAAAAGAATATCATCATTTTCGTATTTAATGAAAAGAGTTGTGTCGATTTTTCCTCTTGAGAAACCTTTTTTAATCAAGAAACCACTGAGTCTCTCGTACCACGCTCTAGGAGCTTGTTTGAGTCCATATAGTGCTTTTGTGAGTTTGAAAACATGATTTGGAGAAATATGATTTTCAAAACCTGGAGGTTGCTCAACATATACCTCTTCATTTATAAAACCATTTAAGAAAGCACTTTTAACATCCATTTGAAAAAGTTTGAAATCTTTATAACAAGCATATGCAAGTAGCATTCGAATAGCTTCTAATCTTGCGACTGGTGCATATGTCTCATCATAATCAATTCCTTCTTCTTGATTGTAACCTTGGGCTACAAGTCGAGCCTTATTTCTAGTAATGACTCCGGACTCATCTTTCTTGTTTCTAAAAACCCATTTTGTTCCAATAATAGTATGATTTTTGGGTTTAGGAACAAGTGTCCAAACATCATTTCTTTCAAATTGATTAAGCTCTTCTTGCATAGCTAGAATCCAAGATTCATCAAGAAGTGCTTCATCAATATTTTTAGGTTCAATCTGAGATAAAAAAGCAGTATGATTGCAAATATTTCTAAGAGATGATCGAGTGCTTACACCTTGTGAAGGTTCTCCCAGAATTTGTTCCACTGGATGATCTTTCACAAATTTCCACTGTTTGGTTGCATCTCGTATTAAATTTTGATGATCTTTCCTGATGTCTCCATGTTGGACTTCCTCTATTGTGTTCTCTTTGTTGAGATTGAGACTTTCTGTATTATTTATACCTCCTGTTTCTTCATCAATGGATTTCTTGGAGAGTAGAGAATTAGATTCATCAAATACTACATGCATAGATTCTTGTACAGTTAAAGTCTTTTTATTGAATACTCTATAAGCTTTACTATTTGTAGAATACCCGAGAAAAATACCTTCATCCGATTTTGCATCAAATTTGCCTAAATTATCCCTGTCATTCAAAATAAAACATTTGCATCCAAATACATGAAAGTAACCAATGTTGGGCTTTTTCTCATTCCAAAGCTCATAGGGGGTTTTATCTAATTTAGACCTTAACATAACTCTATTTATAACATAACATGCAGTACTTACCGCTTCGGCCCAAAAATAACTAGGCAAGTTGTTCTCATTAAGCATTGTTCTTGCCATCTCTTGAAGAGATCTATTTTTCCTCTCTACTACCCCATTTTGTTGAGGAGTTCGAGGAGCAGAAAAATTATGCACAAAACCATTTTCATCACAAAATGTTTCAATATTTTTATTAACAAACTCTTTTCCCCTATCACTTCGGATACTTGAAATAGTATAGCCCTTTTCATTTTGAATTCTCTTGCATAACTTGGTAAAAGCATTATGTGCCTCATCTTTATGAGCAAGAAAGATGACCCAAGTATATCTAGAGAAATCATCAACAATAACAAAAGCATAATATTTTCCTCCTAGACTTGCAACTCTATTTGGTCCAAAAAGATCCATGTGTATCAGTTGCAGTGGTCTAGTAGTGGAAATATATTTCTTGGTTTTAAAAGAAGTTTTTGTTTGTTTACCAAATTGGCATGCATCACAAATTTTGTCTTTAAGAAAATTTGCCTTTGGTAAACCTCTCACAAGATCATTTTTTGAAAGTTTGGAAATAAGTTCCATGTTGGCATGACCTAGTCTTCTATGCCATAACCAATTAGTTTCATTTTGTACTGAAAAACAAATAGCATCTTGTGAGGTAATTTCTTCAAAATCGATTGTATAAACATTATTACTTCTAAAGGCAGTAAAACAAATGTTATAATCATGATCATTCAAAATAATGCACTTATCCATTTTGAAAGTAACTGTAAATCCTTTATCACATAATTGACTTATACTCAAAAGATTATGTTTTAGACCTTCAACAAGTAGAACATCTTCAATTATGAGAGAAGATTTATTACCAATTTTACCTATTCCCACGATCTTCCCTTTCGAGTTGTCTCCAAATGTCACGTGTCCTTCTTCTTTAGATCTAAGATCAAAGAACTTAGTCTTGTCTCCCGTCATGTGTCTTGAACATCCACTATCTAAAAACCATTTGTTTTTGCTTGTAGAGGACTTCATGCATACCTATAAAAACAATTAAAATGATTTTTCTTGGTACCCAAGTTCTTTGGGTCCTTTATTTATTAGTATTAGAAGAAACAAGATTTTTAGGTACCCATATGGCCCTAATAGTCATTGTATGTTTTCTTCTAATAGGACAAGTATGATAATTATGACCATTTCTATTACAAAAATTACAAATAGCATGTGACATATATGAAAATCTTGAATGATTATAATAGTATCCTTTTTTGACAAACTTATTATGAAAAGAATTTTGAATATTAGACTTTGATGTAGAAGGATTATCAAAGAAGTTTTTATAAGGTTTGAACTTTTGTTTTGGCATATATCCCAAGCCTGCCTTGTCAAAAACACATCTTTGACTACCAAGAAGTTTTTCAAAATTTCTTTTTCCATTCGTAAAGTTTTCAACAATATTTTCTAAATCAGTTTTCTTTTTCTTCAACTCAAGATTTTCGTCTTTCAAAACAATATTTTCTTTTCTTAAAATATCAATTTCGTTTGTTAAAGAAGAATTTTTCTTTTTCAAAGCAGTATATTTGATACCCAATTTTTCAAATTCTTCATATACCTCTTCTAAAACATTTTGCAATTCTTCATATGAAGGATTTTCAATATTATCAAAATTTGTTACCTCAATATCATCTTTAGCCATAAGACAGAGATTTGCTGATTCTTCATTGCTTGCTTCACTATCTGAGCTACTTGAATCATCATCCCATGTAGCTTTCATTGCTTTCTTGCCTTTGTTTCGATCTTTCTTTAGCAGGGGACAATCTGGCTTGATATGACCAGGCTTATTGCATTTATAACAAATTAAAGTATCATTTTTACCTGAATCTTTCTTGGAAAACTTTTTGAATGATTTCCTCGGAGGAGTTTTATTTTTCTTTAAGAATCTCTGAATTCTTCTTGTTATCATCGCAACTTCTTCATCTTTATCGTCATTTTCCTCATCTTCATCACTTTCACTTTCATGAGGAACAGCTTTAAGTGCCAAGCTCTTCTTTGGCTTTCCTTCTTCTTCTCCTCTTTTCAATGTGTACTCATGGGTGATAAGTGACCCGATGAGTTCATTCACTTCGAGCTTCTTGAGGTCTCTAGCTTCAAGAATCGCTGTCACTTTTGATTCCCAACGTTTTGGTAGAGAGTTGAGAATTTTTCTTACCATTTCCACTTTGGAATAAACTTTACCAAGAGCTGTCAAACTGTTTATGATGTTAGTAAAACGAGTGTGCATGCTAGAAATAGATTCATCATCATTCATCTTAAACATTTCATATTCATGAGTAAGAATATAAATTTTTGATTCCTTAACTTGAGAAGTTCCTTCATAAGTAACTTCCAAGTTATCCCAAATTTCTTTTGCCGTAGCACAAGTCATTACTCTATTAAACTCATTACCATTGAGAGCATTATATAATAAATTCATAGCAGTTAAATTCAAAGTATAAAGTCTATCGTCTTCACGATCAAACTCTTCTTCTTCCTTTTTGACCTTTACTCCACCAACCACTTTTGTTGGAATATAAGGTCCATTTACAATGCATTTCCAGATCTCTCGACCTTGAGCCTGAAGGAATATTCTCATTCTAACTTTCCAGAATGAATAATTGTCTCCACAAAAGAGTGGAGGCCGACTGCTAGATTGACCTTCACCAAATGAAGCTGCAATGTTAGCCATAAGATCTTAACTCAAAAGATAGTTAATCTTATAACAGAGCTTTAGCTCTGATACCAATTGTTGCCCAGATGACTAACACAAGAGGGGGGGTGAATTGAGTTGTTTTTAAAAAAAATAACAATTATAAATCAAATATACAATATCAAATATAAACAAAATACGAAATAGCAATAAATATAAAGAGTAAGGGTAAGAGAGAATCAAACTCAGTATGTTAACGAGGTTCGGCCCCACTGCCTACGTCCTCGCCTCAAGCTACCCCTTGAGGATCCCCGAATTCACTATTCAACCTCCTTCAGGTGGAGGTAAAAACCTATTACACCTTTGAACAACACCGCTACAAAGGATCCGTGTAGAACACCCTCTACACTTGCAATCACCTTACACGTGGTGATTCAACGATTCCCTGTGTAGAACACTTTCTACACACACAAGGGTTGTACACACCCTTTTACTGATACAAGAATTGATAGTGGGTAGGATGTCAGAAAACACTCCTCAATGAATGAAATAAGAACAATACAGCACAACCTATATCTCTCAAAATGAAAAAGGATTAAGGCTCAATGCTTAGAGAAGAGAGAATGAAAGCTTTGAATGAGAGTTGTATGCTCTTGGTGTTGTGAATGTGAAGCTCTCAAATGATCTATTTATAGGCATATGAGACTTCATATTCAAATTTAAAAAGATTCACATGTCAAAGACATCATCATTCATTTTTCAAAAATTTCAAACCTAATCTTTTTACTTTTTGCATATGACAAAAAGAGCACACTTTGCTTTTTAAAAATTTCAAACCTAATTTTTTAGTTTTTGGATATGACAAAAAGAGCACACTTTACTTTTCAAAAAAATCAAACCTAATATTTTACTTTTTGCATATGACAAAAGGAGCACACTTTACTTTTCAAATTTTTCAAACAAAGACATCTTCCTTTTGCATAAGTCAAGAAAAGCATCAATCACTTTTGAAATTATTCAAATAAAACATGCACATGTGAAAGATGACAATCAATCATCTTTAATATTTTCAAAGTTCAAACCTTTAATCATGGCATGCACATGTGAAAGATGACAATCAATTATCTTTCAAAATATTCAAATTTAATTTTCAAAAATATTCATGCACATGTGGAAAATGTATTTTAATGCTTTATGATAAAATATTAATTTTTGAGCCTTAATCCTAATTTCGAATTTTAAGAGATTTACTACATTTCTCTATGACTTTAATATGAACTTGTTCCCTTCTTGCTCATGCTTGGTTCTTTGATGTGCTTGACTCTATTTTGTGGACAACTTGAGCTTGAGACTTCTTCATTATTTGAATTCATTTGTTATCATCAAAATCCATGTGTAAATATGTAATTACACAAAACTTGAAACCTTAGGTTCAACAAATGCACTACATGAAACCATGCAATTAGTTTAAATTTACTTTTGTAAAATCTCTTTGTAACTGTTGTAGACTTCGAGTTATTATCTTTGCGATCCAATATATCCAAAATGTTCGAGTACTGTGTTCCATCCGACTCAATTTGGACATTTATTTTTAATATATAGGCCATATGGCCATGTTTTTTCCCTTTTAAAAAAAAAAAAAATACTTGCACAAAACTTGCATACCCTAAACTTATTCGCCATCAATGATTGGTTAAGCCCATCGTATATATTATGGTTTTATAATTTTGGTATACAAGTAGTGTACTACGTACCATTAATTGGTTTTTCAGATTTATTTATCAGAATAATGAGAGGCTAAGGTAACTTAAATAAAAGAGGCTTATCTCGTTATTAATGGTGTTATTAATAACTAGATAAGCCTCAATTATTATTTCATATATCATTCGGTAGTAGTCTTAGGTCGGCTTTCCAGTCATGCCTGGGTAATTCTATATAGTTGCCTTCATGCATGTATAGACTTTAATCCAACTACGTACAATCCAACTATAAACCTATATAATTAAATAAATTAATCATGATGATCTTAAGATCACGCCAAGTACGTACCTGATGAAGAACAGTTCGCCAGCTAGCTATCTCCTATATATATATATATTTGATATTTTCCACCCAAATTAAAACTATATTATATATATATATAATATAAATAATAAACGTCCCAATTTCGTCCGATACAATATTATAAAGTATATATACAATTTAGTCAAATGGGTTGTTTCTAATAATTTATTTGAGATTATTAATTTGTCAAAAAAAAAAAGTCTGATTATTAATTAACATGCATGGTACATATAATTAATATAATCATGTGGTCTGCAAAAGCAGCTGAGTTGCTTTCAACCAGCGTGAAAGACAACAGTAGATTAAACTAAACTAAAAATGATCATGCATGCACAATGAATATTAATTAAGAATGAAACTCATGAGACAGGCCGACAAAGTAGCCAACATAAGACATGTGTCTTTTGTTTTTATGTTTTTCTTAAACATAATCATACGTGTGCGCGCACGTAAAGCAAGTCGATAATCATGAGGAAAATGAGATTAAACAATCAAAATCTTTACTGATCATCTAAAGATCATCATCATACGTGTTTTCTAATGAATATTAATGCAACTTGGCCCATCTTTTATTTATATATATATATATATATATATATATATATTTTTTTTTTTAAAAAGGTAGAAAATATATATCTATATATATAAAGGAAAATAATTAGCACTTTGGTTCAAAAACAAATAATTAGTAGGGATTAGAATTCAAAGGGGTTGAAGAGTTCAAATCATGACGATTATGATGGAAAAATGATGATGAAAGTGATAATATGATGAGGGAGAGTTTTCCGGGAAAGTCCCTCTCATTATTTATTATATAATTGGTCCACACCATTATAGAGTGATGTGTGGACTATCTATACATATCCTATTATTATGGCAGTTTCGTCCAATCTCTTCTACACTAAAATCGTCATTCATGCATTGTCAGCCCTAATCATGATGGCGTGCCTCTAACGTTTACATGTTTATCTCTCTCTCTCTCTCTCTCCCCCACCCTCTTCAAAGAAAAATGAATCTGGGCCGCTCATTCTTGACTTCAGAAGATCTCGACCTAAGATTTTCGTCTCAGCCATTATAAGGTGATGGAATATCTGGCTTTTGAACAGGATGGAGATTAGGAATTTTTAAGCAAAAAGCAAAGGGGTGGGACTTTGGGCCCACAAAATATATAGTCTGGTCTGACTTTGATGAAAAAAAATAAAAAAATCCTATAATGGAGATTTTGTGAGGAAAAAAGAAGGGAGAGAAAGCAGCTGTGACTAGGAGATGGCCATTGGGACATCACGTGGGCGTGGGACCCACTAGTCCCCTCAAAGGGAAGAAGAGCATCTCACGAGACCATAACAGAAACACAATCCTCTCATCTTTTATCTGAATTTTTATACTTTCTTCAAGTGAATCATCCATTGCTTTCTTTCTCTGCACGCCTTGACCACCCATTTCATAGACCATAACCCTCTCTCTCTCTCTACACACACAACAGAATCAGAGACAGATACTCGTGAGCTAACCTCCTCCCCACACCTCTATACCCACCCTTTTACTTAATCATAACCTGCAACTGATTTATAACTATCCCATCTTATTTTCTTTCCTTGAGTGACACATTAAAAAATATATATATATATAAGTTAATGTAGATGTAAATCTATAGAGATTATATAAATAAATTTAGCATGGTTTAAGAAAATTTATTAATAATATATCGCATCAAATCAAATCATATCAGTCTCTAACTTTTTTGTAAGTAAAATATGTCATATAATGAGTTAATGATCCGTTAGACTTCTGAATTTTCCTCAAAGAAGTGTAATATATTTTGGAGCCAGATAATTAGGTTAGTTTCTTTTATAATTTATGTATAAGAAAGGACTCATGCAAAATCCTTCGCTTTACCCTCCAAACCAACTTATCATTCCTGGCTGATGGTCATCTGATCCTTCATTTCGAGTTGATTTTTGGGTCTGCAGATAACCTTTAGGAGGTTTAAAACACACAAATGAGTCTCACGTTCCCTATCCGTCGTACATAAATATATACATATATATATACCCACCGATCAAACCCACAAACTACGTGAAAGGATGGATAAAAAGGGAAGTGTTTGAACTTTCAAACAAAAGGGAAAAAAATTGACAACAAATAATAGTTTTCCCTTCATAGATATAATGTTTAACGATCGATTTACAGGCATATATATATAATGGAAAAGAAAAAAGGTAAAATTGATCAGTAAGTACTGCTATTTTCTACAACTTAATTACACTACTTTGACTACGTACGTACAATCCCTCGACCAAAAAAATATAGGGGTTATCATATGGATCTATTAATTATTTTTCTCTAATCCTAACACCCTAACAAGCAGCAGAAGGATTGTTGAAGGGATTGTAGAAATGAGGCTTGGGAGCCATTGAGAACGGGCTCTTGGAACCGACGTTTTCGCCGACACCGCCAATCCTTTCGCACGATGGGCACATGGTGAGGGTGGCTGCCGGCATATGCATGTACAAAGGTTGGGATAGTTTCAGTGCCTTGAGTTCTTGTAGTTCTTTTTGAAGCCTCCTATTTTCGTCTGTCAGTGTTTCGCAGCACTTTTTCAGGAACTCGCAGTCTATCTCAGTTTGCTTAAGCTTTGTCCTACAAATAGCAGTAATCTCATTTATTTCTCATGGAACTTTGTGACTTGGAAAGAAAAAGATAAACATCTTGAAATTTTGAACTTTTCTATCCAGAAACTGAAGCCCGCTACTGTTATTCTATTGTAGGGTTAAGGATGGTATATATATTTAATATATACCTGGCTCTCCTGTTCTGGAACCAAACTTCAACCTGTCGAGGCCGCAGATTTAACTGCCTTGCTAAAGCTTGCTTTTGCTTCTGTTAATTCGATCAGTATTAGTCTAAATAGCCATAATAAATCAACCGATACTCCTCAAAATATGTAAGAATATATATATATATATATATAGAGAGAGAGAGAGAGAGAGAGAGAGAGAGAGAGAGAGAGAGAGATTAATTACAGGGTTGAGCGTGCTATGTTGCTTGAAGCTTTCCTCCAAAAGAGCCGACTGTTCCTTGGTGAGCCTAAGCTTCTTTCTTGCATTAGGACCATCTTCGTCTTCATCACTGACTCTTGAAGAGACTCTCTCTGCCTCAACTTCGTCACTGCTAAGGTCTCTCTCCCTCTTGACCCTACCACTAGAGAAGGATGAAACGGCGCTGTGAGGGGAAGCTTGTCGATACAAATCTACCGATTCTTCACAGCCTTTGTTCACATCAATCTTTTTGGGGATTTGGTTATAACTCTCACCTGAAAGACCCAAAGTCAAGGACGGCTCAAAATTATTTGGGGTCGTGAAGTTGGAGCAAGGTTTCTTCGGTATTACTGCCCTTGATGGAGTATTAATCTCTTGTGATGCTGTGAGGCCTAACCCTAGAACAAGGCCTGTATTACAAACATCATCAAAACCCATTTTGCAGGTTTGCTAATAAAGAACAGCAAGCTAGCCCTTCTGGAGAAGACACAATCTGTGTTTTGTGAAATGAGGAAGGGAGATAATATGGTTCAAAGTTACGGGAGCAAAAGGGTTATATGGAGGGGAAAGAGAATGAACGAGAGTTTTGTGGGGGCATTGGGTGGGTGGGTGGGTGGCTATGATTATTAATCAAAGGTGAGAATGAGTATAGAAACGAATCTCAGCAATGGGAAATTATGAAAGTTCCCCTATCTCTCTTTACATAGGTTGACCATTTGAACCCCCCTAGCTATAGCTATATAGTACAGTTATCGCCACTATATTATATAGAAAAAATCTAATTGTAAGTATAAATGTGTATTAATATGTGCACCAATTTAATATAATTAGTTAAAATGTAAATTTTATTGAAAATAATGCTAATTTAAATTTTAAATATAAATGAATCAGTATTGATATATAAATTAGTATGCGACTTTATTTATATATAGTAAAATTCATATATATATATTAATAATATCACAAAAACTAAAAAGATCGCAAAAAGAAGAGCCAACAAAGAAAGTTCTCTCCCTGTGTGTGTGTCATGAAATACTTGGAATCCTACAGTACTTCTAAATGCTAGTGGGAAACACATCAAGAGGATGATTCGCCAGCACCTTCGCCACCCATTAGCGTACCAAATTTAACCATTACGACCCACTTTCTCTTTCCTATGCTTCCTTGAGTATAAAGTTCCACTTTACATGTATCAATTATTAGCTCACTTTTGCCTCGTTTTACTTATGTCCAAGCAGCCTGCCTTGATATTAATCATCTCTCTCTCTACCACTCTCTTTTCCTTTTCTTTTTTCTTTTTTTTTTCTTTTTTTTTATTATTTATTTATTTTTTAATTTCTTGAAGTTTCATGTAATTGCCAATTTGCCAGGCCAGAGTTTTCCCACTCATTTAAAGATTACTTAAGAGATTGCCAAAAAAGAAAAAGAGGGTGTAAAAGCCATGATTGGATATTAATGAGTTCTTTTTTATAACAGACCACATGATCTGTCTCCCACTGATCAATGCCCAATTGAACTAGCTAGCTAGAGAGATGGGTACGATGTCATGACCTTGCTTGATTACCAATATTGCATTCTTTTGATTAATGAGGATGGGTGGGCCGTTTCTTCATACCCATTATGAATGCTAGATAGCAGAGACTGGAAAGAGATGTGCACTATCTCGAGTACTTGTAATCAGATTGGTGTGGTTTTTGGCTTCCTATGTGAGATGATGTGTGAAAAGCAAAGTAAGAAATAAAAAAGGAAAGTAGGTAGATAACACCATTGGAGTTTCAAAGAGCGATAATGGTGCCAGAATATGATTCATCAACAAGAATTGAGGGATCTTTGCTTAACTAGAAAGTTGATGTGAAGTGCTTGGGACCTACTACTCTGTACACGAACAATGAGCACTTTCAATAATGCTTTGTCGGCGATGCTGATGAGAAGTTAGGTCACCCACAAAACATGATAAACCTAAAATAATCGAACAGAAAATAACAGCAATAACACCATGCGTGCACCTCTATCTATATATTGATTCTCAAGCCTTAACTGTTAAGTATTTGTTCAGAAATAAAAACCATTAATATATGGAAGGAGTAATTTTCCCTCATACAGCATTAATTCTGCTTGCAAGTAGCCCAGACCCACTAGTCCATTAGATTAAAGAGATCTGCTCATAAAGTAATGGCCGTAATAGTGAGATATCCTTTCAGCCGTTCTCTTTTAAATTAATTGGACCAAAGTTGCACTTTTCTACCGATCAAGAGAATATATAATAATTTATCGGCCTACTAATTAGCAGTACTACTACTCGTTGGTTCATGAATAGCATGCATGCATGTGTACTTTGAGCTTTTATATCTATAACCATTTTTATATTGAGTTGGCATGCATCATGATGCAAATCATGCATCGGAAAGTGGAAGGAAACACCTAAACCTTTCTACTTGATATCAAAGGATATTTAACCTTTTTTCCTTTTTTAAATCTTAATTTCTAAGCAATTGCAATATAATTTCTTTAATAATTGTAGAGTAATGGACTCTCGTGCATGATGATCTGTTTGAGTGCCAAAAAAGGCTGCTAATTGATTTTAATTCTAATTTATACTTTTATTGTTCTTATATATGTATAGATCATACCTGCCGGGAATTCATAACAATGATATATAACATTAACCCCATCGATGTTGTTCATGTATTTCGATAATTATATGTATGATATATATATATATGAAGAAGTACTTCATGAAGATCAAGATTATAATTAAACATGAGTTTTAGATACTATTGTTATATGACATTATAGAGCATGCGAGACAATAAGACATAAATTTTAAAAAGGAGGTTATCCAAAGTTTTTGTCTGCAAGTGGCTGCTAGCACAAAAAGTAGGTAGATTACTAGATTTCTTACACACATATTTTTGCATCCAAGCAGATATATAGATGTTGACTTTGACACAAGTTGAGAATATTAAAAAAATAAATATATTAATGGTGCATAATAGACAACTTTCTCTTTAATGGATGATTGGGCATAATCTACGAATTCATTAAACAAATCTCCTTTCTAATTAAAAAGCAAGTAAACTTCAAATCGATCTCATCGATCCTCTCATCCATCCATGTATATAAAATCAAGTCAGTAGTGGTTCTCATGTCACCAACAGCCTTATCTCTCTCTCTCTCTGATTTTAATTTCTCATTATATTAAATTTCTTTTAGAAACGTCTCATGTGGAGAGGGGGTGACACGTGGATGGCTAAAGAGGGAGAGATTGTATGAGACAGAAGGCCCCCACCAATGATTTGGCATGATGGGCATTCGATTCCGTGGGGATCTGATGATTGTGGAGCACAGAAGTTGGCAATGATGTAGGTGATGAGGAGGAGAGAATATCATGAGATAAGGTTTTTGTTGGTGATGTTTTCCTTTTTCTTTTCTTTTTTTTTTCTTTTTTTTTTCACCCTTTAAAGCCTTTAATATTTGGAGATTTGATATATTGTGTTAGCAATTACAAAAACTACACGAATTGGGAGCTGTTTTTTTTTTTTTTTCCTAAATATTGTGTTGGATTTTTCTTAGTCCTCTACATATATATCATACGAACCGTCATAATCAAGGAAACCAATCAGGCAGCTAATTGCTCGATCATGTCGTATACGTCGATCATATTGTTCAAACTTCAACGGTGACATGCAGTTCGATCGTATAATTATACGACTTACTAATTAAGAACATGATCACATCGATCGATCAACATGATACATGCATCTTATAAAGCCTCTCTCTCTTTTTATCTCTCTCATGTACTCCAAAACGTACTAACCCATTGACATAAAATAACCTTTATTATTAATAATTAGTCTCTTATAAATTTTAATTTTTCTGGTTAATTATTAGCCATTACTAGTGATATTCTAATGATCTAAATTATTAGTATAAATGTATCAGTATACTGAGTTTGATTTATATGCACTAGGCCTGGACCAACTTGTATTAGTAGTAGTAGAGGGGGGTGATGATTTGAACAACCCATTAATGACATTAATAGGGTTAATAATTTACAGTATTATAGTATACGCAACTTGTAATTAAGTTCAAATTTTGGGTACCATATATATTAAATTTATCATGCATGCCCTATAATTCATGTGGGACTATTACTTTTGTTATGTGACGACTGTCTAGTATTAATACCTATTCTGGATATATAGACCAAAAAGAAGTATCAAATAGATCATCGTGTACGTAATTATTAAAAGCTCACATGAATATAACTATTAATTACTTTCTGAACTTAATAATTAAGATCTTATTTATATTATTCCTAGTACGTACATTGGTATACAGATAATTAATTATCCTAGCTCTATCAGTTTACACCAGCAAGACATGACAAAGAAGAACTCATTATTACAAGCTGGTGTACTCCTCTTTCTCTATGTGTATATACGTGGGAGGTGTGTGTACACCCTCGTTCTCCGGAGAGACGAAGAGTGTACACATGAGTAGAGAGTACTGTTTTAATTTAGCTGAAGTTTTTTTTTTTAATAAGAAAAAGGGAAAGCAAAGTACAAATAGCCCTTAGTTGAAAGAATAATCCATAAAAAGTTCATATCTAGAGAGAGAGAGAGAGGTAGAGAGAGAGTTGAACTTGGAGAAGACAGAATCATAAGGCATTGGACAACACTGATCCTAGTCAGAGTAAAAACATAATCTGGTTTGATATATATATATATATATATTTTATATTCATGAGAGGATAGCATCAACAAACGCACCGACTTTGCATAAAGCAAAAGGCTTTAGCCTGCCGCCTAGCCCCACTTGAACTATCTTTTCCAAGACTTGTTCGGGTGAAGCTTTTCTTTCATACGCACCTATCATGCTTGCGTTTAAAAGTGGAGAAAGCTGAGACCCATGTCACCCCCACTATGGTGACTGCTGCCCCTCCCATCACTCAATGCATGAGAGAGAGAGAGAGAGAGAGAGAGAGAGAGAGAGAGAGGTACCCTAGAATGGACCCTTGGGGTGGGGTTGCAGCATAGCTCAAATTGACTTGGTGGTTGGGGGTAAGAAGCAAACAGAGTCTAGGCTATGCCGGCTATATTGTAGCACAAAGTTAAGGCAAAAGGGCCCCATCAAGCATCAAAATATATAGTTTAGAGGACTCCTGGTAGATTCTTCCTCTTATCTTTTAAAATAAATCATTAAAATTTTTTATTTTTATTTTACATATTAATTTTTACAATATATCATACATCAGCTTATCTATTTTTTCTTCATATCAGTTAAATATTATATTTTTTAATTTATTTTATTCATTTAAAATAAAGTAAAAAGTAAAAAGTAGAATGTAGAAAGTAGATAAAGAAAGTAATAAAGAGTAAAATATAGAAAGAGAAATGAATTGAATATTTATACATATGTGAACAATGTTCTATATATAAATGTGAAGGAGATATTGTAGCAAACTCTATATTAGAAATAAAATACATAATCCATTGGATGGTTATTTTGAATTGTTTTCTTTAAATTTTACAAAAATATGAAGTTTACATAATCTATTAGGAGTGCTCTAATATACTAAAGAATTTTTTTTTTTTTTTGCATAACTTAAATTAGATATAAAAAATACGAAATAGTTACTAAAATTTTTTTTGCAACCATTTTACATTTTTTGCATCTAATTTAAGTGAGGCAAAAAGTTATTATTATTATTTTTTTATAGTGATATATATATATATATAATATATCTATCATGTGTGTGTCCGTGTGTAGGGTTTAGGTTTCTGTTGCAATGGAGGTGGAGTCTCGTTGGTGAGATATAGGTTGTTTCTGGTGGAGTAACATTAACATATATGCTTTGTGCACGTCCGAGTCTTATGGTCATTATGATGATGGGCTTCAAAATCTTTTTTAAATGCCTTATCAGTATCCTAGCAGCTTAGCTTAGTTAGATGAAACATTTTCCATGAATACGCATAATGGAATTGAATTTATGCTCCCTGAAAGTTATCATTATTGTACCCTTTAGCATGGTGGGGTCCAGATGTATGTATATATATATATATTTATATATTTATATTGGGACTGATATTTCAGCCAAATCTCCCATCATTTAACTTGGTAGACCCCCTCGGGCTCCATGTATATATATATATATATATATATATATATAATATGATGCAATTATTCTCAATTATTGTATCATTCTTCTAGATGGAAGGCAGCTTGCAGAGAAATGGCTGGAATAAATATAATTAAGCATGCATGAGAAGTTTTGAGTTCTTCTCATTTGGTTTACTTTCATGTTTAAATTTGGTCTAATTACTATTATTAGGATAATGGTTTAACTATTAATCTCTATTAAAATTTATTACTGTTATTATTATTATTATTTGGTTTTATAATGATATTGTTGAAGATATGATATTGGATCTACTCTTAAATAGAACTCAACATGTGAACGGTTAAAAAGCGTAGAGAATCGGGAATCTGTTCATGAATAAGTAGCCTAAAGATTAGGTACGTGAGATCATCCACGGCGGCCAAGAGATTTGACTTGAGCTAAAAAAAGCTGAAAAGTCACAACAAATTAAGAGGTGCCCGTCATCATAATGCAGATCGATGATCAGTATATATCATCTTGTGTGTATATATATACACGATGATATATATATTATTCTGTACTTTGCTATCCAACATGTACAACTGGCTGTATCTTTAGTGTATTTGTATTTATTTATTTTTTAAAATTTAAACATCCTTAAACATGGGTTCATGAAAGCCACACTACAAAAAAAGTGAACTTTTGTGATTAAAATGTAGTGATTAAAAGGACTATTTTCTACAATTTTGATCAAAAATAATCATTTTGATCATTAAATTTTGGTCACAAAAACTTACTTATCTTATAGTGCCACTCTGGTAAAAGGGAAATTAATATGTATTTGCAATGGACTTATACATTAGAAATGAATTGGAAAATGACAAAAAACATGTACAACAATTTTATAACTTTCTTTTAGTAATTACCCTGTATTTAAAATAAAATTAAGATTAGGCTTCAGCAGTTGTTAGCCGATTCTAAGTGGTGCTATGTCTAGCTCTCTCGTTACCACTCAAGTACTTAAATATTTCGAGGGGGTAATTTATTTATTTGTATATCAAATTGTCGCTAATTTTGTGAAGTACAATCTCTATTATAAAAAACTGTAGCATACATCTTAAACACTAATAGATTAATTTGAGGCCGGTATATTGTACATAAAAAATTATATTTGCAGTAGGGTCCATTATTAAAAAATATAGAGTGCATTAGGACTGTTCATCCGGATTTCGGACCGGGTATCCGGATATGCCTGGCCTGGAACCCGGATTTAAAATCCGGGCCGATTTTCGGCCCAATATAAGCGGGTTACAAGTTGGGCCGGAACCCGGGTGAATCTGGATTTTTTAAAACCCGGAATCCGGGTTCCGGACTATACCCGAGTTGGCTTTTTTTTTTTTTTTAAATAACAAAAACCTATATT
>QGSO01000458.1:354135-435528 GCA_011037825.1 Carya cathayensis | reverse complement strand
GATCAAAAGAATACTTGAGATACAACTCCAAAAGTACAAGTATTAACCTAAGTTAAATACTATACCATCATCAACATAATAGGTATGATGCATATTATGAATATCTCTTAAAAGATAGATCAGAGTTCATAAAAATAGAGAGATTTTTTTTAAATACTTTTACATAAACTTGAGGTTCTTAGCCTCATGTTTGAGACGCTCATTCTCTTCATACAATATCATGTCATCCCTATCCATGGGAACTGGCAAGCGGAATGAAGATTTCAATAGAGATTTCAACTGTTTATTCTTCTGCCGAAGGATTCCTTCCCTTGTGTGAGACTCTTGAACAATTCGTTGAAGTACAACAATTTGTTCTTTAAGCTTTTCAACCTCATGGTTTTTGGCTTGTACCCGCTGGGAAAAAGCAACAATAGAGGATGAGTAGCGAGTCCCGAGACTCACCAAGTCGTAGATAGCATCGGAGTCTGACTTATTAGCCATACTATTATTTTCTTGCTGCAACATGGCACCAATGGCAGCTGCAGAAAGGACAGGAGGTTGAGGTGCTGAATACCTCATGGATGCATCTAGAGGAATGTTAGAAGAATGAGCCATGGAGAGAAGAATTGAAAACTTAAAGCGAGAATGTTGAAGGAATGCAGATGAGTTATAGAGATAAGAAGAAAACTTGATGCGGATTGGATGAACTTTAAGACTGATTTTATAGAGATAGTATAAAGAACAAGACGAGCTATCATCCAAGTCAAAGAGCAATGTGATTTTTTCCCGATCGGTGAAAATGACATTTTTTTAGAAACTCGGAGCCTTCAATCTCGTTTGTCAACAACATCAGGCGATTTTTTTCAAATCTCCAGCCACACTTGTCGGGTCACGGACGGATCCAATTACTATCTACAGTGTCTACAATACACCGTTTTCTTCAGACCATTTATTTGCTGCGGATCCTTTTTAATGATGCCAAAAGGGGGAGAAGTTTTAGACTAGAACATTAACATTGTTTAAATTGCTAAACTTGTTATATATGCTTGGAATTATATTTATATTTTTGCTTGAAAAACTAACGCACATTCTCAGGGGGAGCTTAAGTATTAATACAGGCTTCAGGTTCTATCAAGTATTTGTCATCATCAAAAAGGGGGAGATTGTTGAACCTAAGGTTTCAAGTTTTGTGTAATTATATATTTACACATGGATTTTGATGATAACAAATGAATTCAAAGAATGAAGGAGTCTCAAGCTCAATTTGTCCACACAATGGAGTCAAGCACATCAAGGAACCAAGCATGAGCAAGAAGGAAACAAGTTCACATTAAAGTCATAGAGAAATGTTGTAAATCTCTTAAAATTCGAAATTAGGATTAAGACTCAAAAATTAATATTTTATCATAAAGCATTAAAATACATTTTCCACATGTGCATGAATATTTTGAAAATTAAATTTGAAAATTTTGAAAGATAATTGATTGTCATCTTTCACATGTGCATGCCATGATTAAAGGTTTGAACTTTGAAAATATTAAAGATGATTGATTGTCATCTTTCACATGTGCATGTTTTATTTGAATATTTTCAAAAGTGATTGATGCTTTTCTTGACTTATGCAAAAGGAAGATGCCTTTGTTTGAATATTTTTGAAAAGTAAAGTGTGCTCCTTTTGTCATATGCAAAAAGTAAAAGATTAGGTTTGAAATTTTTGAAAAGCAAAGTGTGCTCCTTTTGTCATATGCAAAAAGTAAAAAGATTAGGTTTGAATTTTTGAAAAGTGAATGATGATGTCTTTGACATGTGAATCTTTTTAAATTTGAATATGAAGTCTCATATGCCTATAAATAGATCATTTGAGAGCTTCACATTCACAACACCAAGAGCATACAATATTCATTCAAAGCTTTCATTCTCTCTTCTTTAAGCATTGAGCCTTAACTCTTATTCATTTTGAGAGATATAGTTTGTGCTTGTATTGTTCTTATTTCACTCATTGAGGAGTGTTTTCTGATATCCTACCCACTATCAATTCTTGTATCAGTAAAAGGGTGTGTACAACCCTTGTGCGTGTAGAAAGTGTTCTACACAGGGAATCGTTGAATCACCACGTGTAAGGTGATTGCAAGTGTAGAGGGTGTTCTACACGGATCCTTTGTAGCGGTGTTGTTCAAAGGTGTAATAGGTTTCTATCTCCACCTGAAGGAGATTGAATAGTGAATTCGGGGATCCTCAAGGGGTAGCTTGAGGCGAGGACGTAGGCAGTGGGGCCGAACCTCGTTAACATACTGAGTTTGCTTCTCTCTTACCCTTACTCTTTATATTTATTGTTATTTCGTATTTTGTTTATATTTTATATTGTATATTTGATTTATAATTGTTATTTTTTTTAATACAACTCAATTCACCCCCCCTCTTGTGTTAGTCATCTGGGCAACAATATATATATATATATATATATATATATATAGAGGAGGCAAATTAAGAAAGGAGAAAGAGCTCGCTGCTAGACATAAAATAGAATAATCTATATATAATTTGCTGGTTGGAAAGGCAAAAGTGAAAATGAAATCCCCGATTTCATGCCACAAGAAGTGGCATAAATTGCTTTAGATTTTGTTTAAAGGCCTGCCAATGTGAATTTGGATTCATATTATTAGATCTTTTATGGGTTTTTGTTGTCATCTAATTATATTTGTTTTCTTTGTAAGAAGAAGATTAGAGACTTGACCCATGATTATATTGTGGAGATATAATTTAACTAATAAAAAATCTATCTCTTTCTACCAGTTCTTACTTTTGAGACAAATGGTGATTTCACATGATATCAAAGTAGAATTCCTCTCTAATCGAATTCTGACTCTATATTCTACTGCCTTTAATTAAATATTCTTTGTTTTGGATCCACTCATTAATGAGAGCTTAGCCCACACATGATGAGAAATGTTAAGATATAAGTTAAATAATAAAAATCTACCACTTCCAATTGCTTAAACTGAATTTGCAAGTAAAAGGATTCACAAAGCTGCAACGAAGCGAGCCGCGCGCATCTTTTTAATCGATATCACTTTTGTTTCCCCATTCCTTTGATCACTTCCTGATCTCCACTAGTGGCAAAATCCACCTCTCTATATATAATTTGATTTCTTCTATAATATATATTCATCATCTAAAGCAACGTGCATGCAAGCTAGCTATATTTGCTTATGAAAAACGTACAAGAAATGTGAGACCGATCAGACCTAGCTATATATCATGTATATATGTAAAATGTGGTACGTACGTACCCAAGTAACTGGTTTTGATTTAAATTGTGTAGGTCTATTTAATTAATCAGCTTCCACGTGTTTAATTATTTAGAGCTAGTTGATCATCATGATATTGGAAAAGGCATGCATTGAAGCTTGAGCTAGCATGAAGTGCTTGAATCATTTTTAAACTTTGGTTGCACGCTTGAATGGGAAGCAAAAACCTAGGTCAAGCAAGGAACAGACAGAAAGGGTCCCAACCGAGGGCCGGCCGGGGCTAGCTAGGTTTTGGGGAGTTTCACTGATTTTGGAGTCCTAAGTTTTAATTTGCTTTTGACTCGGTGAATTAATTGCCAGCATTGATTACGTCGTACTTCTCTTGCTATCCAACCAGTAGACATTTCTAGCAAATTGTATTATAAAAAGTTGGACGTAATTAATTAGATTAATTAATTGGAGTTTTGGAGGAAAAATTCAAATATTTATAATAATTTGTTTCACTAAAAGCAAGAATTGAGGAATTCCATACTACTTTTGGGTTTTCCGAAGCCTACAAAATGAGAGGACTTTGACATACCTGTGCCTTAAAAAAGGAGAAAAAACCCTAGCTTCAATAATGTCTCCTTTCACATGAACTTGGCTCATGTGAACTCTTTGTGGGAAATAATTATATTATGCCCTATATCTATATATGACTTTTTCATCTTAATCCCAATTTTTAAAGTTGCAAAATTAACTAGCTTACTAAGCTTAGGAACATTATTATTATTTATTATTTTGTTTTTTAAGTGGTGCATGCTTAGGTGTAATATTATGACATATTTCATCACACGTTTATAGGCTATGACCGATGACATGGCAGTACCTACGTGCAACTCATGGCTTGCCTAGCTTGAGGAATTTGGATAGAAGGATTTGATCATTAATTAGCATTGGTTTATCTATATGTATATGCAAAATTACATATTTTAGAGATTGACTTTACCATTCAAAAAAAATTTTCATATTGAATTATATATCTTTAAGTCAAAATAATAATAAAATATTATTATTAATAAAATATTAAATTATGGGACCGGGTTCAAGCCACTCCACCAAAGTCCATGACCCTGGACTTGGTGGGCTGGGGGATAATAGGAAAGAAGCCCCAGCTGGCCCAAGCAAGAAGAGAGATGATTGATCGCATTAAATGTGATGTACGTTGAACGGTCGACACCAAAGTCAAGTCCTTGCTGCTGATAGGAACGGCCACATTAAATGCAAAGCTATGTCGTCCAGAACATGGAATGATTATTATAGTGATAGAAGGGTTGGGGATTTTCAGAATTTAATATAAATTGCAAAAGGCTGGTAACGGAAGGAGGTCAATCACTCTCTGAACCCTCTAAGGTTTTCCCTTTTTATTCTTTTTGAAAAACATGTTCTGACTTTGACATCAAAGGTATCACAAACACATCCGACCACCATTTCTTACTCCTTTAAAGGCACTCAGAGCGTCATCGGAGCTTATGGTTACAAAACAAGCTATATGAAAAGTATAATGCTACCTAGCCCTTCAATTGCGTACGTACCGTACTCCGTTTTATTTTGTTTTTTTTTTATAACTAAAATGTTTATAGTTATTTACCTTTTTTTATTCATAAATGCTCAATTACCACTCAATGACCGTTTTTTTTTTCCTCCTTTTTTTGTTTTGACTTTTTCCCCGGCCCTTTTGAAGATATTTTTGAATCAGAAAAAAGTAGCTAGATAACTGGTCATTTGTATTGATAAGCATCTACGTACGAAAAAAGAGCGGTGATTAAGGGGCTAAGTAGCATTTTCATGATCATGATGGTAACGTACACGTAATAATAAAGACTATAGGGAGGGCTATCGTGATCTTTTGCAATTAAAGTAATTATAACGACATTATTGAAATTTCTAATTCTCTGGGAAAAAAAAAAAAATTGTCAAACCGGTCGCAATGTTGAAGAGCCATAGCCACTAGGGCCATTAATAATAGCCAGAGTCAATTATTTTACTAAGATTTTTTTTTACCACTGTGAAAGCTGATAGGGTACTGGAGAATCTGGAGACCATCGGCCTTCGAAATTAAGGTCAAACAAGAACTTACATGCACTGCTATATATTTTCTAATAATGGTAAGTGGTCCCTTTTACCCTTTAGACACCATCATCATCATCAAGTACACGTTCGTTTGCAGGTATCTGCCCATTACTTTGACTCAAAAATATATTGCTTGGGTCTGACAAAGTCAGTGGAATAGAAGCTCTGGGGAATGGAATAGAAACGGGATTTTCGGATTCTGAGAAGCTTAAAGACAATAAAATATAAGTCTAAGCTAGCTTTGTGTGTCATGGGATGTTAATCTAGATCATTTGAATATAAATTTGAGCCATGTGTTGGAACTTGGTTCAGGTCTACTAGCTTACGTACCTACATTTCCAAATAATAGCGTTCAAAGACTGACAATATAAAATTACTAATTCCTTGGAAGTTTGCTTTGTCTTGATTTGCTGTGAAAATATCAGAACTTTCATGAAATTAAGATGATAATTGGGAAATTAAACATGGACCCATGATCCCTAGAAGCTCCAGATTTGGTGGTTTCTTGAGATTCCTCGATTTGGATTAAACTAAAATGAGGTTCATTAAGGCATGCACAAGTAAATTAGTTGAATTAAATTAGACCCCTTGACAGAATCCATTTTCTTGACTTGGGGCTTTCTTGGTAGTTGTTCTGTCTAAGAGCTTTGTCATTTGCTTCTCAGCCAGCGCAGCCTCGCAAAACACACACTCCTTTAAGTCATCGCCAGAAAAGACGGCTTAACCTTCGGAGGCAGACCCCTTTCCAGGAAGCATATAATGGCTTCAAACTAAGTAAGCTTCGTCAAGTACTTGGTGCTTTTGTGTTGCTTCTTTGAGCTAGCTGGTGATCATTATCTTGGGGTTTGCTTCACAGGAGCAAGAAAGCAGCTTTTGTTTCAAAGTTTCAGTTTGGTTAGTTTTCCAGAAACTTTCTTAATCCACAAGTTCTTTTCTGTTAAAGATCGGAAGACACGTTGAGGCTGAAAGTGTCTCATTAGTCCATTTCGAAGGGGAAATAATTTTTTAAAAAAATCCGTAGATAGCATTTCGATCTCTAGCTAGTCTTTTTCTTTCTAGTGTAGTCACCAAGAAAAAAATTAGGGTTCAGAAAGTAGGGAGAGGAAGATATGGATGTGATCAGTAGAACTGACGCTGAACATAAACTAGACGAAATATTGCTTCCGGGGTTTCGATTCCATCCAACTGACGAGGAGCTTGTTGGGTTTTATCTGAAGAGAAAGATTCAGCAACGGCATCTCCCCATCGAGCTCATCAAGCAGCTCGATATCTATAAATATGATCCTTGGGATCTTCCAAGTAAGATAAAGCCAAAGTCTTTTAAGCTTATGTAAATTACTATTATGCATGATGACTTGTTTACGTAGCTTTTCATACCCTAGCTAGCTAGCAAGCAAAGATAAATTTTACTGCAACTTTGAGTCTGTTTCTGTGTGTTCCAGCTCAGTGGCTAATAGTTTTTGCTGCTAATTTTTCGTGTAGAGTTGGGGACTACTGGGGAAAAAGAGTGGTATTTCTTCTGCCCTAGGGACAGGAAATACAGAAACAGTGCGCGGCCTAACCGGGTAACTGGAGCTGGGTTTTGGAAAGCCACGGGAACTGACCGGCCGATCTACTCTTCCCAAGGTTCCAAGTGCATTGGCTTGAAGAAATCCCTTGTTTTCTACAGAGGTAGAGCCGCCAAAGGAGTCAAAACTGACTGGATGATGCATGAGTTTCGGTTACCTTCACTCACCGACTCATTACCATCAAAGAGATTCGTGGACAAAAACATTCCTGCCAATGTAGGTATCTCCGAACTAGGGTGTATTCTTTCAATATTTTGCCTATATTTGAATTATAGATATTAATCATGATTATCTGTGCTTTATGTGCAGGATTCGTGGGCAATATGCAGGATATTCAAGAAAACGAATTCCACAACCCAGAGAACTTTCTCACAGTACTCTTGGGTCTCTCCAGTACTACCGGAAACTAATTTCAGTCAATTAATCAGTTCGGAGAACACGTCATTATTAAGTACATCAAAAACCAGTACTTGTTCGGCCGTTGATCAGTTCCCTATCAACAATGATATGGCTGCATTTTCTCCCTTAGATTTTCCATCCTACCAGTCATTAAACCAGAATATAGTAGATAGACCTCCTCAACTGCCCGTACTCTCAACTGGAGAACACCACCCAAGCTTCCTTTTTTCGCCTCTAGAAACTTCAGTACCGGCAAAATGCAGCTTGGACATGCTGTTGAACATGCCGCCTTCAATGTTTGGTGATTTTGGGAACAAGCTGGCCGGCATTGAGAGCATAGTCGACGACTATGGTACCGGCCCACAAGAACATTGCAATGGTTTCTCTATCAATTTACTTCAAGACATGCAAGGTGGGAAGGTTGATGGATCAGGAGGTGATGAGCATGACAATGTTTCAATGAAGTTTAATATTCCTAATACCGATGACCAGTGGGAGACAGTCCGGTCCATCGGATTTCCATTCAGTTTGCCTTTGAATAGTACGCCTAGCACTAATGCTTGGAAGCCGAACTTGGTCATGTGGGATTCTTCACCATGTCCTAGTGAAATGTCCACTCGTTTTTCTACAACCAAGAGCTATACCTAAAAACTCAAAAACTAGATTAATAGCTAGTCAAAGTCAATTGTTTTATAGCTTTTAGTCGACGCTAGCGCTGTCGAGTACTAGTACTTAAGTCCATCATGATTTTATAAAATCTTTTTGTAGGCCCTATGAATGTTAATTTTCAAGATTGAAATAGAATCATGTGACCGCACGCACGCTTTCTTAAGGACGTGAAGAAAGTTAACTTATTGACAACCATCTTCGTCAATCTCTCATCGTTAGAGACAAAAATACATACACTAGCAAACACGCCAATCGTGGGGGAGTTGGTCTGGTCTCAATATCATGATAACTGTTCACATATATGGTCGGCAAACAGATCACTAACAGAGAAAACTAGGAAATTAAACCCTCATGTACTGCTCCGGCTTTAGCTGATCTGATTCTTCTTCTGTTCATTCTTTTTTACTGGCCGGCATGACGTGCACTGCATGTAGTATAACGTACTTACAACATCAAGTAGCATATGATAGGCTTTAGAAAAATAAACATGAAAATTATATATCCTAGCTGTGGATGATAAGTAGTACGACTACCTCCAATGAACGATTCGATGAAGTATATATTCCGAGTCCCATGGCAAACGAATTTATTTAAATTAATAGACAAAAACAAACATATAAATTTCAAATTAATAGACAAAAACAAACATATAAATTAAGAAATTAAGGCTTTGATATTGACAAGACATGCAAGAACAACCATTTTGGACTAGTGTGGTGATCACAGTTTTTTAGTATGCCTTTATGTATGAAATATGTTTCAAGTATTTGGGATATTTTTTAGTTTGGTGCATAGTATTGCTAAAGAAAAAAATTATCCGCTGCGAATATTGCATAATGCTAGATGCATGTTAGGAATATTGCATCTTATATGTCATGAACGGGGGCAGGTAACCTTGTGTTGCATGTCTCGACGCTTCAAATGTCCGTTCAATCCCAAGCGGAATTTGGGGGCGTCACAATTGCTCTTGTGAATGGCCAGCTCCACTTGCTCATGGATGCCCCGAAAATGTTTTGCCATCTCATCTGCCTTGTGACTTGAACGACCTACACATGGAATAAGGGCTAAGTCAAGCACCTCGGATGGATTTTGACTATAGACAATCTCAAATGGGCTCATTCCTGTGGTTCTATTTTTTAATTTGTTATATAGGCAAATTTTGCTTGAGGTAAAGCCATATCCCACTACTTTGGTTTAATTCTTGCCAAACTCCTTAAAAGGTTGCCCAAACTCCAGTTCGCCCCCTTGATCTAACCATCTGTGTGGGGGTGGTAGCCGCTGCTAAAATTCAACTTTATCCCCAGTTTCTCCCATAAACTCCTCCAAAAATGACTAATGAGCTTGGTGTCACGATCTGAAGTGATTGATAGGGGAACACCATGTAAACGTACAATCTCCCTAAATTCAAGATGGGCGATCTGGGCAGCATCCATTATTTTCCTGCAAGCTACAAAATGGGCCATCTTAGAAAACCTATCAACCACAACCAAAATAGAATCTAAGGCTCGTTGGGTACGGGGTAAGCCTAACACAAAGTTCATACTGACATCAAACCTAGGGGCTTCAGGAAAAGTGTACAGGCCCGCATTAGTGAGAACTCCCTTGGTCCGCTGACACACATAATAACGTTCCACATAATGAGCCACGTCACTGGTCAATTTGGGCCAATAATAATCAGAAGAGATTAGGGCCAACGTCTTATCTAGCCCAAAGTGACCCTCGTTATAAAGTCCACTAATAATCTATTACCTTAGTAAACAATCTGAAATGCACAACAGTAATCCACGAAATAGATAACTATTATGCAAAACAAAGTCAGGTTGTTGACCATCAGTTACCTCCTGAAATATACTTCCAAAGTAATGATCTACTGCATACATATCAGTGAAAACCTCAAATCCTAAAACTCCGGTGCTTATGGTGGTAAGGAGTAACTTATGATGGCTCAGGGCATTTGTGACGTGGTTCAGACTCCCTGCTTGGTGCCTCAGCTTGTGCTGGCCATTGATATAGTTTAGGGCCTAATGATCAATGATAAGAATGAACTCCCTCTGTATTAGGTAGTGACACCAATGCTTCAGGAACTGAACTATGGTGTGACGCCTCCAACTTCCATGTACAAATATGCGGAAATCGAGGCGTCGGAACGATGACAACAAGGGTCACACATCCCATCGCTAAGTGGCAAGCGTGTGCACATGCAACATGTGTAAAACAAAACAACGCAGCAAATAATAAAAGTCAATCGACTAAATACCAGAATTTGTTTAAAATACAAGTTCACTTAAACATGAACGTACTAATAAATATTATACTAGTCCAGAAAAACATAATGTAAATCAAATATATAATTAAAATGTGGGAAACCACTTCCCAATACACAGACTAAAGCATTAAGTCACTCCTCCAGCGAAGCCGCCTCCTTGGGCTTAGCTTCCACACCTGCAACAAAATCTACAACACCAAATAACGGTACCGCAGGTAAGTAATCATCCAAAAAACCACCGAGATAAAAAAAAAAAAAAAGTA
Source organism: Carya cathayensis (assembly GCA_011037825.1). Taxonomy (NCBI): domain Eukaryota; kingdom Viridiplantae; phylum Streptophyta; class Magnoliopsida; order Fagales; family Juglandaceae; genus Carya; species Carya cathayensis. The sequence continues at coordinate 425,021 of QGSO01000458.1, read as the reverse complement.
CATTCATGCCAAACAAAATGCATGAACATGATACCATAATCATGAGACTCCAGAATTATCATTTCCTTGAAAAAGACTAATTTTCCATGCACGCCAAAAGTCACATTTGGCCCAAAACATATCCTCGCCATTTTCCCAGAAAATGGCCAAACATATAATCCATTAGTCCAATCACGCCATTTTCTCAGAAAATGGCCCAATATCCGTTATCAAAACCAATATCCGATTTTCTTAACTGTATGCACCATGATCTCCCCTAGGGACCATTCGCATATCATGGCTCCCTTCATCACACCATGGGTACCGACCATGCATGTGACTTCGTAACGAGCGATGCTCAGTTCCGCGCCCAGCGTGTACGTAGCCAAACATCTTCTAGCCCCCGCCAGCAGAGGGGCCACAGAGTCGGCACGAGAGCGTTACCATCCCGTCCACTCCCGTTGTTGCCTAGCGACAACCCAGGAGACGTCACTCAGAATATTGCGCTCCCGAGTGACCAAAGGAGCTCCACCGAGATAATGCCCCATCTCGGCTTGGGGTCGTGATACACACGCACCCAAAAGTCTATTTACGCATGAAAACCCAGTTTTCAATATTCAACACATGTACATGCATGCCATTATGCGAAAAATCTAATTTTTCTCTTTTAAACATGATCATGCATGTACCATGCAATGCATGCGACAAGTCACAAAAATAATCCAGCAAATCCCAACATCAACCAAACCAACAAACAACTCCTTCCTCCATTCCAACTGACTCCCAAACTTCTCGGACTCAGTCCGGCACAACAAACCAATCCACAAAAATATTTGTTAAAGCATAAATATATTTAAATCGCAAGAATTGTTCGGAAAATACTTACAGTGCTTTAAAGGTAATAAATCTGGAAGATCAAAGGCGCACAAGATTACGGTAATGCCGAAAGTGACGGAGTAGCGACAAACAGTGCTTTTCCAAGCAATGGTCGTGGGTCTAAAACAGGAAATTTCAAAGGGGGAGCTTGGCTAGCTATGGAGTGGCATTGAGGAGCTAAGGGAGGTGTTGGGAGGTAGGTGGTGGTTGTTTGGAGTCGTGGGTGGTGGCGCACGGTGGGGATCTAGTCGTGAGAGGATGTAAAACTCATTTCGGGTTGGGTGCTCGACAGAGGGAAAAGAGTTGTTGTTAGGGGTTGGATTTGGTTGTAGAAGATGGTCGGCGAGGGAGGAAGCCGACGGAAGGTGCGGTGAGACCAGGAAGCGGTGCAACGATAAAGAATCCAAATGGATTTCCAAGGCCGCAGGGAGAGAGAGAGGGACAATGGGGATGGAAACTGGGGTGGGGGAAGGTCGTCGGTGTGGGAGGAGATGGTTGGTGGCGGTGGCAACATCCCATGGCGATGGACGATGGCGCAGGGAGGGGAAACTCATGGGTTTTGGGTGCTGTGAAGAGAGAGAGTGGTTGACGGGTGGAGGCTGATTCTGGTGGGGTGGTGATCACCGGCGTGAGGGGAAGGTGGTGGAGTGGGCGGTGAGGTCCGGTGGTGGATGACGGCGAGGCTGGGCGGAGGGAGGACACACAGAGAGAAAACAGGGGAGGGGGGTCGCGCAGCTGGAAGGCAGGGGAGGAAGAAAAAGAAAGAAGAAAAAGAAAAAGAAAAAGAGGAAAAGAAAAATGAAGGGAAAGAAAATGAGATCTAGGCTTTTCAACTCGGGTCTCAAAATTGATCCACCAATAAAGATTTTAAAACGGCAAACTTAAATAAATAATTTAAACGCAGTGACTTAGTAAAATAAAATAGTTAAAACCCAACAACAAAAATTTTCAAGCTAAAGGGCAATTTAAATGCCAAATAATTATTAATATCAAGAAAACCAATTAATTAAATCTCACAACTTAAAAAAAATTATAAAACAATACAACGAAAAACACGTTTAATTTAAAATAAAAGAACCACTTATTATAATAATTTAGATAATCATTCAGTAAAAAAAAAACGTAAATATGGGGTATCACATATGGGATAGAACTTTAGATCATAGGTGGAATAATTCTTCTTTGATCCCGATAGTTTCTCACTGAAAAAAGCTATTGGGCGTCCCTCTTGACTTAGAACACCACCAATGCCAACCCCAGATGCATCACAATTTACCTCATACACCTTTTCAATATCAAAAAGTGCCAAAATTGGTGCTTTTGTCATCTTCTACTTGACCAGTTGAAAACTGGCCTCTACCTCCTTCCACCATTGAAAATCACGTCCCTTGAGGCACTCTGTGATAGGAGCAATCAGAGTGTTGAAGTTTCTGATGAACCGGTTGTAGACGGATGCAAATCCATGGAAACTTCTAAAATCATGTGAGGTCTTTGGTTTGGGCCACTCCAAGGATGCATCTATCTTTGAATGATCTGTATGAACACCATCAATAGACACAACAAAACCAAGAAAAGTTATAGAAGTAGTGAACAAAGAACACTTCTTTTGATTGATGAACAAGGGCTCTGTCCTTAGCATGTCAAAAATGGCACGGAGGTGATCAAAGTGTGACGCCCATGTCGAACTAGAAATGAGGATATCGTCAAAGTAACCTAAAATGAATTTCCCCATAGAAGACTATAAAACATGATGCATAAATCTCATGAATGTATTGGACGCATTGGACAACCCAAAAAGGTATGACCATCCACTCATACAACCCATGCTACGTCTTAAACGCTGTCTTCCACTCATCTCTAGGCATTATTCTAATTTGGTGGTATCCGATTTTAATGTCAATTTTTTAGAAGACATTAGAACCAGATAGCTGATCTAACATATCATCCAGGTAGAGAATTAGAAACCTGTATTTCACTATAATCATGTTTATTACTCTGCTGTTAACAAGAGCCATCTTTCTTCAGCATTAGCAGGGTAGGGACTACACAAGGGCTTAAGCTCTCACATATGTAGCCCCTCTCTAACAACTCTATCACCTGTTGCTGCAACTCTTCAAATTCCTTGGGACTAAGGCGATATGCAGGTCGATTTGGCAAACTTGACGCCAAAATAAGGTCAATCTGATGTTGAATATCCCTCATAGGTGACAGCATAGGAGTAAGATCCTCTGGCATTAGGTCGGAAAACTCAACTAGTAGCTAGTGCACCTTTGCTGGTAAATCTGAATCCACGTCTGCTGCACTATTCACACAAGGCAGTAAAGCATATACCACTTCTCCACACTCAATCTCAACTAAAAACCTGGACATAGAAAGAAGGTTAGTACTATTGGTTACCGAGATATGAGTGATTCCTTCCCGACGAGGTGCCAACACAATCTTCTTCCCTTTGATGCTAAGGGAATATGTATTATTCTGCCCATCATGAACAACAATGTAATCATACTGCCAAGGTCTGCCCAACAATACATGACAAACATCCATACATATGACATCACACCAAGCATTATCAAAACATTTTATGCCGATCAAAAAAGACATAAGGCATCGCCTATCTACTGTTACCTCACTGCCTTTATTTAGCCATGACAATTTGTATGGCTTGGGATGACAATCTATCTTCAACTGCAATTTATGGACAGCCGCTTCAGACTCCACGTTCTCACAACTGCCACTGTCAATGATCATCTTGCAGACTTTATCTACAACTGTGTAGATCTTGTGAAAAATATTGGTTCTCAACCAATCGCCCTTAGGAGTTAGTAGACTCTTACAAATGGCTAGAGTCTCATGGACATCACCATATAGCACATCTCCAGCTTCATCATTGTCATACAATGGCTCTCCAACCTCCTCAGTTTCATCTACCATGTCTTCCTCAATAAGAAAATTTTTGCCTTTCTAACTAGCAGGCTTCCTGCACTCAATCGCTCTATGGCTCTGTTTACCACATCTAAAACATCTAATATTAGAGTTAGAATTACCCTGTAGTGGCTGTTGGGCAAGACAGGATTCTTGAGGGTGAACTGGTTGACTGCTTTGATCGCTTATGATCACTAGTCTCCTGTTCTGCTACTTTTCCACAACAAGTGCACATTGGTATGCTTAAAAAATGGTCCACAGTGAGTGAAGGCTGATGACATCCTACAGGGGTTGTCGTAATCCCCCCAAATACCGCACCATCATTTGCTCTTCCATCTTAGGCAATTCATTTTGGGCTATCAATTGATAGAACTATTCTATGTAATCATCAACTGATCTCTTGCCTTGCCTTAATGAATGAAGTCGCTGAAATAAGGTTTGAGTGTACCCGAAAGGAAGGAAGTGACCCTTCATCTTCTTGTTTATCCTCTCCCAATCAGTGATCTTGGCCTTGCCCTGCTGTCTCATGATCGCCTCAGCTATTCCTACTAGGCAGAGGCTTTGCTTTTGAATTTGATGGCAACCAATTTTACTTTTACACGATCTGGGACTTCCTTTTAATAAAAAATCTGCTCTACTTCATTCAGCCAATCAATGAATCCTTTGGCCTGTAAGATACAAGAAAACTCAGGGAGATCCACTCTGACATCAAGGTCTCCATGACAATCCTCCCGACCACAATGCTCCTAGAATAGCGTACGATTGTGATACGGGTTTTCAAAACTAGAATTAGAATCGTCATCTTCCATCTCACGATCACCGAAATCCTATGCCGTTAGACATCGGGTTTACTCTGCAACTTGCCTATGCAAATTTTCAATCATCACATCCTGAACACTACGATCACAGTGTGGGACTTTCTCGTTCGGAACCTGCCCACAACAACCACAACCACTAGCCATGGAAACTGATGAGATCTCACCTCAGGAAGATGCTAAAGCTTTGATGCCAACTGATGTCAGACATTAAATCAATTATTCTGCAGGCTAGTTTTAAGTGATAATTCACAAGGAAGAACATAAAATAATTGACCAAAAACACAAAGAAACACCTCTAATGTTCAATTCAAAATTATCAAATCAAATAATATCGAAAATCAACCCACAAGCCGGGCTATATAGCTGAAAGCCATCCTTATCAGAATTCTATCAAAAATAGCAAAATATCAATAATCATGCCATAATTAAATAAGTTATAAAAGAAGTAATCTACCAAAAATCTGACCCAAATCGGGTTCAGAATCACTTCCTAAACGATAAATGAAATATTATCACAAAAGGAAAAAAATAACTAAAAGTGAGGATTTGGAAGGGAAAATAGTGGCTTTTTATCTCGAAAAAGATGCACATTAAGTGAAGCTGGGTGGTCACAATGTGTGCACTGAAAAGAGCTTTCTGAATTGGGGTCATATGTGTGGTTTTGATACCCGTAGTCAAAGTTATAGCTAAAATACCAAAACGCACTTAAAACTACCATAATTAGGAAAAGATTATGATTACTTGGAATCTTTGCGTTGATCTACCAACTCAAGGTATCTTAGCGCCATTAACATGCCATTTGACAACTCAACATTATCTGACTCGGATCCTCCTGCATCAAAAGGGATGCCTAGCTAAGGGCTTGATGAGCTGTTAGCTTATTTGTTGGATCATATTTAAGCAACCCCTGCAACAGATGAATGAGATCCCCAAACAAGTGATCAACATGTTGTATTACCAAGTTCTATAAGAACATAAGCATCATGAATTCCACGATTAGTAAACATGACACTAGTGCAATCAATCAGCCAGATGAAAAACAACACGATACAATTTTGGGTAGGGCCATTTAAACGCTACAACAAATAGTGCTTTTTCCTACAAGTAATTTGGTTGCAATTAGTATCTATTTGTGCCAAAATTGACTTTTTCCTACCAAATCATGCCGTAGCTGACTACCCAAAATTATGCGGCAACAGATAGTGCTTTCAGCCACGAGTATACTTATCGTGAGAATTACTATTATTTCTGGCAGTAGGTGATCGTGAGAAATATATCTTCAACAACAAACCATACGGAATTCCTATATCTTTAACAATAAACCACGAGCATACTTATATGGTGGATGGAATCTCGAGATTTAGAAGGAGGCAGAACCGGAGGTTGGATTTGCCCTAGACGGTGGTAGGCAGCTCGAAGGTCCTTACTACTTATGCATGGTGGATGTGAGAGGGAAACGCAGGAGAGATCCAGAGAGAGCTACTGTCCGTGAAGGATGGTTATTGTCTGGCCTGCTTTGCGACTGCTGACGGTGGCAACTGAGGTGAGGCGGAGAGAGAAAAATTGTTGAGGGTTATACGCGAGAGAGAGAGAACTCGGGAGGGAGAGAACTAACAATGAGAGAGAGAGGATTTATGTGTGGTCTGAATTTTTCCTATATTTTTGTTTTGAATGAGCTTTTGCGACAGTCTAATATTGCCGCAAATAATTCAATAGTCACCGCAAATAATCAAATATCATCCAACACATTCAATATTCATATGAAAAATTTTCTGATGTTCTGAATTTTGCGGAAAAAAGTCTTTAATTTTCTAAAATTGTAACTCGTGACAAATAAAATGGTCCAATAAAAATATTTGAGGCGAAAATTTACCAATAACGTGAATTTCGTAGCAAAATGTAATTATTTGTCACCAAATAGTATTCACGAGAAAAATTCCAACCAATTTCGTCACAAAAGGATGCATATATCACCGCAAAAAAGTATTACCTGCAAACTTTTCTGATGATTTGAATTTTGCAAGAAAAAATCATTAACTTTCACAAATTGTAACTTGTGACAAATAAAATGGCCCAATATAAATATTTGCGGCGATAATTTACCGACGACATGAATTTTGTAGGAAAATGTAATTATTTATCATCAAATAGTATTCGCAAGAAAAATTTATACTCCAAGAACTACTATTTATTGTAGTGAGTTAATGTAACCAACCAATTCATCACGAAAGGATGCATATGTAACCACAAAAATATATTACTTGTAAACTTTTTCGGATGATCTAAATTTTGCAGGAAAAAGTTAGTAGTTTTCACAAATTCTAACTCGTGACAAATAAAATGGTCTAATATAAATAATTGTTGCAAAAATTTACTGACGACGTGAATTTGGTAGGAAAATGTAATTATTTGTAGTCTAATAGTATTCGCGGGAAAATTTTCTGGGGAAGCTTCATTACAGCTTTAATACTCTCTCTTGAGGTTGTACCATCTAGCCAATCCAATCTTCCTCTTCTAACATAATTGTGTGCATGTATGAGCTCCACCCGCATTTCAACTTCTGAAACGTTGAAGTGCCTAGTACAGCCATGTAGGAGGATGGCTGGGGGGATGCATGGCTCGGTGCGGGCATTTGGGTAACAGAAAAAAAATATATATATATATACACACAAAGCAAGTATTGAGAGAGAAACATGATTAGCTTATCGTCTGTTTATTGTCTCCATGGACAGTACAAATAGAACAACATTCAACATTTGTGTGCGGTTATGAGTCTAATCTCTACCCCCAAGTTTCTTAATTGGCTCTAATGAAAGTCTAATAGACCAACTGATCCATTTATAATTAAATACGATTAATATTTCACTACCCCATACCATAATGAATTAATACCAAACAGAATGATTATACTAGTCCACACAAAGAATGTCTTTTGAAATATTCATGCCTGTTTTCAAGGAAGGAACTGGTACTGTTGCAGATGGCCTTGCTAAATTTGGTCTGTATGGTGTTTTCTCGCTTGATACATATCAGGAACTGACAACCTTTATAGTTAGAACTTAGAGGACTTGTTTTAAAACTATACAGTTTATGATGTTGTATAGTACAGTCATATGTTCATCCCTTCGTAAATTTATAACGCACTACAAGAAAAACATTTTAGTTGCGAATACTATTTTCGTCGCAATAAATTGGCCACAAAAAGCCGTTTTTCTTGTAGTGACGAATAGTTGGAATATATTTTTTCTCAAAAGATTGGTTCTGGGACATATTGTAAATTTATTACTAATCATGTACGTCACTCAACACGACCAAGCCATAAACTTGATTCAACAATGAATCACTCAACTCCAAGAAAGCATGCAACACCCTAATTAATGCCTTAGACAACGCGCCCAACACTTGAACATACTTATTAAGACCAGTTGACAAAACAAAACTAAAAACAAGACAGTTTCCACTGCAAACGCAATAATTAAAACATATCTGGAAACTAAAAACTGCATTATGCTGATGCAGGTACCAAGTCAGCAGGTAGGTGAACGACCGCTTCAGCTAGGATCATGATGCTCTTGCATAAAAAGGTAATTTTAGGTGATGATCGGATCGAATATGATCTTAATGGATGGATCAGAGAGAGTGCAGTGTTGGTATCAAATGAAGAGGAACTTTCTTAGACACAGTGACGCCGTAAACTTCTCTCATGTCCAAGTGACCTTTCCCGTGTACACTAGCACTGGGCATCCTCCAATCAAACCAACATAAGATGTGGCAATCACATATTCAACTGCAGCAATGCCGAATATCAATCCAGGGCATCCCCTTCTCCCACCTCCAAATGGGAGAAATTCAAAGTCTTGGCTCCTGAAATCAATTGCGTTGTCTATGAATCGCTCGGGGAGAAATTCTTCTGCCCTCTCCCATACGGTGGGGTCCGTTTGTATTGCCCATGTATTGAGAAATAATTTTGTTTTTGGTGGAATATCGTAACCTTTCCTAATTTCACACTTGATGATGTTTCTCGAGGTAGCAACAGAGGAGCTGGTTGATGTAGCCTAGGAGTTTCCTTTAGGACACAATATTTCAAGTAACATATTTGATCGATGTCATTCTCGTCTATCTTCAACTTGTTGCCCACCACTCTTCTCACATCTTCTTGTGCTCTCTTCATAATGTTTGGATTTTTAATGAGCTCTGCCATTAACCATTCCAAAGTTGTTGAAGACGTCTCACTTCCTCCCACAAACATGTCCTGAAATTGTTGGAAAAGAAAACTTTACAGGTGATTGTGTGTTGGTGTGTGTGAATGTGTCCAAGTGTTTGAGAGAGAGAGAGAGAGAGAGAGACCAGTAAGATTGCTTTGAGGTTGTCTTGAGTGAACTCATAGTCAAGCATGCTTTCCACTTGAAGTTGGAGAAGAATATCAACAAAATCGTTCTTATTTGGTTGGTCATGATCATAGCCTCTCATTGTCGTGTTCTTCAATGACTTGATCTAAAAATTATCTGACGATGGCTTTCAAACTTGGGATTAGTCCGGTAAGAACATCAATCCTTCCTAGAGAAGGGAAAAAATCTCCCACGCAGGGTGCTACCAATAGCACAGATACCGTTCTTGCTAGCTGTCTAAACCTGCTCTTGCCGTCTCCTCCTTCATACTTCTGTCCAAGCGTACATCTAGAGACAATATTGTTTGAGTTTGTAAAGAACATCTCACTTAGATTTACAGAAGTTTGTTTGAGGCACGACTCACGTATCGTATTTGTTAATAAAATAACCTCTTCTTCACTTACATGTTGGAATGATTGCACTCTTTTGAGGCTGAAAAGTTCGAGGACACAAATTTTCCATGCCCGTCTCCAATACTCACCATAGGATGCGAACCCTATGTCTGTACAACCGTACAGTAATATGTCAGCAGCTGTAGTTCTTGGCGTTTGAGAAAGTGATATCATGTGTCTTCATGACTTCTCTGGCCATATCTGCAGATGACACCACAAGGGATGGAGCATGGCCCAAGTGTAAGAGCATTACGTACGGGGCCATACTTATTAGAAAGGGATCGAAAAGAGCGATGTGAGAATGTGCCAAGCTGGTGAAGGTTGCCTATGACTGGTAACTTTGGTGGGGATGGGGGTAAATTGGATTTGCCTCTTCTGAGTATATGTTTAAAAACGTAAGAGAAATGAAAAGATGAGGGGATTGACTGGTATTTTCTGCTCTTGCCATGTGGCAAGCATGGTAGCAGAGCCATTTCCACCGAGTGTTTGGCACTGACAACCCGAACTCTTTCATATATATTGTATAAAGCATTGATACAGCCATTAAAAAAATTTCAAAAGAATAAATTCACCAACTGATATGATTTTATGTGATATATTATATCTACTTTACACTAAAAGTAACTTTATAATCTGACGTACCATATCAAAGAACTTTAATTTATAAGTTTACTTTTATAAAACTTGTATCTTGTTAAAGTATTTCCGTATTGTAAAATAACAAGCGACGGAATTACATAATGCAAAGTCTCTTGTAAATTGTGCCTGTGCACATAGGCATGTTAAAAACAGCCATCTATATAGCTATCTTCACATTGACACTTAACCAATCAAAGTTATTTGCTTAACCATTTAAATATATTTATTTCGTAAGCATTTAACCAAGAAAGGGTAAAAGGCATGATTTTTCCTTGGCATCAAGTCAATGATTTTTCTCATTTTTGTTCCGATGCAATTCACTCAACCTAATTTCTTTTAAATCCGCCTTTATTTTATAATTTTCAACATGCCTATACAATTTTTTTTTTTGTTTTTTTTTCCGTAAAGATCTATGAAGAAAATATAATAATGATGACCTAAAGTCTATACATCAGCAAAGATTTCAAAACGATATATTCATCTCTGGATTTAATAATGAAGTATTTGTCGCACACAGTTAGAATTTTATCATCTTCCTCTCTTTTTGTTTATTTTTTCATCATTTTATCATCTTTATCATCATAATCTTTTGTCCCTTACTCCCCAGTTGCTTTCTATTTCTCATACTTGGGAAAACTGATTTACAATACCATGCTTATGCTATGATTCAATGTTACTAATTCTCAAATAATGTTGCATACTACACTCACGTCTCACTTTCATTTTATTATATAAAATGTGATAATTATCACTATTGAATCATCTTTATTTTATTTTATTTTTTTTTAAATCCAAAATTGATAGACTATGCTCTCTCATCATAATGAAATGAAAATAAGATGATAACTTTCAATTGTTGAAAACCCAACCAATAAATCAGAAGTCCTATAACTGCTGTTGATTAAACTTACGTTTTAAACATTAGGATCATAAGATATTATGAGTAAAACATTCTTTTGAATGAGACGTTTTTAATTCTTATTCTTATTAAGAGGGGACGATTGCCTTATTTTATGTGAAAAGATTATCTACTTACTTTTCCATTATAAAAATGCATATCGTGGGTTAGAAAATGCAGTCACTTGATGATTTAGTCATAAAGGAAATATAACGGTGACGGAATTCAATCGTACAAGCGATCTAAAAAGAATAATATTACATATAATAATAGACTGTACATGCGATGTGCACTCTTTTTTTAAAAATAAAATAACATCTACTATTAAAAAATTAATTTTATCTTGTGGATCGTATATTTTCAAAAGGAATGCAAGATGATTGATCATATTTCGCTTAAAATATATATATATATATATTCAATCCTTCATTCAAGCGGTGGGTTCAGAAGGTCAAGTATCATATGCCTTGTGTGTACACTTGGATACTTGTAATCTCGTTCAACACAACCCTACTTTAAAACGTGGACACCCATATTCACTATGTATAACACACCAGGTAACTAATTACCCCCGATGTGTCGGCTGCCTTATCTCCTCACATGGTCCCTAGAAAGGAAGGGATGCCTAAGGGCCTGACGAGCTGTTAACCTATCTGTTGGATCGTATTTAAGCAACCCCTGCAGAAGATGAATGAGATCCCCAGCCGAGTGATCAACATGTTGCATTACCAGGTTCTGTAAGAACATAAACAACATGAATTCCGCGATTAGTAAACATGACACTAGTGCAATTAGTCAGCCAGAAGAAAAACAACACGGTACAATTTTGGGTAGGACCAATTGAAGTGTACAAACCTGAAGCCGGGGAAGCTTCATTACAGCTTTAATACTCTCTCTTGAGGTTGCACCATCTGGCCAATTCAATCTTCCTCTTCTAACATACTTGTCTGCATGTCGGCTAAAAGACCAATACAAGGGAAGAACAGTAGTCAGTCTATGCTTCTTAAAGATACTGTCACTACAGATGCATCACGATATACTTACACTACTCTTTTTAACATGTGCTGTGGCAATGGACCAAAAACCCGCTCCATCATAGCTAGGTGCTCCAAATTCTCGTGTGTTTGAAACAATGCCTCACCCTATATAACGGTCAAAAATACAAAATAAAACTTGATTCTAGTCCGTCATAACCATACCATCCCCCTATCATAAAATAGATTTGTAGATGTACCGTGCAAAGCTCCACTATGATGCAACCAACACTCCATATATCACAAGGATAACTCCAACCAAGTCCTGCAAATGAATGGGAACAAGTTTTAGCTCCTCTACTGAGACATGGCATTATTGGGAAAAAAAATACAAAAGAAACTTACCAAGAACAACCTCAGGTGCACGATAATGTCGTGTAGAGACAATATAATTCTGATCTTGACGCTCATAGGTTGTGCTGCCAAAATCAATAACCTTGATGGCAGTTGACTTGGGCACTCTTTTATAGTAGGATCCATCTTTTGATGATCGAGAATAACTCTGCATATAGCAGGTTAAAAGAATTAAATTCTCAAGAGCAATATATATGTAGAAACAAACAGTAGAAGCAACAAAAGTAGAAAATGAATGCCATATCTAATAGAGCAAATACAAATGTCACTGCTGAGGCAAGGCAGGGTAATACCTTCTAAAAAAGTCAGGAACACAGAGAGTAAGTAAAATATTCCTAAAATTATACCTTATAATCCCTGCAATCAGGAACTTTAATATAGTCTGACGAAACTAGAAGTACATTTTCTGGCTTCAAGTCGGTGTGTATAAGCCGCAAGTCATGCATAACTGTAAATATGATTAACAGGAACACCATCAGAAAAAAGGGCAGAAGATATACAAGACACAAGATGTAGAAAATCAACAAAACAGAAACTAAATATAAAAATTCATTCAAGGCAATGATGCCAGTTTTATTTAAAATAATTCATTTAAAGTACTATGTTTTAACATATATAATTATGAAATAGTAAGTTTTAAGGTAAATGAAAGATCTATTTATATAGCGAAGTAAAAGGAATTAATATATCTTACATGCAGCCCTAACCAAGACACTAGAGTGAAAAAATTAATGAAGAAAATTGTATGAAAGAAAGTGACTAGCTTCGGAAATTATTACACACATGCTACACATTCCAATAGTTGTCTGCCAATCTCACGGACTAGATCAATGGGAAATGAGCGATAATTGTTTTTCCGTAGAAAATCGTATAAGCTTGATCCAAGCTTCTCAAACACCTGTTAAAACCATTTGAATTCACTGACAAGTCTTAACCCCAAATTATTTGTTATTGGGGAAATTAATCCATCACAGAGTCATCAATCATATACTTACAATACAGATATGGTTACGATAGTCAAACCAGTTCCGTATTTGCACACAACTGCAAGGAATAAACCCATTTAACAATTGCAAAAGCGCCATGAAAGCTTCTTAACAGTACCATTAAGGGCAGAAAAAGTAATTACATCAAAAAGATTGCTCACCGGTTGCCGCCTTTATCGTGTTTACCAAGTTGTTGCAACATTTCAATTTCTATCATAGCTGCTTCACGATACTTCTTGATTCCACGGACAATTTTAATGGCAACCATTTCTTTCTTTTCTCTATCCCAGCACTCCAAAACCTGACCAAAGGTACCTTCACCCATTTTGCTGTTGATCTTATCTGGAAATATCAATAAACATAAAAAGAAAAAAAGAAACGTGAGGAAGGTGAGATTAAATTAAAAACCAATACAAACCCACAATTGAGAAATCTAAGAGTTCGTTGTAGTAAAATCTTAAGCCATAATGAAGCATCTTATCACAAAAACCACCAGAGCAAAACTCAACTAAAAAAGCAACATTTAGCATTTTTAATTACCTAAACCAAACAAAGAATAAACACATAAGTGGTTAATGATGGTAAAGTAAGATTACAGCGAGAAGTTAAATTTTCTCCAAGCTCAAACATGTAATGCCCATCTTTGTCATCATCTCTCTTTGGGGGAGAACCGTTTCGAGCCAATCCCTTATCATATAGAGAAGAACTAGTGGAATGGTCTGAGGATGCACTTGAAGATGCAAAGCTTGTTAGATTTCCAAGCTCTTGTCCACAAAACACTCCTACCTGCGCCTACACACAGCCACCCATTTATGCACCACTCAACAGATCAAATTATATTCCAAACCTCCCGCATTACTTCATGACATTGCACAAACCTCGTAATAGTAAAAATTCCGAAACCAAAAGAATATTAATTGAATGAAGAAACACACCACCACCAAATCATACTGGAGAAAATTGCACACTACAAGCATATTAAAAACGCATATCATTCCTAAGAATGGGCAAACAAACGAAATAACAATATATTTTAAATCAAAAAGAGCCATTAAATCTTACCAAAAAATATGAATCAATAAGAACTTCTCTGGAAAAATTAGAATTGTTAGCAAATCTTAAGGTCATTGTCCCTTCAACAATAGAAAGAGGACACCAAAGAAGTCTATTAGAAAAAAAAATATATATATATATATTTGAAAAACCCACCAAACAACCAAACTTGGGGACAAAAAACACCTAACCGCTTCTTCAGCAAAAACCAAAATTGGAGCTTAAGGCTCCAAAAATATTCGAAGAAAATAAAGAATCGATAATGAAAAAGCCGAATCTGACCAACAAGAGCAGATCGCAAGCAAGATAAGCAGAGATTATTCGAAAACAAAATTTAGAAAAATAAGAAAAATTAAACCGGAATACCGAGCAGCAGATCTAATCAAAGAAAGAGGAGATTTTGAGATAAAACACAGACAATACACAATAATGAAACCTGATCAAAATCAACAAAAAAAAAAAAAAAAAGATTCGGCCATCATTGAAAGTAAACTGATCCGAGATCTTCAGAGTGGAGGAATTAGGGGAAAGATTATACCTTTGGTGGCTGTGGAAGAACATCCCAGCCCAAACGGGCCCTCTTTGCAGGTCGCCGATCCATGTGCGTGTGAGGAAACTCCATCACGCGCTCCATCTCCATGGTCTAAAAGTAAGAAACCAAGGAGTATTATGAGATAAAGGAGATTGAAGGAGATCGATATCTCTCGTCAGAAAAAGCTCGAACCTAACCCTAATTTTTAATCTCAGAAAGAAGTGAGTCGGTTGAGGACGAATCTGTCCGTCCATGCGTCGACTATCTATTGGTGGGTCTGATCGTTCAGTACCGGAATTTTTTACGCCATCTAGTTACTTTACTTTGACCACAGTTGTGGTTAGAATAGATTTGACCATAGTTGAGTCACCTCGTTATTTTTTTATTTTTTTTTATTTATTACTTGGAGTACCTATTGTAAGAGCGTTAGTAGTGGGCTCAACAATCTTTAGTTAAAATTTAGCTAAACAATTCACTTTTACAAATTTTAGCTAGTCACTTTTACAATATCAAATAATAGACTCAACAAATCTTTCACCATTCTATTAAAATATTAATTTTTTGGACAACAGTAAATGTTTAATAAATTGTAAATGTTATAACTTCTTTTATGTGTTTATTTATTAATTTGATGTACTCTATGCCCTCTTGATGGTTTAAATGCAGTAACGATCGCATAAAAAATGTGAAAGAAACTTGAGAATCCAAGTTGCAGAAATCGCATAAAAAATGTAGGAAAAAAATCAATCAAAGCTTAAGAATCCAAGCTGCAGAAATCGCATAAAAAAAACAAACAAAACCATAAGAATTAAAGTGAAAGAAGAATCCAGCATTATTTTACTCTAAAAATAATGTTTAGCTAGTGAAGTTGGCTCAACAAATTTGGCTAGCCATTTGGTTGAAGGTCAAATTTACTGTACCTTTGTTGAGTCCATTGTAAGACTTTTTTCTACATTTTGGCTATTCTTTACCTATATTTTAACTTTGTTGAGCCTACTACTAGTACTTTAAATGGGATGACGGCTCATTTGCTTTTACAAGCATATTAGTTAAAATAAAAATTTAAAATTAAATAAAATATTATTAGAATATATTTATTTAATATTATTTTTTATTTTAAAATTTAAAAAATCAAATTTTTTATATTATTTTATATAAAGTTGTAATGATGAGATGAGATGAGATAAGATGAGATGAAAAATTTTCTGAAAGTAAATAAAAATAAGGCTGAAGATAGAATTTTTTTTATAATTTTTATTATTTAATAATAAATATTATTAAAATAAAAAATAATTTTTTATTTAAAATTTTAACCTTTTTATCTAATAACTTTTATAAATTAAAAAAAAAAACACAAAATATATACAATATTTTTAAACTTCAAAACAAAAATAATATTGTACCATTTATCTCTCATTCCTCAATTCTTTATCTACCATTTTGTAAACGGAAAATACTACTCCTATCTATAAAACCTACCGATAAAACTTATCGATTATTTATTTTAATCTTACTTAATGATTAAGTAAGTTTTTTTTAATAAATTTGTATTTTTTATATTTTTTGAAATGATTAAAGTTTTAAAAAAATGATTAGAAAAAAAAACAAAAAAATAAGGAAAAAAATTGCCTTTCGACAAGGATTCTTTGTAAGAATCATTTGTGCGGATGTAGCATCACCCTTTCCAAAATTGAATAGAGGATCTTAAATCAAATCATTTAACTACTATTCAAGTGATCTAGCCCAATCACCATCAATAAAACCAACACGTTTGTTGTCAATGTCTTTCTTGTAAATAATGCCAAATTTGTTTTCTCCTTGCAAGTAACAAAGGATTCTTTTTGCTATTGCATAATGAAACTTACTGGACTTATTCATAAACCTTGATATAAGACTAAAAGAATGAACAATATTTGGCCTTGTATTTGTGAAATAAATCAAGGAACCAACAAGGCTTTTGCAAGCCTTTGCATTTGCTTTCTCTACTTCATCATTTAGTAGCAGTTCTTCATTAGGTAACTCTAATACTCCGCCCAGGGCCAAGCCCATGAATTTTTTTTTTTTTTTTTTTAGTTTCTGAAGACCTGTAACATCATTGTTTTTGGTAAGTCTACTTCCCTTTTTCTTTCAGTTTCTTCTTCCTGATCCATCCTCTCTTTCCCTCTTCAATTTTTTTTTCCCAACTTCTCATCAACGAATCTTCCTCATATCCACGTTCCAGCAGTTACCTTGGATTAGTGTAATTTTCTGCTTTTGTTTTCCCATAGCAGGCTCTAGAACTCTCCTTCTCTCTAAAGTACAAACCTCATTGTTTCTCCCTCTCTTGCATTTTTTTGTTTTTGAAGTGGTGTACCTAGTTTCCAGCCTTTGGAGTGAACCAAGATTTTGGGTTACCATCAAGTTTCCTTTTCGAAACTCCTAACATTGGTACGTATTTTCTTTTTTTCCTTCGGTCCAACTTCAGTCTCATAAATTTTTATTTTATTTTCTTTTGCCCTCTATTTTTTTTTACGCACACACCCTCTCTAATTTAGTTCACCGTGCACACACTCAGACCCCTCGATCCCTCTTCGTGCAGATCACTATCTTTTTCACTTGATTTCAGTGAGTTTTGGGCTTAGAATTCTGTGGGTTGCTTGAAATCGAGGTTGTGCGAAGCCGTTTGTGACTTTTTGGGAAAGTCCACGTTACACTCTTCTTCTCTTTTGTTCAGTAAAAGGGGAATCTTATGGGATTCTTTTATGAGTTTAGTATTTTAATTATTTTTGTTAAAGTGTTGCATTTTGGGTTGATGTTTCGGCGAATGGGTTTGATTGGGTGTTGCTAGGAGTGGTTTACTGACTGTGTGTGCGATGTGTGTTTAAGCTGGTTGTGTTGGATGTGTTATGAGTGGCATAGAT
The DNA here is from genome assembly GCA_011037825.1 of Carya cathayensis. Classification (NCBI taxonomy): domain Eukaryota; kingdom Viridiplantae; phylum Streptophyta; class Magnoliopsida; order Fagales; family Juglandaceae; genus Carya; species Carya cathayensis. Next base: position 407,250 of record QGSO01000458.1, on the reverse strand, counting down.
GCCCGGGATTGAAGCGTTGGATGATTAAAAATATATTGTGGTCGTGCTGAAGTTTTATACTAAAGGTTGAACTTGATGCAGTTGTTTGAGTTAGGTTTTAGATGCAGAATTTGCCATGGTTGGCTTTGGAGATGTTTTATTGTTGGTTTGGTGTTGGTAAGAGGTAGCTGTATGGGTTGAATTTGGTTGTTGGGAGAAAACTTTTAGTGGCTGTGTTGGGGTTTAAATGCTGATGGTTTGAGGAGGGGACTGTTCGGGTTTAATTTTATGAGAGACATTGAGTTAAAAATGGGTTGTTTCGGATTATTACTCAATATATTGGATTGGTTTATTAAATGATGGGTATATGTTTTGTTTAGGTGGTGTTACTACTAGAGTTCCAACTCAAGGCATAGATAATACATAGAAGTCAGGTAAGTGAGGTTCCTATGCTAGCTTTGTACAAAAAGAAATGAAATGAGGTCGACATTGAAAATATGCATGTTTGTTTTTAAAAGAAATCTAAAAATGATCTTAGATGTTTGTTATGCATACTCATGAAATCTAATAAGAGAAAGTGTTTTATATCATGAATGGTGTAGACATGAGCTTATTTTGCATATTGTTTCTGAACTTTGTAAAAAGAGTGAAAATGAGATTCTTAAAGTTTTTTTTGGGATTAAAATGAAGATATTTTAACTTTTGCTCTGTTGAATATATGAAAGGATTTGAAGCTACTCAGTACCCTATTCTGATACGATGTGTCCTATGAAAAACTTTGGCATGAGTTTCTGATTTTTGCATCTGAATATGATCTGTTTCTAATAATATGTCTGTTTTGTTTCTGTTAAGACCCCGCCATGGGTATAATAGTTGCATTCGGCCTCACCACGGGTATAATGTGGCATAACCCTACTATGGGGGTGAAATGTGGAATACGGCTTCACCACGGGTATAATGGTGATTTATAACCCTACCACGAGAGTGAAACATGGAATACGGCCCAGTCACGAGTATAATGGTGGTTTATAACCCTGCCAAAGGGGTGAAACATGGAATACGGCCCAGCCATGGGTATAATGGTGGTTTATAACTTTACCACGGGGATTAATCATGGTATCTATCCTGATATGATGCTCCGATGCAATATGAAGATGATATTTCAATTTACGAAATGCCAACGGATTTATATTTGTTTTTAAAATGAATGTTTTATTGAAAACTTCGTTGTATTTTTTTTTGTAAAGTATTTGTTTCTACATTTTGAAAGCGAATTGTTTCTAAATCTGCATATTGAAAGTAAAAGTTTTGTTTTGCATTCCAAACTTTGTAAATGCTCATGTTTACATACTAATATAGTTTCTTTGCTTATTGAGTTGTTGATAAATCACCCCTTTATCTCCATAACATTTTTTTTTCAGATGATTTTGATGATGCGGCTGAGGAGTAATAAAGTATGTATCATGAATAGTTGAAGGTAGTGGTTGAATACCTTGGAGTATGAGTGCTGTTGGAAGATTTATTTATTAAGTAATTTAGATTTTAGTATGTTCAGATAATTATGAAGACTCATGTATTATTTCAGTTCTTTATGTTAATGAGACATGAGGAGTAGCTGATTCTTTGTATTTGGGTTGTGGTTTTGAGGAGTCGATGAATTGGTATGTGCAGTTAATTATTTTTGGAGGTATTTTATGTTTGGTTTTGGAGTTTTATTTTTTCTAAATATATATGTATATATATTTTTGGGATGTGAAACATATGTTAGAAATTTGTTAAGGTACTTATCAGGTTAAGAGCTAACTCTCCGAACCTTCGGGATTGGAGTGTTACAGTAACATAGGTATAGGTACTGGCTTACATCCAATCATATAAAATTTACATCCTTTCATATAAATTTTGTTTAGCAAGTCCTCAATGTATTGTTCTTGACAGATAAAAACTCAACCTTTTGTTTGTCTCACTTGAATACCAAGAAAGTATCTCATCAATCTCAAATTAGTCATCTCATTTTCTTTCATCATAGCTATTTTAAAATTTTCAACCATCTTCATACTTGTGCCCATATAGATCAAATCATCAACATATAAGCAAACAACTAGAAAACTTTCACTGTGTTCATGCTTAACATACAATGATGGCTCATTTTAGCTTTCCAAAATTCTTTTTGGCGAAAATAGCTACCAATCTTGTTGTTCTATGCCCTTGGGGCATGTCTTAGGCCATATAATTCCTTTCAAAGTCAATACACTTTGTCTTCTTCACCTTTCTTCACATAGCCCTTTGGTTGTTCTACATATACTTCTTCTTCTAATTCATCATTTAAAAATGCTGACTTAACATCAAGTTGAAATACTTGCAACTTTAATTGTGCAGCTAAAGCCAAAATAATTATAATTGTTTCCATGCAAACTACAAGTGGAAAAGTTTCATGAAAATTCACTCTCGGCTGCTATGCATATCCTTTTGCAACCAAACGTGCCTTGTGCTTTTGAATTGAGCCATCTTCATTAAACTTGGTTTTATAGATCCACTTCCATTGGGCAAATTCACTAACTCCCAAGTGTGATTTCTTTCATTACTAGCTATTTCCTCATCTGACTTTTGTCCATACGTTTTCATTTACAGCATTTTCAAAAGTTTGTGGCTCACAAGCAAAAAGTACAAATTCACAAGATTGGTACACATTTGATCATAAATGTACCTTTCTTGGAGGACTATCTGAATCATATGAATCTGTACTTGTTGAGGATGTGCTTAGAGATCTTGATGGTGTTGTGATATGTATTGGCGTTTGGACAAAATCTGAACTTTGTAGAGAACTTGTATTTTCCTGAGTCTTTTTTGATTTAGGAAGCTCGAAATTTGTGGTATGTTGGAGATTATCTTCCCACTTCCAAGTCCCCACTTCATAAAAAATAACATCTCTTGAAATTATTTAATGTTTGTATTAGGATTCCAAAGGTGATGACCTTTAGATTCATCACTATAGCCAATAAAAGTAATTTGCTCACCCTTTCATCAAACTTCTCTCTTTCTTGAGAGGGAATGTGAGCATATGCGATGCATCCAAACACTTTGAGCTGATCTACCAATGGCTTTTGCTTGTGCCAAGCTTCAAATGGAGTTTTATTATTGACAACCTTTGTTGGAGAGGTATTGAGAATGTAAATTGCTATGTTGATAGCTTTTGCCCAAAGTTTATTGGGAACTGCTTTCCCTTGAAGCATAATCCTAGTCATTTCTTCAACTCTTTGATTTTTATGCTTAGCAACTCTGTTCCATTGAGGAGTTCTTCAACTTGTCAACTACCTTTGAATGCCATTTTCTTTGCAATACTACATAAATGATTTACAAATAAACTCCCTATTGGGGGGATTTTTCCCCAGGGCCTTAGGCCCACGAGGACTAGCCTAGACCAAACATTAGGAGGGTCTCCTGCACCCTAGAGGGCTCGAGAAACTTGGCCCAGGCCCGTAGAGTTCATCATCAACCCGAATGGGACCCGTGACCCACGTAAGATGAGCATACCTGTTCGAGTCAGGATTGGATGTTACACAGGAAGCGCAGGAAGCCAAACTAGTGGAAAGGGAATGAAACACGTCAGAGAGAAGGGACATGGCTCCAAAGTAGCACAGGATATCACGCCGCATTAAAATGATTTAACCTAGAGGGCCATGCTGCATTAAAAGGTAGTAAGGAGGAGGGAACTCTAAGAGGACATCCCATCCCCCCAGGTCACAGGGTATGGCCTTTTGGCCCTTGGGTTGGGTATATAAGGATGCCGAGCCTTCAGGTAAAGGGATCGAATTCTTCCAACTGAGCATTCTTTATTAGCTATATTTCCTACTTCATGAAATACTAAAGGATTATTACTGACTTAGGCATCGAATGAGGGTCCTTCATATGCCTGCAAGGACCCATTTTTAATTGGTGTGGGAATAGGAAGAAGCAGCCTCAGTCAACATGGAAACTAGGATAGCGGCCATGGAACAACTCGTTGAAAAACTCACTAACAAGATGAATGTTCTCTGCAAGAAAAACTAAGCCCTCAAGGATGACAATCAAGATTCAACACACTATGGAGATTCAAGTGCCAGTGAGCACCAGGAGTCCCGGCAGGAAGAAGAAGGTGACAATGACCAATAGGAAAGGAAGCATTTGCAGAATAAGCTCTACAACCTTAGAGGGAAGTATGAAGAAATGATGAGAAGGATGGGAAGCTCATCGATAGTAGATCAACTGCTCATCAGCATGGGCTTACCATACAGCGCAAAGGTGATGGTGGTTCCATTACCGCCAAAACTCGGGCTTCCTCCCATAGAAGTATATGATGGGACCCGGTGGAGCACTTTTAAACTTTCAAGGCCCACATGACGCTACATGGGTTCTCTGAGGAGGTGGCCTCCAGGGCCTTTCCGTTGACTTTGAGAGGACCGAGAGCTTAAAGATAGCATGCGAATAATGATTCTTCAATGTTTTATAGCGTCATAATCGAGGATGAGAGAGTCCACTTATGACTTAATGACAGAAAAAATTGTATACAAAAAAAGCAAAGTTTTGATGTCAAAAGTGAATTTTTTCTTCCAATAGGTTTTAGTTTTATAGTAGCCATCCAAGAAAGTCTCCACATCTCCTAGCTCCCACCATAAGGGGGAAGAATTTTTGTCCTGATGGAAGCTCCATAAATGTTTTGAATCGTTGAACCATTTCGAACGCAAGGAATGGGTGAGATTCCTCTGTTTTGGTGTTTTATGTTTTTGTTCTATTTATTTACATTTTTTGTTAATTTGAACCTAGTTAACATCATCGAATATATCTCTCTTGCTCAGCCTACTAGCCAACCATTTGAGGAGATGCCTCAAAGATAGATAAAAGAATTGATTGTGCGCTAAAATTTGATTGTTTCAAGGCACAAGCGACTGGGTTTTGCTATGTAAACCTTAGAATCAAATTATGTCAACCTCAAATTTGGAAGAAAGCAAAGAATGTATTACAACTTCGGTTTACTCAAACCAATTACATACATGCACATGTGGTAAGCGCACATAAGAGATCCCAAAATTGTAGTAACATGTTCTTATTGGTTTCATTTTCTTATACCTTACATCTTCCTTTAGAATTGCACTAACATTTTCTAGTTAAATTCTCAAATTTTTTTGATAGTTAATAAGAAATTTTATTCTCAAGAATAGGCAAAGCCCAAGTACATTGGACATATACAAAGGAAAACCTACATCTCTCTAAAAACAAAAGAAAAGCTAATACAAATTTAGGAAGTTAGCATCATCCATTACAAGAGTTTTAACCCGCAGACACAAATTACTAAAGAAAAAATCCCTATGTTCTCCCATTGAACATTCCTTTTATTGATTATCAAAAATTAATCATGACAAAATTAAGGACCATAACATAACCCATTCAAAAAAGTATACTGAATGTAAACCTCATCAAGACACCCATGTTAAAAATCATGTTCTCTGCAACAAGATCCAGCTGCTATTTTTAAACACAAGCTTGCAAATGATTTGATCCATTGGAGTTTATCAATACCATGTGAAAAAAAAAATAGTTGATGAAATGATGTGGTGATATATAACCAGTTGCTCAACACCCACTCCACATACATATCCACAGCCATTTAATATCCCTTATCATGCAGTTCCCAAGTGCAAAACAAGCCATTGACTTACATTTGTTTCAAATATGAAATGATGATAAGAGTAAAACATAGACCATTCGGGGCCAACTTAATATATTCATAAAGTTACATTCAATCTATGAAGTTGTAGAATTAATGAGTGATGTTGCGACCTTTTGATGTCATGTTACCATTACAAAGCTTTGATACGATGCTAACTTAACTTGTGCACAAAAATGACTTGGGTTTATAGTATTTTAAGAAAAAGCACAATGAACCCTCAGATTCAAATTGAAAGTTAGACAAATGAAACTTCAACCTCATTTTCTAGAGAAACCTAAGACCATGATTACTGAAGAATTTGATGTACCAGTAGAAGAAACAACTTTCAAGGGTCAATCAATTTTAATTCTAGAATATCATTGGAAAAGATTTTCACAAATACTCACTTATGTCGAATGATGTAAAAGTCAATGGATAGGTTGTTAGGGCATCATAAATTGATCATGACAATTTCCCCTCCCTTTTTGTAGGAACCCCTCTGAATAATACACACAACAAAGTTGATCACAAGATCATAATTCTACTTTTCCTTTCGAGGGGATTATGAGACTTTCTAGGAACTAGGGGTGTCTTAAACGAGAGAGAAAGAGAACAGCATGGGTCCAAGGGAAATGGGGAATCAACATCGTACGCTAATGAGGTACCACTGATAATGGACAAGCAATGTGGATGAAAAGGATTCTAAGGGATGAGAAAGAAAGAAATATGGGAGTTTGGACAATCCTACCATCCAGACTTGGAGACAATGATACAACATTTATAGTTTCAAAATGGCAATGACATCGACATAACAGGAATAATAAACATTTAGCATGAACATGGAACCACAAACCTCATCTAAGAAAAGTATGCAAGGTGAATATGTCCTTGCAAGGCTAAAAAATGTATGAACTGCCAATTCACTTTGTCCAACATATTCATTCAAAAGTTCAGGGCCCTAACCATGAACAAAAGAACCCGAACACCTTAGTAAGGATTTGAACTTGAAATTTTAGCAAAAACACAAAAGAGGAATACCTTTATTTATTTATTATAAGTTAAGGATTACATTTATTGTTTTTATGAAGTGCAACTGGATGCTCATTGTATCAATGCCTTAATTACAATATCATAAAAGAAAACTTAAAAAACATAAATATACAGAAGGGAAATGGAAAATCGAAGAGAATGACCTTGATGTGAATGAAATTGGCTCCTGCCTCATTAGCCACAACCTTGGCAATCAATGTTTTGCCACAACTTGGAGGCCCACATAGTAGAAACCCTGTCTTTAAGTCCACCCCAAATCCCTGAAGGAGATAAATTCATGACATGATCAAACATTTGGCTCGAACCAATTAAGAAGGGACCCAAATTTAAGGGATCATCAAGACGTAGCACTTTAACGATACAAAATACTTTTAAGGCTACAAAAAACTTCTAAGGGTACAAAATATGAAGCTCAAAAACATTACAAGGCTTATGAAAATGCTAATGTTGCTTCAAATGCAATAGTTAAAACTAGATAGTAACCATAATTTCAATGATGTCCATTTCCACACACACACACAGAGATTTGATTGAGAAAAGATAAAAAATAAATAAATACCTCGTAATCCTCTAAAAATCTTATATGCCAAACTATATAACGATCAAATTCCTTTCTTATGGAATCAAGCTCACCAAAATCATCACACTTTACATTAGGAATGGCAGAGAATCCTTCTCTTCTTGACAAGGGTTGTACCATTCCAACTACGTTCTAAAAAACACCAAATAATTTAAGAAAATCAGTGACAAGGACAAACAAGCAAATTTGCAATTATGTGTTATAGAATTCAAAGGCATTCAACATAAGTAAAGCAAAAAGGACCAATCTTGATCACCAAAAGGTAGAAATACACCATGGTAGTGGATGTAAATTGCAAAATGAAAAAAATAACAACAAAACAAAACAATACAAAAATATCTCCATTATTAAATCCACATGTTCAACTTTTGCAACAAAAAATTAGGGACAAGTACGAATTTGCACTAGGAATGTGTGCTAGTGCATAAATCAAAGAATGTGCGAGAATGTTTGTGTTTATAAACAAAGGTAATAAAAAGAAGTCCAGAGCCTTCTCAAAATCAGCCATTGCGATGGTAAGTTTTTCAACCTCTTCAGGCAATCACGGTTGCCTCCACTAGTCTCCAGTATATTATTCATTTATAGACTGCTGAAAGACGTGACTTTCTTTCATCGAGAATTCTTTTCATGGCAAGGTTACTGTCTTTGTTAGCTAGGGCTATCAAATCAACCCCAACAAAACCAGGTGTAAACCTGGCTATTTTTAGAAGATCAAAGGAACCTTCCAGTCTAAGATTGAGTGTAAGCACATAAAGAATTTCAGCCCTAGGAAATTCATCTAGTGCATCTTTTTTTGATTAGATAATGTTAAAAAGAAAAGGTGTTTTGGATGAAAATGCTATGGCTAAAACACCTAGTAAAATCTCACGATCAAATCATCCAGGCCTCCTCAAAGCAAGATCAATAACATCAGGCCTCTTGGTTGCTCCAATTACAAGAACATAGCCAGGTCTCTAATGAGATTTTTCTGATTTTGAACTAGCATATGCTAGTTGTCCAAGTTTATGAGATTCATCCATGCTAATCATCAACTGTGTCACTATTCTTCACTCCATCTCATGTTGTAGATTTTCCTTTTAGGGGCAAGGGAATAACTTCTAACCAGTTAGTCCAATATCTCTTAAATAATAGCCTTCCAATATGTGAGTGACACGTAAACATCACATGTTAGATTTCATGCCGCTGCACATTAGGGGATTTGAAATTCATCCCCTCGCTCCCCTTTTGCACGGAAAGAAGAATTTCTACTTTGCGACAGTGGCAAGAAAATCGCTAGACCTATTCTGCCCACCCTTTCCCAGGTAACATTCCCTTGTTAAATTACTCTTAATCATGCAGATTTTCTTCCGTTTAAGCATGCAGATTTTGAACGGCCCCTTGGAGTCCTTTTCTCAAATATTAAATCACAATTGGAGTTCCAATCCCCTCAAAGTGATCATCCTCTATTAATTCTCTTTTTATTTTCACTTATAAAAAAGAAATACTCCTTTTATTTTCTTAAATTTGGGCCCATTGGTTTATATCGATCATCTTTACTTCTCTAGTTTTCTCTTTCCCTCTGAATCCATTTGGAAAAACAAAAAAGGTAATAAGCCAAAGAGAAGAAGGAGAAGGAGAAGAAGCCAAACCGTGCTCGGTGATTCGTCGGAGTTGGAGGGTTTTGTGCGAAGTGGTGAACCATGAGTCGCCACCGGTGGTGCTGCGCAATGAGAATTAGCATTGTAACAACCCCACCTTGGGAATGGTGGAATCGCTACTTAACCTGTTCTTTTTTTTTTCAATCTTTCTTTTCTTTTCTAGTAATATGTTATAAGCAGAAACCTATTACACGTGTGCTCCAAATTTCTAATTTAATAAAGGGCAACACTTGATAGATATTCTATTTAAAAGTTTATCCATAAACATAACTCATCATCCATATAAGGTCAAACCAACAGAGAAGATGCTAAGCATTTGCCTCTTCCTCCGCAGTAATGCCCTACTCCCCAGCCTCTTCCTCATTACCTGGACGTTTCAAACATAAACACAAAGTGAGTCTAATACTCAGTAAGCAGTACATCATGGCATTAACTTACTAATCATCTAATCTTTTCCTTTGGAAAATATGCATACATAATATTTGCTACTTTGACAATGCTTTCGTGCATAAATAGTTTAAGGAGTAAGCAATACTTTCATGTATAAACATTCTAAGAAATAACTGTGCTTTCATGCATAAATATTTTAAGAAATAACCGTGCTTTCATGCGTAAACATTTTATGAAATAACTATGCTTTCATGCGTAAACATTTTATGAAATAACTATGCTTTCATGCATAGGCATTTAAAAAAATAACTGTGCTTTCATGTGTGAACATTTTATGAAATAACTGTGCTTTCATGCATAAATATTTTAAGAAATAACTATGCTTTCATGTTTCACTTTCCATTGGCCGGTACACATTATTACGCCCCGTGTGTTGGGGTTAGCAATCTTTTGGACCTGATTCCACCCATGGCAGCAGGTTGGGAATCCTTCCTTCAGGGTGCAACACTGGGTGCATTATTAGTGTTACTTACCCAGCATTGCAATCTGCCCATTTATTTGTTACCCTTTAATTCATGTGGCTATTACGTATTTTCATACATCAAAACTTTCATTTTATCTCTTTCCTTTCTTTATAGTCAAAAACGTTTTCATCATCTTTCTTAGTCCGATGCATATGCATTTTTTTTAAAAAGGCATTTCATGTAATACTACGTATAAGGAAATACATTAATTATGTCATAAAGCGTGTATAAAAATCTCATGATCTAGAACTTAGTGTGCATGCATTACATCACACTCTTACATACAATTATAATCAATATGGTGCTTAATATGGGCTACCAAGAAAGGCTTGTACATAATATATACATTTACTCTTTCCTTTTAGAAGAACATTTATGAAGAGAGAGAGAGAGAGAGACATTCTTTCATAAAGAGAACTTGGTGAAAGAATTATGGTCATTGCTACTTACCTCAATGCACCTCGGCACTTCCAACTTCACAATAGGTCCTATTTTAATAAATAGCATAAGTGTGTTAATACTCATTCAATATCCTTTAGGTCTCCCTTTAAACGAGAAAGCCATGACATTAACCTAACGCCCCTTCTACACTTAGCATTAATCCAATGATTACTTCCCACCTCAACTTGTAAAAATAGCATAATAAATACTTAAGCATGTTAGCTGTCCTTGGAAGGCCATTTAGAAAGCTTACATGGGATGGTAGTTGAAAACTTATAGGCTTAACAAAGTTTATTTGCTTCAAGCTCATTTTAGGGTCATAGGAATTAAAAGCTCAAATCTGGAAAATGATTAGCAAGGCATCTCAATTATGCTAGATAAATTTTAGGAATCATGCCCCCATTTTAAGTAGTTAATTGTGTCTCTTATTAGAAAAGACTATCTTGCAAATGAATGGGCTTTTGGGTTGGTTGGAAATAAATTGAGAAAGGGTAAAGCCAAGGACTGCTTTAAGCATCAACATAAGGCATTTATAAAATTTTCTGCACTGTTGGACAGCTCACACACAATAGTATAACATGCACAAATAGTCATCTCCTTCTAGTACCAACTTATACTATAAATCTAGTGACATTTGGAATCAAAGAAAAGTTTTTTCAAAGATAATTATTTGGTTAAACATAGCCTAAAAACAGCTAGGTTAAAGCCATTAAGGTTTTAAGATGAAATATTAAAATATTATATTTTAATATTATTATTATTTTGGAATTTGAAAAAGTTAAGAAAAAGTTAAATAGTTTATTATATTTTATATGGGGATTTGGAAAACTTATAATGATGAGATGAGAATTTTGTGTTTGAGATGAGAAATTTTAGTGGCCAAACCGTACCTAAGTGAACTTGAAAACTTTAAACACCCAAGATTATAATTTACTCATTTAATACATTTTAGAAGCAAGCTATATAATTACAAGGAACCAAGCCAAACCTTTAAACCGATCCTCTAGCACCCTAAAAACAAGTCACCAACCAGACCTCAACACAAAACACATGGCATCAATGTGTATATATATATATACATGCCTATATCAAAAGATCAACTAACATCACTAATGACTAACCAAGTTAAATAGCAAAAATACCATTTTAGAATGATAGGAAAATACATAGCAAGATAGCTTCAACACACTCGGTTTGGGCAAAAAAAAAAAAAAAAAGCATCTACATTTATTGACAACATAGACAAAACTATAATTAAGATACAAGCTAAACAACTTAGTTGGCGTCCAAAATCAAACTAAAACCACATGGCTCAAGCTAGGGTTTTTCCTTTGGTGAATCCTTCCCAAAACATGAAAATGGAGAAGAGGCGAGGTGGGTTCAGCTTAGGGAACTAGAGAGCACAAGAACCCTTGGCTGGAAATCCAAAACTGAAACATCAACAACAACTAAAAAGAAAACCCACTTGATTAAACCATGGCTAGGTTCGAAATACATAAAGGAGAAAGGTTAAGAGTACTCTTGCCTTGTTATTTTCCTCTTGAGAAGAAGAAATACTGGGTGCTTGGCTTAAGATTGGAAGGAGAATGGAAATGGGAGAGAAGGGTAGTATCGCACGGTTAAGGGCTGGAGAGCTTGAGAAATTTTTCTTCTTTTCTTGACTTAGAAGCTGACGGGTTCAAGGGATAAAGACTTAATTACTTTTTGGTCAAATCTTGCCTTGGAAGCCACAGGACTAATGGGGTAGAAAGGGCTTAAGTAACCTTTTGGTCAAATCTTGCTTCACAAGTCAAAAGGGACGGTGGGGATTAAGTGTGGAAAGATTTTTCCTTTACCTAACCATCCAATGGTAGGGGAAGCTTGGGCCATTTATTGAATAATTAAAATTAGAGGGCTTAAGAGAAAAAAATTGTAAGATCTTAAAATCATACCCTTAATTTATTTTAATAACCTACATAAAAATAAAAGCACACCCATCTTAAAATAATAAATTAAAATAATTAAAATCTTTATCTTAAAATATTTAACTGAAATAATTAATAAAATGACGTAAGGACCTACATAGTAGGACTTGGGTATTACAAGCATTGTGTTCGGTGCTTTGCCAAAGAGGCCCAAACAAAAACAATTCAAGGTGAGAGAGAGAGAGAGGAAATACTTTGAGTAAATCTTCTAACTGGTGGGCGATGAGCGATGGATTGGTGACGGTGTTGTGCGGCGGTGGACGACAAGGAGATGGTATTGGAAGAACTTTTGAATGGGGGGAACAAATCAATTTCTAAATGGGGGTTTAGGGAAGATAGTGTTTTATCATCTAGTGCAATGAGTCTATTGTAATTGTTGTGGAATTGCTGACAAGACGGAGTATTATTGGAGGCTGTTAATGCCTCACCATCAGATGGACTGCTGCAAAGCGGCTTTGGGTGTATATGTATCTTCATAGGGAGCTGGTGACAAATAAAAAAATGTATACTTTGGCGAGAGGAAAAAATATAGTGGTGAGAAGAGAAGAGAGGGAACCGTGTGTGTAGGAGGATTTTTTCCTCACACTTTCATTAGAGATTTTGATCCACATAAAACAATTTTGACCAGCCCAATTTAAAGGAATAAAATATTGATTTTTTAAATAATATCTTATCATTTTTTTAAAAAAAGGGTTTTATTCCTAAGTTTGTTTGTTCTTTGTATTAATTTTTGGTGGATTAATATATATTGTTTTTCCTATAGTATGATGTTAGAGGTTATGATTATTTGAAATATTTTAGAAGTAGCTAAAGTATCCTTATCTATTGAAAAATAATCATATAAGGCTGATTATCGGAGTATTTTGGAAATAGCCAAAGCATCCTAATTTATAACTATAATCATATAAAATTTTAACTTTATAAAGATATATTAGTGCTGTGAAGTTTCGTAAGTGTACGAAATCATACCAAGTAATATAATTATAAAAAAGATGTCGAACCCATGAGGACTATTTACTTATTAACTATTGACATTGTTATAATTCTAAGTTATTTGAAAATCAAGAAAAGTGGTGGATTTTGATTTAGAAAAAAAGTAACAAATTAAATTAAATCAACAACTAAAGAAATTAGCAAATAGTTAAAAAGAAGAAGATTTCACCCAAGAAGAAAACACTAAGGCATCCGACTCACCTAACCAATCCAATCCCAAATCCTAACCATACAATCAATCAATTATCATCCTATTTGACAGCGAAATATTCTAATTTATCTAAGACCCTCTCTCGAGTGGAATTAGAATTACTTAACCTACGACAACATGCGATATGTCTATGTAAATTTGACAGCATTTGAGCACATTAAGACTAATAATATTTCACATAAAAGCCCAACAAATCACGTTGGCACATTCCCGTCTTTCGTTCAATTCATGGCTTACATCATACAAAGGTAAACTACATGCATCATCTCTTGAATTAACATGCACAACAAATTATTCAACTATTAACCAAATATTTGTAGGTATTAACCTCAATAATGTATACTCAAAACGAATGATAAATTATGATAACAACGAAATAAGATTCGGGATTGTCATGGAGAGGCTACATCGTAGCCTTAGTAATAGAAATTAGTTCATAATCTAATCAAAACAAACCATAATACTTTTGGAATTTATAATGAGAATTATACAAAGAGAAAATTAAAGAGTTAAGAAGGAAACTCTATGTAGATCAAGAATCTCTATCATTGATGAACTCTAATTCTGTAGATTTTTTACCTCCTAATTCAAGTGCTATTTCGTCCCTGAAGATTTTCATTTTCAGCCCTCTCTTAAACATGAAAGTTGTAGGTTTTTATCTCAGCTTTCCGTAGATACCAAGATTTCCCTTATTGGAGTTTTTTACAAGAAGTTATGCTCTAAATACTAAAAGATATTTTAGGAATTCGAAAGTTTTGTGACTTTTGAATTGATGCGCCCTTTCCACCTTCTAGATATTCATTTTTGGCCAAGGATTTAACACAAAAGTTCTAGTATTTTCTCTTGGCTTTCTGTAGACATCAAAATTACTCTTATTGGAGTTTTCTAGAAAAAGTTAGCCTCCAATTACCGAAGGGTACTTTAGGAATTTCGAGAACTGAATGTTTACTATTCTCTTGATGAGTCCTTCAATTTATTTATTCCTAAACAAAAATAAACAAAATAAATAAAAACTCTAATAAATAAGAAATTTAAACACAAAGTAGAATAAAATTAAGAATAAAAGTATGACAAAACTTATATAGAAATTAAGCACATCAATTAGCATTTGTGTTGTTCTCAAATCATTATTTTAGTGACCCGGTCTCAAAGGGAGGTTATTATTTTGTGGTTTAATTAGAATAAGATAGATGGTTTTGTGTTGGTGGTAGACTTTCCTGTGCCCAAAGGTATGGAGAATTTATTCATTAACATTGAGTTATTTTAGTCTTATTATTTAGATATTTAGTAAATGTTTATGTGATGCAACCACTATTTATAGTTGGTTAAAATTTACTATTGGTTAAATTGATATTGGTTGATTTAAATAAAGTTAAACTTCATAGCATTAAAGTGTTTCTTGGCTATTGTAGTTTTAACTTTTCCCACTTCACATTTTGATGATATTATTTGTTTTCCGATTCTAAATGGTGATAATTTCTCTGACTGGAAAGAAAATAGTCTTCTAAAATTGGGATGTTTAGAGCTTCATATGGCACCCCATGTGGACGAACCAACCGCCCTCACGAAATCAAATATGCCAGCACATATTTCTAAAAATGAACCGTGTGAGTGATCTAATGTCTTATGTTTGTTATTTATGAAATCTCACATCAACAAGAGCATTCGGGGTTTTATCCCTGAAACTGATAAGGCTAAAGCATTCCTGAAGGTTGTTGAGGAACAATTTGTTTACTCTGACAAGGCTTTAGCTAGCACCCTAATGAAGAAACTATCAAGTAAGACTTTTGATAGTACTACAGGTGTGTGTGAGCACATTGTGCAAATGATGGACATGGAAGCGCTCAACTTAAGTCCCTACAGATGGATATCTCTTAGTCATTCTTGGAACATTTCATTCTGAATTATCTCCCTTCTGAATATAGTCCCTTCAAAATCTCTTACAATACACATAAGGATGAATGGTCAGTTAATGAATTATTGACCATGTGTGTTCAAAAAGATGAGGGCCTAAAAGTATTCACAGGGCCACTCATACTAATAGAAAGACCAAGAAAGGCAAGGATGCCCAACTGCATAAGCACAATGTGTCATTTAAGAAAAATGGCAATAAGGATTCTTGTTTCTTCTACAAAAAGAAAGGGTATATGAAGAAAGATTACCAAAAGTTTAAGAGATGGCTTGAAAAGAAAGGTAATCTCTAATCTCTAGTGTGTCATGAATTATTTTTTGTAGAAGCTCCCCGAAACACATGGTGGATTGATTCTGGTTCCACAATCCATATTGTTTATACCATGCAGGAATTTCTCAAAACAAGGAAGCCGAAACCAAGTGAACAATAAGTCTATTCAAGAAATAAGATGATTTCACAAGCTGTTGGGATCTTTAGATTATTTTTAAAAATTGGTCTTGTTTTTGACCTTGAAAATGTATTTTTCATTCCTAATTTTTCTAAAAATTTGGATTTAGTTTCAAAGTTGATTGAGATTGACTTTGAGTTTAGATTTGTTAATTCTACTTTCAACATTTTTAAAAATAATGTTTACATTGGTGGTGGAATAAAAGTTGATAGTTTATTTAAATTTGAGTTAGATCCCAATTTTGAGAATAATTATTTATCCTTGCATATTGATGTTGGTATTAAACAAAGCATCATAAATGAGAACTCATCCATGTTGTGGCATTGGAGACTGGGACATATCTCCATAGAGAGAATTAAAAGATTGGTGAATGATGGAGTCTTATAAACTCTTGATTTTACTGACTTTAGGACTTGTGTGGACTACATAAAAAGAAAGCAGACCAACAAGACCACTAAAGGTACCACAAGGAGTTTGAGTCTTTTAGAAATTATACACACTGATAACTGTGGACCTTTTGCTAATCCTTGCCTAAATAGTCAAAGATATTTTATCTCATTCATTGATGACCATACAAGGTCTATGTATCTCTACCTTCTAAATTAAAAGGCTGAAGCACTAGATGCTTTCAAAACATATTAAGTTGAAGTAGAGAAACAAAAGCAAAATAAAATCAAGATTGTAAATCTGATAGAGGAAGTGAGTATTATGGCAGGTACGCAGAAAATGGACAAATCATGTGTCCATTTGCAAAATCCTCGAAGAAGAGGGCATTATTGCACAATACGCAATGCCTGGCACACCATAATAAAACGATGTATCTGAAAGGAGGAATCGCTTGCTTATGGACATGGTAAGAAGCATTATTAGTAATTCTGAGCTGCCATTATTCTTGTGGAGTGAAGCCTTGAAAACCACTGTGTATATATTGAATAGAGTTCCATCCAAGGTTGTCTCTAAGGCACCTTTTGAGTTATAGACTCGACAAAACCCAAGTTTAAGTCATTTACACGTATGAGGTTGTCCTATTGAAGTGAAACTTTATAATCCTCAAATAAAGAAATTGGACCCAAGAACAATAAGTGGTTTTTTTTATTGGCTATCCGGTAAATTCCAAAATTTTCAAATTTTATTGTTCTCCAAATAGTCCTAGAATTATTGAGAGCAGAAATACAAAATTCTTTGAGGATGCTAAACCTAGTGGGAGTGCTTATCCTCATAGGTTACAATTTGAAGAAGCACGAAAGTAGACTAAAACTCTCTCATATGATGGACATATGATTATGTGAAGAGAAGATCAAATTGATTACTCTGAACAACAATCATTTCAAAAATAGTATACTCATGAAGAACAGGTTCAAGTAGAACCTACTCCTAGTTTACAAACTACAGATGAAGTAGTATTAAGGAGATCCTCAAGAGTAAGGAGACCAGCAATTTCTAATGACTATATGGAGGAGACCAGCAATTTCTAATGACTATATGGTTTACCTTCAAGAATCTGACTTTGATGTTGGTCCTAAAGAGAATCCAAGCTTGTTTTCGAAGACCATGAGTGGAGATAATTCCACATCTTGGTATAATGTCATGAAAGATGAGATGGAATCTATAGCTAAAAATCAAGTTTAGGATCTCATTGACTTACCTAATAGAGCAACAGCCATTGACTGCAAATGGCTTTATAAAACCAAAAACGATGCTTTTGGTAATGTTGAACAATGTAAATCCAGGCTTGTAGTTAAATGATTTACTCAAAAAGAAGGCATTGGCTACCATGAAACCTTCTCTCCAATCTCTAAGAAGGATTAATTCAGAATAGTCATGGCATTAGTAGCTTTTTGATCTAGAATTACATCAGATGGATGTGAAAACAGTATTCTTAAATGGGGATCTTGAAGATGAGGTATATGTTATAACTTGAGGTTTTAAAGAAAACAGTCAGAGAGTTTGAAAATTAAAGAAATCCATATATGAACTTAAACAGGCATCCCGCCAGTGGTATATAATGTTTCACATGGTTATTAACTCATTTGGATTTATTGAAAACCTTGTTGATCAGTGCATATACCTTAAACTCAGTGGGAGTAAATTCATTTTCTTAGTCCTATATGCAAATGATATTTTGCTTGTAAGCCGTGATTTAGGTTTGCTTTACGACACCAAGCAGTTTCATTCTCAAAACTTTGAAATGATGGATTTAGGTGAAGCCTCTTATTTCATTGGCATAGAGATTTACAGAGACAGAGAACAAAGAATTTTGGGACTGTCTCAAAGGGCCTACATTGAAAGAGGTTTGGAGAGATTCAACATGAAGAACTGTAAGGCTTCGGTGGCACCTATTGTCAAAGGAAATGTATTTAGTAAAATTCAATGCGCTCAAAATGCTTTGGAGCAGGAGCAGATGAAAGGGATACCGTATGCATCTGCAGTAGCAAGCATAATGTATGCACAAGTCTGCACTAGACTTGACATTGGCTTCGCAGTGGAATTGTTGGGTCGATATCAAAGTAACCCAGGTTTGGGTCATTGGAAAGTTGCAAAGAAAGTTCTACGATATTTACAAGGAACCAAGGATTACAAATTGACCTACAGACACATTGACCGATTAGAGTGGTTGGTTATTCAGACTCAGATTTTGTCGGATGTGTAGACACCAAAAAATCTACTTCAGGATATATTTTTCTACTTGCTCGGGGTGCTATATCCTAGAAGAGTTGTAAGCAAATTGTTATTGTTACATCTACTATGGAGGCAAAGTTCATATTATGCTATGAAGCTACTAAACAGGCATTATGGTTGAGGAATTTCCTTAGTGGTCTTAAAATTGTTGATTTAGTAGAGAGGCCACTAAAGATCTTCTATAATAGTACTGCTGTAGTTTTCTTCTCCAAAAACAATAAAAGCAGTAGGAGAAATAAGCATATTGACATCAAGTACCTTAGTGTTAGAGAGAGCATTAAGAGGAATGAGGTATTTATTGAGCATATGAGTAGTGAGTTGATGATTCCAGATCTCATGACCAAAGGCTTACCAGTACTGCAATTCAAAGTTCATGTGGACAATATGGGACTTGTCAACTTATTTTATGTTTAGTTTCTCTTTATTTGGTTTACAGACATATAATATTTATTTTAATTTTATTTTGGAGAGTAAAGTTGTTTTGCGCAGATTATTTTTTATCTATAGGGATTATGTAAAGTAGGACCCGGATAACTTATTGGAAGTTCATTCATAAATTTATTTGCTCATATGGTACTTATTTAAGGGTATTGTACATGTGATGCATGGAAGGAATGGCTTGACTTTATAAAGGCTTTACCACCATGATTCGTGTATAATATTCTTTATCTAAGTGTGAGTGTTCTATAACTAGTTGAAATAAACAATATTTGGCCATATTTAATTTTCTACCACCCTAAATGGAAACTTGTGTGACATGAGGGTCAAGTGTGAGAATGTTAGAGTTCTATTTAGAGTGATCATCTTGCCTATCAATTTTTTATAAGATTTTATCAGTGAAGAAGATAAGATTTTATACGTTAAGAAGTTTAAATTTAAATTTAAATTAGGGTATTAAGAGTTTCATTTTGAACAACTAGTAATGGATAAGTCCTATCCTATTCCATGATGGAATGAATAGTTCAAGTCTAACTCTATTAGAGGATCCCTAACCTAGCCTATAAATAGAGGGACTGTGTACACCATCAGTACGCCAATCAAAAGGCATAAGCCAGAAGATTCTCCTCCTATTCAAATATTTCTTTGTCTTTAAGTGGCGCTTGCTTGTTCTTGAATCACCATGGCAAGAGGTATGCATGTTTACCACATGATCTGATACAGTGTCCATCATGCACCCTTAAATGGGGAATGACAGAGCTAATCTTGAATCCCAAAGTCAAGGAAATAGCACAAACAGACGTATGAAACATCATCGGAATCATAGAAGAGTTGTTTGAGAGAGTGATTGCCCCACCTGCACTACATCAAAGTTGTCATCAAAGAGATCCTTTGATTTCATCATCCTAATCTAGTTCTAGTACCTATAGAATCCATGGAAGACGTGAATATCTAAGGGTACAATATTCCAGCCAAAACACGTTTTTTTTTCAATGCCTGGGAAATAGGGAGAGATTCAGAGTCTTGGGAAAACCCAGATATGTTTCAGCTAGACAGATTTATGGATAGCACTATCAATTTCAAGGAGCAGCATTTTGAGCTAAAACCTTTTGGTGTTGGTAGAAGAATATGCCCAGGAATCACATTTGGAACAACAGTTATTGAGCTCGCTTTAGCTCAACTTCTCCATAGTTTAGATTGGTACCTTCCGTATGGTACCACAGCTAAAAATTTTGATATGAAAGAGGTTTTTGGGCTTATGACGCATGTGACGCCCCCAACTCCCATGTACGGACACGTGGAAATCAAGATGTCGGGATGATGACAACACGGGTTACACATCCTATCGCCAAGTGCAAGTGTGTGTACATACAACATGTGTACAAATAAACCATGCAGCGGATAATAAAAGTCTTACAACTAAGTACCAGAATTTTGTTTAAATACAAACAAGCTTAAAACATACGTAATAAAATATTACAAGTTCAACACTGTTTCAAATACCAATTACATAACATAAAAACAAGTAAAGATAATTTTCCAACGTAAAAATACTCCAAATCAAATACTCTGGCGGAGCTGCCTCCTCGAGTTCAGCCTCCTCCTCTTCAACCTTTGCATCAAAATCTACGGTACTAAAAATGGTGCCGTAGATAAGTAATAATCTAAACGCCACAGGATAAAAATATATTACACTCAACAATATGCATGAAAAGATACCAAATGCGCATGTCCTGAAAATCCACATTTTTCTACACATGCCAAAATCCCATTTTGGCCCAAATTATTTCTTTTAAAACATTTCCTTGCCATTATCCCAGATAATGGCCCAAATATAACCTTTAGAAGCAATCATTGTCATTATCCCAGATAATGAGCCAAACCAAGAAACCAACATTTTCCCAGAAAATGGATCTCAATATCCTCTCACAAAATCTTGCCATTTTCCCAAAAAATGGTCCATATCCAATATCTAAAACCAATTCCAATTAATGCATGTACCATGATCTCCCCTAGGGATCATCCGCACACTCTAGCTACTATGTCACACCGCAGGTAACGACTACGCATGTGACATCTAAATGAGCGATCCCAGTCTCGCGCCCTGCACGTACCTGGACCAGGTATCCTCTAGTCCCTGCCAGCTGAGGGACCACGGAGTCGATACGACAGCGTTACTGTATCGTGAGATCCGGTCATCGCCCAGCGACAACCCAGGGTATGTCACTCAGTATTATCCATTCCCGAGTAACCAGAGGAGCTCCACCGAGATAATACCCCATCCTAGCTTGGGGTCATGATATACACGCATCCGAAAATCCATTTACGCATAAAAACTCAATTTCCAGTATCCAACACATGTATAATCCAACACATATATATGCATGCACAATGCAATGCAAATGATAGGACACATAATATCCAATAATTCTCAACATCAATAACAAACAAACAACTCCGTCCTCAAATCCACCCAACCCCTGACTCCTCGGATTCAGTCCGGAATAACCAACCAGTCACAAATATTTATTATAAAAGCAATAATATATTTAAATCTAAAATGAAGTTTGAAAAATACTTACAGCACTATATGATAATTTTTGAAGGATCAACGAGCTGCAAACATGGAAGAAAAAGCAACGTAACAGTGTAAAAATACCGTGGTCGTGAGTTGTAAAATACCCACTTTTGAATGAGGATGAACCAAAACTTGGGATTGATAAGGAATAACTTAGAGGTATTTATGAAGCTAGTGGAAGTGAGGGTTGGCCGTGGGTGGCGGCGAAAATGGCGGTGGAAGGCCAAAATACCCAAAATTGACATTGAGCTCGTGGGGGTTGCTCCGGCGGCGGATCGGAGCCGAAAATGGGTGGTTTAGGACGGCAAGAGGTCGATGATGAAATGGTGAAGAGATGGTGGCCGGAGGTGGAGCGACGGTGGCGGAATGGCACAAAAGCCGTTTGGCTTGGATGAGTTCGTGGGGGTAAATGACGGCACGGATGGAGGTGAAACTTGGTGGGGTTGATCACCGGTCGGAGGGGAAGAAAACTGGGTGGGTGGTGAGGTGGACGGCGCCGGCATTGGGCGGAGAGAGAAAATGACGAAATATGAGAGGGGAGAAGGCTATTGCGCGGGAGAGAACCGGGAGGAAGGAGGAGGAAAAAGAAAGAAAAAGAAGAAAAAAGAGAAAAAAGAAAAAAGAAAAAGAGAAAAAGAAAAGATGGGGAAAAGAAATGAGGTCCAACCCTCACCTCTAGAGCCAAAAAACTGATCCAACGAAAATAATTTTAAAAGCTATAAAACCAAGAAAATAATTTAAACACAACATAAAGCTAAATTATGGTAAATAACTAATAAAAACTAACAACTAAATTTTAAATCCAAAAAACAAACTAAAATAAATTAAACAGCAATTTAAACTAAAAACAATAATTAATATTAAGAAAGCTCTATAAAATAAATTTCACAACTAAATAAATTCAATTAAAATCCAATAATTTAAAATAAAAGAACCAGTATTTTAATTAAATTAAAATACTCCTTCAGTGAAAATACACATAAAAAGGGGATATCACAACGCACAAGATATATGATCTAACTCTCATTGCAAGACCATGCTTTCCCGTTGGCCATAACAAGCCATAATTTAAATGTTTTATCATTGATCACCTTGTTCTGCCTTGTAAATACAATAATTTGGCTATGACTAGGTTACTAAAATGATAAAATTTATCCTATCATTAAGTTTTTAGTTTGGATAAATGTAAATTATTTTTTATTTTATCGATTACAATATTAGGTTTATCTATGAAGTATTAGAAATTGTTTTATATAAGTCATATGAGTGAAAATTGAGTCCCAAGGAATAAGCACTTATCTAGATAAAAAGTTGAATTAGGATCTGTTACAGTAGAGAAGATTTATCGCATAGTGTTAGCATTTCATCAAGAGAATTCTTTGTGACTTATTTGCTCCGTCTGCAAAGTTTTACTGTAACTGAAACTTTTTTCAGATTTAATATTTAAAGGGATTCGGTTGGATAACTCAAGAAGAGATTTTTGCTAGGAATTATTAAGAGTACATTATGTGTGCTTGTGTGAGAAAATTCACTTGAGAGTCTTCTTCTTGTTTTTATCTCTCTTTTCGAGTGTGATTGTGCTCCATATTGGAGGATTGATTGGTCATGATTTAGCTACGGGAGTTTTTAGACAAAAGCTAATATTTGAATATCATCATACGTTCTAGCTGCTACCAAGTAGGACCAAATAGGTCGTTTGTCGAGTCATGGAAGAGAATTGACATTGGCTTAGCCAAATGCTAATGCCTGGTCAAATTTTGGCTAAGAAGAGCAAAAATGGTTTGCATTGGCGTAGTCAAAACTCTATGGCTTGAGTTTTAGCTTAAGTAATTTCAAAACATTCTCCAAATTTGGCCAACCACTATTCATCTCTCAAATATTATTTTACTTTAAAAATATTATGTTAGATAATTAGGTTGAGGCAAAAAAATATTTAAAAAACCATAATTTTAAGTAAAAATTAAATTCTAAATTAATATATGGAGTGTATTTGCAAAATATAAAAAAACAATTATTACTAAAATACTTAATATCATATTGCTATTTTAACTTTAGGATGAATACTCTAATGTGGACTAGTCTCTTCAATGACTTTGGCTTTAACCAAAACCTCAACTTTTGTCTAAATTTTTGACTTTGCAACAGCCAGTGTTATAAGAGAGTCAATTATCAAATGTTTTGTAATTGAAAGCTTACTTGCATGTGCTCTTTCATTGTCTACCATAGAGCGTTAACATTGATTTCCTATAATTGTTTTTCTAAAATTTAGTTAAAAAACACATTTTTAATTTTTTTTTTAAATTTTACTCATATTTAAAAAACCTCCTATATCTAATTTTCTATCCTTTTTCTATTATATTAAAATAATATTTTTCTATTCTTTCTTTATTATTATTTTTATCCCACTTTCAATTACAAACTTAACTATTCACTACTTTATATTTTTTCTTATCTTTTGAATTATTACTCTCCAACGAATATTTTAAATAAAAACCTAAATTTTTTTTATGGGTACCATAATACTTTTAAAATAATTATTTTTTAAATTTTCATATTAATTTAAATTATTTTTAAAATTATTATTTAAAACTATAAAAATATGAGCATGAGAGAATTAAGTGTAGATAATTAGAAGAAGAATTTGTTTTATTTATTAGATTAAAATATTAATAAAAAATAATTTAAAGATAAATATTGACTCACCATATTTAAGAAGTCAATGTTCACGTTCAAAAACCTTTTCTTAAAATAGAGAATGGGATGAAGAGATATTTTTGTCAAAGAGTTAACTTATTTTACTAAAACTTAAGGAATTAGAGATTGGAAAATGTTGTACTGCTAAAACTTAAGAAAGTGATTTTAAATGTTTTGATATATATATATATTTATTTATTTAATAATTAAGTAATTGATTAAAAAATATAAATAAAATAAATAAAACAAATACAACTAGGCGGTACGCCGTATACTTAAGGCGGCATAATAGCCGCTTCCTTAGAGATTTTAGGATCCAAATGCTCTTCAAGTGGTAAACCGTACGTCATGATTACATCAAGACGCATGTTAATGTAATATATATATTACATTGATAATAATACAAAAAATTTACTCTACACCGACAAAATGAAATATAAAATTCTCTAAATTATCTTCTTCTTTTTATAATTTTATCCTCAAACATCATTTAGATACAAAAATTAATATTTTTATCTAATCATTAATTAATAATTATTAAAAAAATAATTTTTATAAACCTCAAAATAAAAATTTTATTCAAAAATTTTATTCAAAAAACCTTTTAATTTTATAATAATTTTATTCAATTTTTTCTCACTTATTTTCTAAATCTCAATAATATCCTAACTTTAACTAATTCACTACTATTTATCGAATTATAAAATATTTTAAATATCCCAACAAGACATCATGGCTTAAATTAGAATTTATGAAATTTCGTTAAGTTCATTGCTGCATTGAAGCCAAATCATGGTAGCTATGTCAACTTACATTGTCTACAAGGAAAACATATATAGCTGAACATATATAAGCTTTATGATCATTTTTTAGAAGTAAGATGAGTTGAGAAAATCTTATTTTATTTTAAAATTTCTTATAATTTTTTTTCAAATATTATTTAAATATAAAACATTTTTTAATTTAAATTTTTTTATATAATTATTATCCAATCATTACAACTTTTTTAAATTTCAAAATAAAAACTAAAAAACAATACAATATATTCAAATAGTTTTTTTTTTAACTTTAAAATATTTTTATTGAACTTTTTCTATCTCATTTATTTCTCAAAATCTAATAAATCATCTTAACATAAAATAATTTTACTATTATATATAAGAGTGGCTCTATAGCTCCAATTGGGGGATCCTGACTGTGATCCAAACAGTGTTTCTTCTTTTTTTTTCTTTTCCTTTTTTTAGTGTATTTTTTTAATATTATGATGTGAATATTTTTTAAGTAGAATTGTGAATTGTTTTCTTCCAATAGGTTTTAGTTTTATAGTAGCCATCCAAGAAAGTCTCCGCATCTCCCAACTCCCACCATGGGGGGAAGAATTTTTGTCCAGATGGAAGCTTTAGAAATATTTTGAATCATTGAACCATTTCGAACGTAAGGAACGGATGAGATTCCTCGGTTTTGGTGGTTTAGGTTTTTGTTCTATTTATTTGCATTTTTTGTTAATCTGAACCTAGTTAACATCATCGAAGATATCTCTCCTGCTCAGCCTGCTAGCCAACCATTGGAGGAGATGCCTCTAAGATTGATCATAGAATTGAGAGTGCACTAAAACTTGATTATTACAGGGCACACGCGACTAGGTTTTGCTATGTAAACCTCATAATCATATTATGCCAACGATAACCTCAAATTTGGAAGAGAGCAAAAAATGTATTACAACTTTGGCTTACTTGAACCAATTACATACATGCACATGCGGTGAGCACACAAAAGAGATCCCAAAATTGCAGTAACATTTTCTCATTGATTTCATTCTTATACCTTACATCTTCTTTTACAACTGCACTAACATTTCCTAGTTAAATTCTAAATTTTTTTGTAGTTACTAAGAAACTTTATTCCTAAGAATAGGCAACGCCCAGGTGCACAGGACATATGCAAAAGAAAACCTATGTCTCTCAAAAATCAAAAGAAAAGCTAATACAAATTCAGGAAGTTAACATCATCCATTACAAGAGTTTTAGCCCACAGACACAAAATGCTAAAGAAAAAATCCTTGTGTTCTCCCATCGAACTTTCTTTGTATTGATTATCAAAAATTAATCATGAAAAAATTAAGGACCACAGCGTAACCCATTCAAAAATGTATAATGAATGGAAACCTCAACAAGGCACCCATGTTAAAAATCATGTTCTCTGCAACAAGATCCAGTTGGTATTTTTAAACACAAGCTTGCAATGGATGGGAGTTGGTATTTTCAAACACAAGCTTGCAAAAGAGTTTCACAAATACTCGCTTATGTCCAATGATGTTAAAGTCAATGGATAGGTTGTCAGGGAATCATAAACTGATTATGACAATTTTCTCTCCCTTTTTGTGGGAACCCCGCCTCCACCCCCACCCCTGAATAATACACACAACATAGTTGATTACAAGATCATAATTCTGCTTTTCCTTTTAAGGGGATTATGAGACTTTCTCAAAACTAGGGATGTCTTAAATGAGAGAGAAAGAGAACAGCAAGGATCTAAGGGAAATGGGGAATTGACATCGTATGCTAATGAGGTAGCATTGATAATGGGCAAGCAATGTGGATGAAAATGATTCTAAGAGATGGGAAAGAAAGAAATGGGGGAGTGTAAACAGTCCTACTATCCAGACTTGGAGACAATCATATAACATTTATAGTTTCAAAATGGCAATAACATCAACATAACAGGAATAATAAACATTTAGCATGGATAGGAAACCTCAAACCTCATCAAAGAAATGTATGCATGGTGAATACGTCTTAGCAAGGCTGATTAATGTCTGAACTGCCAGTTCACTTTCTCCAACATATTCATTCAAAAGTTTAGGGCCCTAACCATCAACAAAAAAACCCGAACACCATAGTAAGGATTTGAACTCAAAATTTCATCAAAAACACAAATTAAAGAGGAATACCTTTATTTATTTTTTTTATAAGTTAAGGAATACATTTATTGTTTTTATGAAGTGCAACTGGATGCTCATTGTATCAAAGCCTTAATTACAATATCATAAGAGAAAAATTAAAAAACATAAATATACAGAAGGGAAATGGAAAATCAAAGAGAATGAGCTTGATGTGAATGAAATTGGCTCTTGCCTCATTAGCCATAGCCTTGGCAATCAGTGTTTTGCCACAACCTAGACGCCCACATAGCAAAAACCCTATCTCTAAGTTCACCCCAAATCCCTGACGAAGATAAATTCATAACATGATCAGACATCTGGCTTGAACCAATTAAGAAGGTACCCAAATTTAAAGGAGCATCAAGAAGTAGCACTTTATTGATACAAAATACTTTAAGGATACAAAACACTTCTAAGGGTACAAAATATGAAGCTCCAAAACATTACAAGGCTTATGACAATGCTACTGTTGCTTCAAATGCAATAGCTAAAACTAGATAGTAACCATAGTTTCAATGATGCCCGTTTCCACACACACACACACACACAGCGATTTGATTGAGAAAAGATAAAAAATAAATACCTTGTAATCCTCTAGAAATCTTATATGCCAGACTATATAACGATCAAACTCCTTTATCAAGGAATCAAGCCCTCCAAAATCATCCCACTTTACATTAGGAATGACAGAGAATCCTTCTCTTCTTGACGAGGGTTGGACCATTCCAACTGCGTCCTAAAAAACACCAAATAATTTAAGAAAATTAGTGACAAGGAGAAACAAGCAAAATTGCAATTATGTTTTATAGAATTCAAAGGCATTCAACATAAGTAAAGCAAGAAGGACCAATCTTGATCACCAAAAGGTAGAAATACACAATGTTAGTGGATGTAAATCACAAAATGAAAAAAATAACAATGAAACAAAACAATACAAAAATATCTCCATTATTACATCCACATGTTTGACTTTTGCACTTAAATTACAGTGCAAGAGACAGGATAGATAATGAAATCAACAACGAAAAATCATGGACAGGTATGAATTTTCCCTAGGAACATGTGCAAGTGTGTAAATCAAAGAGTGTGAAAGAGCGTGTGTGTTTATAAATAAAGAAAATAAAAAGAAGTCAAGAGCCACCTCAAAATCAGCCATTGTGATGGTAAGCTTTTCCAACTCTCCAAGCAACCACGATTTCCTCTACCAGTCTCCAGTATATTATTCATTCATAGACTCTGCTGAAAGATGTGACTTTTCATCAAGAATTCTTTTCATGCAAGGTTACCCACTTTGTTAGCTAGGGCTGTCAAATCAACCCCAACAAAACCAGGTGTAAACCTAGCTATTTACCAAAGGAACCTTCTAGTCTAAGATTGAGTGTAAGCACATAAAGAATTTCAGCCCTAGCAAATTCATCCGGTGCATCTTTTTTGATAAGATAATGTTAAAAAAGAAGGTGTTCTGGATGAAAATGCCATGGTTGAAACACCTGGTACAATCTCACAATCAAATCGTCCAAGCCTCCTCAAAGCAGGATCAACAGCATCAGGCCTACTAGGCTCCAATTAAAAGAGCATAGCCAAGTCTTTGATCAAATTTTTCTGATTTTGAATTAGCATAGGCCAGATGTCCAAGCTTATGAGTCTCATCCATGCTAATCATCAACTGTGTCTTTATTCTCCATTCCATCTCTAGTTGTACATTTTCCCTTTTAGGGCCAAGAGAATAACTTCTAACCAGTTAGTCCAATATCTCTTAAATAACAGCTTTCCAATATGTGAGTGGCACATAAACATCACATGTTAGATTTCATGCAGCTGTAGATCAGGGGATTTGAAATTCATCCCCTCACCCCGCCCCCTCCCCCTCTCGCATGGAAAGAAGAATTTCTGCTTTACGAAGGTGGCAAGAAAATTGCTAGACCTATTCTACCCACCCCTTGCATGCATGAGAAGGTCTGTACCATGCTCGGTGATGTGTCGGAGTTGGAGGGTTCTATGCATAGTGGTGAACCATGGGTTTCCACTGGTGGTGTCGAGCAATGGGAAGTAGTATTGTGTTCAGTGCTTTGCCAAAGATGCCTAGACAGAAACGAATTGAGGTGTGTGTGTGTGTGTGTGAGAGAGAGAGAGAGAGAGGGAGAGAGACAGAGAGAGAGATAGAGAGAGACAGAGAGACAGAGCGGGAGAGAGAAGGAGGGGAAATACTTTGAGTAAATCTTCTAACCGTTGAGCGATGGGCGACGGACTGGTGACGGAACTGGTGTTGACGGACTGGTGATGGTGTCATGTGGTGGTGGGCAACAGGGCAATGGTGTTGGAAGGACTTTTGAATGGGGGCCTCAAATTGATTTCTAAATGGAGGTGAGGGGAAGTTGGTGTTTTATTATCCAGTGCAATGAGTCTATTGTAATTGCTGTGGAATTGCTAACATGGCAGAGTATTAGTGGAGGCTATTAATGCCTCACCTTCATATGGACTGCTGCAAAGCAGCCTTGGGTGTATATATATCGTCATAGGCGGCTGGTGAAAATAAAAAAAAGGTATACTTTGGCAAGAGGAAAAAATATAGTGGTGAGAAGAGGAAAAGATAGAAAATAGAAGAGAGGGAACCATGCGTGTAGGAGGATTTTTTCCTCACACTTTCATTAGAGATTTGAGAGTCCCCAATGAAAGTGTGCCACATCAGCAACTCTACACAAATGAATATAAGATTATCACACATGATAATTTCAAAATACTGAAAGTGTGTTCATCCTTCAAGCCCTCAGAGTTTAGCCCTACTATCATTCAAGCCCAAGAGTCCAAGCAGTGTTTCATCTATGGAAAATGTTAGAGTTACGGGGGGTATGGAGGGAGACCAAGTTGGCAAAACACAGTAGTTGAAAAATGTATTCATTCTTCAGGTTGGACGAAGGACCTAAGCACCCAAACCCATTTTGAAACCCATATGTAAACCATAGCATTTCGACTGGAAAACGCAAGATACCATCTGTAAACCATATACAAATGTTTCTTTTATCTATAAACCATTTGGGCTGTGAATCCTTGATAGTAGATTAAGTGTTGTTTACTCAAATTTAAGCCCATATGAAGTTTTTAGAAGAACACTGAGAAAAGAATTTATTTCATGGTCTAGGTCCACGAATATTAGGTAGGCTTGCGTTTTGATTTTTCATGCTTTTATAATTCTTTTGGTCTTTCTTTGACAAATGGGTGGAAGAAAAAAGACAAGAACATCTACTTCAAAAGTTTTATATTAAAGCTATCTACTTTGAGAAAGGCAATTAATTCTTTAGATGTCATAAATTATTGTTCTAATTCTTTTCATTCTTTTATTTGTTTCCTTTTGCAAAAATTGCATCCTATTGAACAATTTAAAAACTTGAGTTTCCAACTGCCAATGAAAGGGAAGGGCTTCATTATGGGTTGCGAGAGAGGGGGAGACAAAGTGATGCAGGGTTTCTAGAGAGGGGAGGGTTAGCAGGCGAGGGGACTTCGTTTTGAGGGTGAGGATGAGGATTTCTGGTGGGGTGTTTTGTTAGTATGTGGTGCGGTCATATTGGGATAAAATGGGATGTCTACGTGGCATTTACTTATTAGAAGCTTGTTATATGAGAAAAAATAAACTGACCGGTTTTAAGTTTTTCTCATATACATATATATATATATATAGTAGGGAACAGCCTTGGGGTGCACCTAATATAATGATTTAAATAAAAAAAAAAGTGAAAAAGCCAGTAGTTTATTTGTCTGCGAAAAGAAAATACAAAGTTAAACAAACGAAAAAAATAAAGATTAAAAAAAATTAAAATTTAGCAAAGTATGAGCATTTGTATGCATCTATATTGGATTATCTATTTACCCTCTATATGATAATAAAAAATTTTTAATTTAACAAATTTTTAATTTTTATTTTTATCACATTGTATAGTTCTTCTAATTAAAATATTAATAGTAATTATATTCTAATAAAATTAATAATATTAAATATTAATATTAATATTAATAATAATTATATTCTAATTAATATTATATATTAAGTGTTTTAAGTATTTTATTAGTTAAATTTACTTAAATTTGAATTTTAGAATGAGAATGCTCTAAAGTGTTTATGTTCTAAAGAATAAAGTCGTTTTAATTTTTTTATTTAAAAAAATTGAAACAAAAAGAAAGGAAAATGAGTACACTGTCAGAGCAAAAATGACATGAAAAAGAGACAATTCATGTGCACCGTGGGGCTATTGAGGGCCTTTTGGTAAAACAAGATCATTCATTAAATTCTATAAGAGAGTTTGACGTCAAATGATTAAGGGTCTTGAGGGTCATTTAGTAAAATTGGACTTAACGGATTTAATGGAAAAACAAGAAAAGTTAACGGAAAAATAATAAAAGTTGCTATTGACAATTAGATAATCACCTATTATAATAGAATAGATATATGTATACATATTACAAATCAAAAGAATTTCAAAATTGCCATCAGAATGGCTTAGGCGATTATTTCCTCCATATAAACTTCTATGCAACATTACAAATGAACTTCGAATAGGCCAAAAATCGATATATACTTAGCCATACGAAGAGATCAAGAAGAAAATGTCAAACTTCCTGCAATTTTTGGGGCAACATGTGACCACTGCCTTCTTCCTGAATCCCTTTGTTTTAGCCATCTTGTCCATCATCTTCATACTTCTCATGTTCAAATGGTCCTCCACCCTTCCAAGCACAAAATATAACTCACCACCTTCACCACCAAAGCTCCCAATCATTGGAAACCTTCACCAACTCAGCTTGTAGCCTCACCGTTCACTTACGTCCTTATCTCAACGCCATGGCCCCCTCATGCTGCTTCACTTTGGCAGCGTCCCAACCCTTGTTGTTTCATCTGCCGATGCTGCCCTAGAGATCATGAAAACCCATGACCACATCTTTGCAAACCGACCAAAATCAAGAATGTTCGAGAAACTGCTATACAATTACAAAGATGTGGTAGCGTGTGATGCCCCCAAATTCCACTCGGGATCGAAAGGACATCTGAAGCGTTAGGACATGCAACACAAAGTTACCTGCCCCCGTTCATGACATATAAGATGCAATGTTCCTAACATACATCTAGCATTATGTAATATTTGTAGCGGATAATGTTTTTTTCTCTTTAGCAATACTATGCACCAAACTAAAAATATCCCAAATACTTGAGACATACTTCATACATAAAGGCATACTAAATAGCCATGATCACCACATTAGTCCAAAATGGTTGTGATCAAAAGAGTACTTGAAATACAACTCCAAAAGTACAAGTTGTAACCTAAGTTAAATACTATGCCATCATCAACATTGCACCGTAGCCTAGTCGACCGTATTCAGTTGGTCGGATTCCAATTCTCCTTCGGGTCCTGTAACAAGATCTACCATTCAGGGGGGAATGGTAGTTGAGACTACCACAGTGACATTTGATTACAAATCTTAGCAAGTTAACATAAAACCATCACACAGGTTAATGATGCTTGCATGGCAGTAAAAGCATGAATGCATAATTAAAGTCGTAAGTAAGCATAGTATAATTTGACATATAGCATGATATAAATGACATAACTTGAACTTAAACGTGAACTGAACTTGACTTAACATGACATGAACTTGAGCTTAAAACATAACATAGACCTAGCAACATAACATGAACGTGAACTTGAAACATAATATGGATTTGAAACATACCATGAACGTGAACATGCATAACATAAATATGAACTTGAACTTAACATAAACCTGAGCATAACATGACATAAACGTGAACTTAAGACATAATGTGAACGTGAACATAACATAACATGAACGTGAACATGAAAATAACATGTACGTGAACATAACATGACAGAATCGTGAACTTGAAACATAACGTGAACATGAACATAACATAACATGAACGTGAGCTTGAACATATCATAAACGTGAACATAACATGATATGAACATGAACTTGAAACTTAACGTGAACATGAACATAACATGTATGTGAGCATAACATAACATAACATAACATGAACTTAATCTAAAACTTGACTTAACATGCACTTGATTTGAAACTTGACTTAACATAAACTTAGAATTTTGCTTCTTTACTTAACATGAACTTGGACTTGAATTCTGACAATCAAAAATGATTTTGCCAGTCGTTTCGTCAGAAATAGTGAACAATCAGAATGATTCTGCCCAACATATTCCATCAGAGATACTTAGACAATCAAAATTATTCCATCATGAGTATTTTAAAACACGTACCCTAGCAACCAGAATGATTACACCAGGAGTACCAAGTAATACTCTGACAATCAGAATGATTCCATCACGAGTATCTTAAAACACGTACCCTAGCAATCAGAATGATTACACAAGGAGTACCTAGTAATACTCTGACAATCAGAATGATTCCATCATGAGTATCTTAAAACACGTATCCTAGAAATCAGAATGATTACACCAGGAGTACTTAGTAATACTCTGAAAATCAGAATGATTCCATCACGAGTATCTTAAAACACGTACCCTAGCAATCAGAATGATTATACCAGGAGTACTTAGTAATACTCTGACAATCAGAATGATTCCATCACGAGTATTTTAAATAAGATACTCTAACAATCAGAATGATTACGCTAGGAGTATCTGCATAATTGAATTTGAACGGCACTCTGACAATCAAAATGATTTCGTCAAAAGTACCTCGTGTGAATTACAAGTGGAGATGTTTGGACAATCATAATGATTATATCACGAGTATGCTAGACATAACTGACTTAAATGTAACTCGAAAGACATGACTTGCTTGAGATGGAAACACTTCGTAACATGATCGAACATGTAACAGATATCATACTTGACATGACATACTTGCAACAGTGAATATTACATGATATGACATACATGTAACATATGGCATACTTAACTTGGCATACTTATAACATATAGTAATACATGACAGAATCAATTGTGTAACAGATAAATATTCGTGACAAAATAAATCATGCATAACAGATAAACATGTAATGACGTGGCATGGTATGACATTTATGATAACATACATACATAAATTGTAGCTCCCTTACCCATCATACGTACACAGTAAACTGATAATAAGTTAGAAGCTAATTTACCTCGATCGTCGTGTTCTACGAGAATAAAGCATGAAACACGAGGAACTGTAAGATGGTATTCTAAAAGTTAGAAATTTAATTACTAACAATTAGAAACATGAAAACAAGATAACTTAGATTAAAATTATCATTTTACCCTTTACATGTGAGAAAATGACCATTTTACCCCTAACTTAAGGATTTTACATCCTAACTCTAAAAAATTTCAAAATTTACATTCCTCATGCAAATTTTGTCCTAAACTCAAATATCAAATTAGAAAAATATAAAACAAATCACAACTTTGGAAAACACACTATGGCCGAAACATCCATAGGCCACTTCTCTTGATTTTTGTTGCAAATCCTTGCAACTTCAAAACTCATGCTTAAACCAAAATTTGCAACAAACATCTTCCAATTCTAAGTTTAAAACCATACTTAAAATATCTATTTAGAAAAAGCTAATAATTAACACCAAACTTTTTTTTGTAAAAAGATTCAAACACTTGAATCACAAGCTTTGAGCCTAAATCAAAACATCTCCAAAAATTCCAAAAATCAAATCTTACTTCTAAGATATTCATAACATCATCCTCATATCAACCATATTTTAAATCATAAAACTAAAGTCACCAAAATCACAAAATAACACTTGGAGTTTTTGGTTTGACACTTAGTCCAAAAACAGATACGTTTTCCTCAACTATCTTTGATAAATCTCTTGATCAATGGCTTAAGGAGGTGAGATCTTCGAAATAAAGCATCACATGGTTTAAAGATGTGTCCTAAATAATATCCAACCATCAAAATTAAAATCACATGGCTAAAAATCAATAAAACATGGATCTAATCCAAAAACATCAAATTTTAGGCCTAACCGAAATCCTCTTGCATAGAAAAATCATATCTTTGAAAATAATACTAAATATCT
The DNA here is from genome assembly GCA_011037825.1 of Carya cathayensis. Classification (NCBI taxonomy): domain Eukaryota; kingdom Viridiplantae; phylum Streptophyta; class Magnoliopsida; order Fagales; family Juglandaceae; genus Carya; species Carya cathayensis. Next base: position 372,037 of record QGSO01000458.1, on the reverse strand, counting down.
TCAAAATAACATCCTAATATGAAAATAAGAGACTTAGGATCATCATATAAAAATATCAAAGCCTTTAGAATAAGATCAAACCACGAAATATTCAAACTTTCTCCAAATAAAAACTGTTTTTCCACTTCCAGTTTTCAAGTTTCTAGATCTAAGAAAATATATCATCAAAAGCTTTATTTATGCAACAAAACTTCAATTAACACTCTTAAAAAAATGCTAAAAACATTCCATAAACTTTTCGGACCAAAATATTTCCATTAGCTTGGTCAAAAACTCCAAAACATAACATACTCTCCAGTTTCACGCCCAAAATGACCATTCTTTGGTTAAAAATACTTTTGACTGACCAAATAACCATGGAATGATACGAATAATATATCCACAGAAACTATGCTCAAATAGGAACAACTTTTATGAAGGAGGAATCGTATAAAAATACTTAAAAAGGGTCAAAAATCTCCACGCAAAAACACACAGAAATCTACCCGAGAGAGCTCTTTTGGGTTTCTCTCTAAGAACGGGGTGAAGAAGTGATGAAAGGGAAGTAAGTGTGACTTGTACGACTCTAGAATTCTGTAGGGGGAAGATATGGACCTGAATGATCATTGATTGGAGGTAGATATGTGACATAAAGTGGAGAATAGTGAAGGGAGAGGACAGCCTACAGAAGCTGTGAGGTATGGAGGTTGATGGGGTGGGTTTCTCCATCTCATCAAGGCACTATTGGGTGCAGCCAAGGGCAGTGAATGGTCTGCCATGTGGGAGAGGAAACTTCTCCAAGAAGCCTTGCCAAGGTGGCCAAATTTGTGGGCCTTGGTGGGCCTCAACTAAGTGGCCTTCAATTTGGGGTTTAAAGGGGGTTTGGTTAGGGTTTGAGATGCTATCAAGCCCAAATCCAATTTTTCTTGGCCCAAAAAAATTTCCAAGATGTAAGAGGTTGGATAATGATGTCATAACAAGGATTTTAGAAATTAATAGCATGTGGAAGTGATTTAATTAAGTGATTAAACACAATGGTAGAAATTGGATCGAAAAGAGTTTGAAGGCCAATTTAGGGTTTGGGGAAACCGTTTAGGGTTTCGGTTTCAACTAAGCTTTTGGGGTCACAATTGGATTCCAACCATTTAGGGTTTCACTAGGGTTGAAACCCTCTTTGATTTGGCTCAATTTGGTTGATCAGATGAAAAAGGCTTTTCTTAGGTGGCATGATCTTACACCTTGATTTCCTTCATAAATCCATCTAATGGTTCATTTTTATGCCAAGTATCTAATACTATTTACTATGTGTGGCTAAGATCTTGCCAAGTGTCCAAATAAAATTTCTCTAACCTAATTTAGACATTCTACACTGTGATTTTGAAAACACTGCACTTAGTACGCTTATCGAGGTTACTATTCACTCTAAAAAAATGCATAATAAACGTAGTACTGAAAAATCCTAAATATTCATTTTAACCTACAATGAAAACCGTTTACCAAAACTCAACCCCAAAGTGCCCCTATAAATAAATTCACAGTTTCGAATAGTCATTTTGTCCGAAATTATGAAAATGAGTTATTGGGCCATAAAATCCTAAATATTCAACTAAGTCTAATGGCGTAAACTATAATGTGATCTGACACTTCTAACTACCTAAAACAATTAAAATTGCATTTCTAACACCATAGCGAGTGATAACACTGACTATGTTGACATACTAAAACCTTTGTGATTAGCCAATTCATGAAAACTTACAGAATTTTCACGAAGTTCCTCAAGTCCATAGATATTCTACCATTGAATTTCTAGCAGGCTGTTACATAGCGGCCCCCTATGGCGAATACTGGAGGCAAATGAAGAGTGTATGTGTGCTACATCTTTTGAGTAGCAAAAGGGTTCAGTCCTTTCATGGTGTTAGAGAGGAGGAAACCTCCTAGATGATTCAGAAAATCAAACAGTTGTGTTATTCTTCAGGTTCGGTGAATTTAAGAAAAGTGTTTGCAAAGTTTACAAATGATGTAGTGTGCAGGGTGAGTTTAGGAAGGAAGTATAGTGAATGGGAAGAAGGCGAGAGCAAATTTAAGGAGCTTTTAGGGGATTTTGGGGAGCTGTTGGGTATTTTCTGTGTTGAGGACTATATTCGATGGCTTGCTTGGGTGAGTCGTGTAAATGGCTTGGATGCTAGAGCAGAGAAGATGGCTACGCGGATGGATAATTTTCTAGAAGGAGTACTTGAAGAGCACACAAATTTTCAGAAGAAAGTTAGGAGCGATGGCCACGTGAGTCCAGAAAATGAAGATCAGAAAGACTTTGTTGATGTTCTGCTTTGCATTCAGAAGGAAAACGTGATCGGTTTTCCTATCGAAAGAGTTAGCATCAAGGCTGTAATCCAGGTAAGCAAACTTGTACGTGTGCGTGTGCGTGAGACCGGCCAAGTTCTAGTATTATCTATCGATTGGTGTAATTTTGTTCTCATTCTTGGCATTCTTGAGTGTTAGAAACCCCCCAAGTGTAAAATGGCTTTTGGGTTTGTAGCCACTCACCCACTCCACCGAAAGTCCCTTGTCGATTTTCTGGCAGCAAATATTGACTAAATATTACTGCACCGACAGAAGCCTTCAAGTTGCCGTGTGTGTGTCCCCCATGGCTTCTCTTATAAAAGGAGATGATTTGTGAAGGTGAAGATTATCCTCACTACGGTGAGAGATTAAGCAGAGGGCTGAGGGAGAAATTTGAGTTCTGGGGAAACCCAGAACAGAGTGCCAGTTGAGAGATAGAGAGCTTTTTTATGAGTGTTTGTAATTTTGTACAAACATATTAAAAATAGCAAATTTCCGCTTCAGTGGACGTAGGCAAGTTGCCGAACCACTTAAATATTGTCTCTATCTATTGTGTGTGTGATTTCTGGACAGATTTGGACACAACAATTGATATTAGAGTTTCGGTTTGTGCTACCTAGAAAATTCAAGTTGATTGAAATCAACTTTTGATCACACCATAACATTCCCCTTTTCGAGACGGATCCGTTGCTGCAAATGGCATAGAAAACGGATGCTGGAGGAGCCCGTTCGCGCTCCTAGAAGTTGGAGAGTGCGATGCACGCGCCTCAGTTGCACCGGAGGAAGAAGACGAGTGGGAACCACGCGCCCATGCTCCCCTACTCGCGGCTGGAGGAAGAAGACGCGTGGTGGACACTCCCCCACGTGCGGTATAATTGAAGACGTGTGAGAGGCACGCTCCCACGCGCCCTAGGGAAGGCTCAGCACGTGCAACACACGCGCCTCACAAGCTCCAGACTCACAGCCAGCGCGTGTAAGCCATGTGCCAGATGATTTGTACCGTCTGTTTTTGAGATCTTTGTTGGGTTATATCTAAGCCATTTAAAGTCCTATTTCAACGATCAAATAGTGCTTTCCAACTATTTGGATCATTATGGACTCATCTGTATGGTGGGAATATTGAGATTCACAATCGGTACTGTCGATCTGAACTATGCATAAGTTGCAGATCATTTTGGGCTAGATCTAAGCCATTCGAGGTCGAATTTGCGATGATCAAATAGTGCTGACAAACTATTTGGATCATTCGGGACTCATCTGTATGGTGGAAATTTCGAGATTCACCATCAGTCCTTTCGATCTGAACTATCAATAAGTTGCAGTTTATTTTGGGCTTGATCTACACCAGTTGGAGTTCAATTGCGATGATTAAATAGTGCTGACAAACTATTTGGATCATTCCGGACTCATTTGTACGGTGAAAATGTCGAGATTCACCATCGGTACTATCGATCTGAACTGTCCATGTGTTGCAGATCATTTTGGGCTAGATCTATGCCAGTTGGAATCTAATTGCGATGATCAACTAGTGCTGACAAACTATTTGGATCATTCGGGACTCATTCGTACTGTGGGAATTTCGAGATTCGCCATCGGTACTTTCGATTTGGACTGTCAATGAGTTGCAGATCATTTTGGGCTTGATCTAAGCCAGTTGGAGTTCAATTGCGATGATCAAATGGTGTTGACAAACTATTTGGATCATTCCGGACTCATCTGTACGGTGGGAATGTTGAGATTTGCCATCGATACCTTCGATCTGAACTGTTTAGCGTTGCAGATAGTTTTGGGCTTGATCTCAGTCAATTGGAGTAGTGATGGACTCATTTGTTTTGGACTTGAGCGTAGCCAGTTGGAGTCGTGATAGACTCATTTCGTTTGGGCTTGATTTAAGCCAGTTGGGATTGTGAAGTTTGATGGAGCAAACTTCAGATCATTGGATGATGCTGATTAACTTGTTATATCAGTAGGTTTTGGTAGTCATACAATTCATGGAGCATAATGTTATTAAGAGGAGAACCGTTACGGATCTCATTGTGGCTTTCTTTGAAAAGCCAATTGCAAATAACAAAGTGCAGATGTAAGAGATCTTATCCTAGATGAGGAGGTGCGCAGAAGAGATTCTAGCAAGATCTCGAGTTTGTTGTTCCTGAATGTTGATAATTAGGGCAGAAACTTGGATTAGTCAAAGTCCATGAATAAGGGTAGAGGCAAGTCAAGATCTGGACAACAGATCGCTAGGAATTGTGGCAAGACAGGCCACAAGAGACTGCTAAAATCAAGAGAAAACTGATAATGATGTTGTGAAGATGGTGACTGATGAAATACATGACGTCGTATTACTTGTAGTGCACAATGCTGTTAAAGACAGCTTGAAGACAATAGTCCTTCAGGTGTGTTTTCTCAAAAGGGCGTGGAAGGTCACGAATGATTCACTGGTCTTGGCTCGTGGTAATGGTCGTGTGAATTAGATGAGGAAGTTAAAGGAACTCAGTTTTACTTTTCCTCATCTAAACTTGAAGAAATCTCCCTAAACCACGACATGAAACAAAGGTGTGAGAGATGGGAACAAAACGTCAGATGTTCCAGGGATATCTACACCTAAAGTTGATGATCACATAACTGCCAAGATGATCAGACCTCCATGGTGGTTACTACCTTAAATTGTATCCTGCTAAATGAAGGTAGTGAACTGCGGTATAAAGAAAAATCTTGCAAGAATTTAGATTATACAAGCCGGAGACTGCACACAAGATGGGCACATCGACTGAAGATAGCAGCAGGATAATGAGTCAGTCGCCCAGATCAGAGAAGGAGACCTCAGAAACAGGTTCTCTGAAATATGTCAAGGTCCGTGCGAGACCAATGATTCCCAGTACAGTGGGAGATGTGTTGCCCTATATAGATGTGTTGATTAAGGGCACTATACGTGATGAACTAAAATAATGCATCACTTTAGTTAGTCTTATAACTTGAAGACATGAGCTGTAAAATTGTATAGATGATAAGGGATCATGCTGGAGATAGAGGCTAGCATGTTGATAACCAGTCTCCAAGTTGGAGATTGGTGTGATTGTAGGATTATGGAGCCTGGTAGATTGTTTGCTCGGCTGTGGCTCGAGCGAAGCTCGGTTTACTCAAGGTGTACATGAGTGTGGACTCATGGACTCGAGTGAAAGAAGAATCCTAGAGAGTTAAGATTGTGCATTAAAGTATTAGTAAATCTCCTCTGAAGAAAATCCCTTGCAAGTTCCATGAATGTAGACGATACTGATGCATTTGAAGATGCATTTGGAGAAGCATCTGAACATCCATTTGAAGATGTACCTACAGATGCATTTGATAGTGGAAATCTCTCATGGCTAACAAGCATTCCAATGAAGGAGTGCAATCATTTGAAGGATGCAACCGTTTGTAGCATCCTAGTATCGCACACTTAGGTGGAGGGGGTGATTGTTAGAAATCCCCTAAGTGTGAAATGGCATTTGGGTTTGCAGCCACCCACCCACTCCACCAAAAGTCCCTTGTCCATTTTCTGGCAGCAAATATTGACTAAATATTTGCTGCACCGAAAGAAGCCTTCAAGTTGCCGTGTGTGTGTCCCCCATGGCTTCTCCTATAAAAGCATATGATTTGCGAAGATGAAGATTATCCTTACTGTGGTGAGAGATCAAGCAGAGGGCTGAGGGAGAAATTTGAGTTCTGGGGAAACCCAGAACAGAGTGCCATTTGAGAGAGAGAGAGATTGTTTATGAGTGTAATTTTGTACTAACATATTGAAAATAGCACATTTCCGCTTCAGTGGACATAGGCAAGTTGCCGAACCACTTAAATATTGTCTCTATCTATTGTGTGTGTGATTTCTGGGCAGATTTGGGCACAACATTGAGTTTACCGCAGGAAGTATGATTGTGTCACATGTTTGAACCGACGATATAATTTTTTCCTTTATGACCAGAATATGAGCTAGCTAAAGACTATTTGCATTTGGCTTTGGAAGTTTCTACTAGCAAGAAAAATGAGGCGAACACTTCTAAATCTGTTAGTATTGTGTTTTTATTCACACAAATTAAGGTGTCGGGCAAGAGCTTTATTTATGTTGGAATGGTAAAAGTCTAACTGGTTGGATGTTAATGTTAGATAGTCTTAACCAAAACGGTTTGCTCACTTTTGACAGATCTCTTCAACATTTACAATCTTTTATTACAGGATGTATTCGACGCTGGAACTGACACTGTGTATACAACTTTAGAGTGGGCAATGATAGAGCTGTTAAGGCACCCAACCGCCATGAAGAAGGTGCAGATTGAGGTGAGAGGGATCTGTACCGGCAACGAAAGAGAAGTAGCAGAGGATGATTTGGATAAAAATGCATTACTTGAAGGCAGTAATCAAAGAGACATTTCGGTTGCATCCACTTGCTCCACTGCTAGTTCCTCGGGAATCGACTCAAAGTGTTAAATTACAGGGCTATGACATTGCAGCAGCAACACAAAGTAATCGTCAATGCATGGGCAATTGGAAGAGATCCAAAATCATGGGATGAACCAGAGGAGTTTCACCCAGAGAGGTTCTTGACAACCTCAATAGATGTGAAAGGACATGACTTTCAGTTAATCCCATTTGGTGCTGGAAGGAGGATTTGCCCAGGCATTCCTTTTGCGCTCACTATTATCGAGCTCGTTTTGTCAAATCTGGTGCAAAAGTTTGATTGGGCGTTGCCTAATGAAGCAAGTGGACATGATTTGGACATGTCTGAATCTATTGGTCTATCAATTCATAGAAAGTTTCCTCTTACAGCAGTTGCAACTCCATATATATTTGGACATGTCTGAATCTATTGGTCTATCAATTCATAGAAAGTTTCCTCTTACAGCAGTTGCAACTCCATATATATTTTGATTAGTATATAATATGCATTAACAAAAGAATATGTTACGTAGGAGAGGATAACGTCCTACTGAAGCTGCTCGTTGGAGTGTAGGTCAGTTAGGAGTCTTGAGAGATCAGTTGGTGTTCTCATCTCTATCTATTAGGTAATAGGAATGAAATCAAAACAATCACAATTGTGCATCAATCAAGGATGTCAGCTCATGATCATAGCAACACTCAGGAATATTCTCAGCAATCCTCTCTAGTCAACTAATGTGTATTTATAGGAGTAAATCATGTGTATTAAGTTCTCTGCTAGCTGTATAGTTTTGTATAGAAATCTTTCCTTTTATGAAGTCTTTCCATAGATAGACAATAGATTGTATATTGATATATATATGAATGTAGTCACACTCTCTATCTCAACTCGTGAGATAATGTTTCTCAAAATATTTACATGGTATCAAGAGCCTATACAGGTTGACATAGAGCTGTGTGTTTTTTTTCCTTTTCCTAATGGAGAATTTTGAGTCCTCACATATTTCAACTTCCTCTGATCCTTATCCTTATCCTGTTTCACAGAATGTGTCCAACTATGTTTCTCTCCAGCAACTTTTTGCTTTGGAAAACTCAAATGTTAAACATTTTGGAAAGTTATGATCTTCAAGGATTCATAATAGGTGACATTGAACCTCCATCTCAATGTCTCCAAGGTAATCCTTCTCAGCCTAACCCATTGTATTCCCAGTGGCGCAGGTCTGATCGATTGGTTAAAGGTTGGCTTACAACCACCTTGTCTGAGGAAGTGTTAGGCATTGTTGTTGGCTTGAACACTGCCTCAGAAGTGTGGCATGCTCTGGTTCATGCCTTTGCACGAGTTTCCTATGATAGAAGTCTTGCTCTTAAGCAAAGACTTACATCCATCACCAAAGGATCTGACTCTTTAGGTGAATATCTTAGAAAATTCAAAATTGTGTGTGATGAACTTGCTGCTATTGGCAAGCCTGTAGCAGAACATAAGAAGTCATGGTGGTTGCTTAATGGACTTGGTAAAGAATTTGAAGTCTTTAATGCCACTATGCTTAGGCCTCCAGTCCCTGCCTACTCAGAAGTTGTAACTCTATTGGAGAGCTACACAAACAGGTACAAAATTGATGTTACTAATTCATCTATGGTTTTCTATGGCCAGAAGCAATCTAAACACAAGAAATCCAATGCCAACTCTGGTTCTTTCACATCAAAAGGCTGCGGTTTTGTGCAAGGATCATCTACTGGTTCCAAATCAAATACCCCTCCCACTCAAAATTACAGCAACAATCATCGTGCCTCCCCATCCCATAACAAATCTACAAACAGACAAGACATTGTCTGTCAGATTTGTAACAAAAGAAACCACACTGCCTTGAGGTGTTTTGAAAGGTTTAATCATTCTTTTACCCATGATAGTCTCCCTCAAATTTTTGCAGCAGTCAAACTCGAGGAACCTCAAGAGACCTCTTCCTGGCATCCTGACACTGGGGCTACTGATCACATGACTGCCAGTGAAGGTATTCTTCATTCCCTAACTCCATATCAAGGCCATGATGGAATAATGGTAGGAAATGGAAAGGTATTACCAATCACTCATGTTGGATAGGCTTTGGTTGGCTCTCCTAATTCTCAGATTTTGTTAAATGATGTGCTAGTAGTTCTTGAAATCAAGAAGAACTTATTATCTGTTAGCAAGTTAACTACTGCTTGTCCTCTACAATTTGAGTTTAATGGATATGGTTTTGTGCAAAAAGACAGGATAACTCAGAAGACAGTGGCAACAGGCAAGAATTAGAGGGGCCTATACATTTTTTATTCTACTTCCAGTTCTCAGAATAAAGAGAGTTTATAGACTTTTAGAATAAAAGTCTAAAAGGCTTAGAGATCCCAACTCAAGAATTTTAGACTTTCTTTGTAATAAAAAACTTTTGAGTCAAAACAAACTTCTTCACAAATTTGTACAAGTTGTCAAATGGGAAAAACATGCAAGTTGCCTTTTCTTTCCAGAAACCACACTGTTACTATTCCTTTTGATAAAATCCATTGTGATTTATGGGGACCAGCTCCTACTCTTTCAAGGGACAAGTTTAAATTTTATGCTATATTTGTTGATGAAGCTACAAATTTTACATGGTTGATTCCTCTCAAGCACAAATCTGGTCTGCACTAAGCTTTTATTCAGTTTCATATGTTTGTTAAGTGTCAATTTGATGCTAAGATTAGAGTGTTTCAAACTGATGAAGGAGGGGAGTTTAATGATGCCAAGCTGATTCCATATCTTCAAAACAATGGGATTATTCACCAATCTGCTTGTCCCAAAACTCCTGAACAGAATGGGAAAGCAGAAAGGAAGCATAGGAGTATCACAAATCTTGGGCTAACCATTATGTTTCATGCAAAATTACCACCCGGGTTTTGGCTAGACTGCTTTTCTACTGCAGTTTTTTTTATGAAATAGGTTACCTACCCCTGTGCTTAATATGGACTCACCGTTCTTCAGACTTTATGCCAAACACCCTGACTATACTATACTGAGAACCCTTGGGTCCAGATGTTTTCCCTATCTTGGAGACTATAGGTCACACAAGCTTGAACCCAAATCCTTGCCTTGTGTTTTTAATGGCTATAGCAATAAACACAAAGGATATATATGCCTTTATCCACCCACTGGCCGCATCTATACCTCAAGACATGTGGTGTTTGATGAGTCAGTTTTACCTTGCTCTACACCCACTATGCTTTATGCATCTCCTACTCTTGAGGGGGAACTTTCCACCTTCACTGACTGGGAAGAGCCTACAATGCAGTCTAAGGAATCTGCAGTGCATCTACTGCCCTCTGCTTATGCTCCTCCTTCTTTAACATTACCTTAGAATACTCCTTCCTCATCTCATGTTGCTCCTATTGACTCTCCACAAGCAAATGATCTACCTCATCCATCACCACCTACCTCAGTTCAGCCTGCTGACCAGCCCTTTCCAACCACACATCCTATGCAGACTAGGGCTAGATGTGGCATTCACAAACCTAACCCTTGGTATGCCAACCTCCATCACATTGTTCCTATACCTAGTGAACCAAAGTCAGTTAAATTTGCACTGAAACATTCTGGTTGGTCTGCTGCCATGCAAGAGGAACTTGATGCACATGCCAAGAACAATACTTGGAAATTGGTTCCCAAACCTGAGGGTGTGAATGTAATAGGCTGCAAGTGGGTTTATAAAGCCAAGCTCAAGGCTGACAGTACTCTTGAGAGACTTAAAGCCAGACTAGTTGCTAAAGGAGTTTTCAGTTACAAATATGAACATGCGTGCAATTGCAATGTACATGACACGACACGAATAATCAATAGCCAACAGAATGCCAACATAAACCAAATCACACAACAACTTCATCCTTCAATCCAACCGACCCCCTTACTCCTTGGACTCAGTCCGACACAACTAAAATGCACTATGGTCGTGGGTCTTAGAATACCCAAATTTGAACGAAGACTATGGAAGGCTATGGTAGGACTTAAGGGTGTTGGTGAAGGCAAAGGTAGTGGTGGTTGGCCGTGAGTGGCGGGGTAGAGGTTAGTCGAAAGCCAAAAAGGCCAAATCAAAAAGTGAAATGGCTGGGTTTCACCAGTGACAAATCAGGGCTGGGGAAGCGTGCTTTGGGTTGCTGGAAGGTTGGTGATGAAGTGGTGAGAGAATGGCGACAAATGGTGGCTGCACGATGGCGCGCAAGCTGAAGGAGCCATGCGTGGGGAGCTAATGGCGGCGTTGGAAGGGCTGAAAACGAAGGGGGAAGGTAACTGGCCGGTGGGGAAGCGAATGAGAGGGGCGGTGGTGACCACGGACAGTGCACTATGGTGCATGGGGAGGATGAAAAAATTGACGAGGGGGAGGGAGAGAGCTAGGTCGTTGGCGGGAGAAAGGAGAAGCAGAGGAAAAATAAGAGGAAAAGAAAAGAGAATGAGAAAAAAAGGAAAGAGGGGAAAAGAAAAAGGGAAAAAGAACAAAGCGAGGGAAAGAAATGAGGTTCAATCCTCAACTTAGGTCACAAACTGATTGAACAAAAATAATTTTAAAACAGTAAATTGAATAAATTAATTTAAACGCAGTAACTAGCTAAAATAAAATAATTAATAAAAAACAACAACACAATAATTTAAAATCTAAAAATAAACTGATTTAAATTAAAGAACAATTTAAACACAAAACAATAATTAATATTAAGAAAGCACATCAAAATAAATTTCACAATTTAAAAATCATAAAATAAATCTAACGAAAAATATGATAAATTTAAAACAAGAGAACCAATTTTTAAATCAATTAAAATACGCATTTAATAAAAATATACTAAAATACAGGATACCACAGATGAAATTCCTCTATTTTAGTATTTTTATGCTTTTGTTCTATTTATTTGCTTTTTTGGTTAATCTGAACCTAGTTAACATCATCGAAGATATCTCCCTTGCTCATCCTGCTAGCCAACCATTTGAGGAGATGCCTCAAAGATAGAACATAGAATTGAGAGTGCGCTAAAACTTGATTATTACAAGGCAAAAGCGATTGGGTTTAGCTATGTAAACCTCAAAATCAGATTATGCCAACCTCAAATTTGGAAGAGAGCAAAGAATGTATTACAACTTTGGTTTACTTGAACCAATTACATACATGCACATGTGGCGAGCGCACTAAAGAGATCCCAAAATTATAGTAACATTTTCTCATTGGTTTCATTTTCTTATACCTTAGATCTTCCTTTAGAACTGCACTAACATTTCCTAGTTAAATTCTCAAAATTTTATTATAGTTAATAAGAAACTTTATTCCCAAGAATAGGCAATGCCCGTACATAGGAAGTATACAAAGAAAAACCTACATCTCTCTATAAACAAAAGAAAAGCTAATACAAATTCAAGAATTTAACATCATCCATTACAAGAGTTTTAGCCCATAGACACGAAGTACTAAAGAAAAAATCCCTATGTTCTCCCATCAAATGTTCTTTGTATTGATTATCAAAAATTAATCACGACAAAATTAAGGACCATGACGTAACCCATTCAAAAGTGTATAATAAATAGAAACCTCATCAAGACACCCATGTTAAAAATCATGTTCTTTGCAACAAGATCCAGCTACTATTTTTAAACATAAGCTTGCAATTGATTTGATCCATTGGAGTTTATCAATGACATGTGAAAAAAAAAAAAAAATCTGTTGATGAAATGATGTGGTGATATGTAACCAGTTGCTCAGCACCCACTCCACATACATATCCACAGCCATTTAGTATCCCTTATCATGCAATTCCCAAGTGCAGAACAAACCAAGTGACTTGCATTTGTTTCAAAAATTAAAGGATGATAAGAGTAAAACAAGACCATTCGGGGTCAACTTAATATATTTAGAAGAATACATTCAATCTATGAAGCTATAGAATTAATGAGTGATATTGTGACCTTTTGATGTCCTATTACAATTACAAAGCTTTTATATGATGCTAACTTAACTTGTGCAGAAAAATGAATGGTTTACGGTATTTAAAAAAAAAAAAAAACACCATGAACTCTCAAATTCAAATTAATAGTTGGACAAATGAAACTTCAACCTCCTTTTCCAAAAAAACTTAAGACCATGATTATTGAAGAATGTGATGTGCCAGTAGAAGAAACAACTTTCAAGGGTCAATCAATTTTAATTCTAGAATTTCATTGGGAAAGAGTCTCACAAATACTCACTTATGTCCAATGATGGTAAAATCAATGGATAGGTTGTCAGGGTATCATAAACGGATTATGACAATTTCCTCTCCCTTTTTATAGTAGCCCCCCACCCCCACCCTCACCCTTGAATAATACACACAACAAAGTTGATCACAAGATCATAATTATGCTTTTCCTTTCGAGGGGATTATGAGACTTTCTTGGAATGAGGGGTGTCTTAAACGAGGGAGAAAGAGAATAGCAAGGGTCCAAGGGAAATGTGGAATTGACATCGTACGCTAATGTTGTAGCATTGATAATGGACAAACAATGTGGATGAAAATGATTCTAAGAGATGAGAACGAAAGAAATGGGGGAGTGTGGACAATCCTACCATCCAGACTTGGAGACAATGATACAACATTCATAGTTTCAAAATGGCAATGACATCAACATAATAGGAATAATAAACATTTAGCATGAACACGGAACCACAATCAAAGAAAAGTATGCATGGTGAATACGTCCTTGCAAGGCTGAATAATGTCTAAACTATCAGTTCACTTTCTCCAACAAATTCATTCAAAAGTTCAGGGCCCTAACTATCAATAAAAAAATCTGAACACCATAGTACGGATTTGAACTCAAAATTTCAGCAAAAACACAAAAGAGGAATACCTTTATTTATTTTTTTATAAATTAAGGAATACATTTGTTGTTTTTATGAAGTGCAACTGGATGCTCATTGTATCAATGCCTTAATTACAATATCATAAGAGAAAAATTAAAAAAACATAAATATACAGAAGGAAAATGGAAAATCAAAGATAATGACTTTGATGTGAATGAAATTGGCTCTTGCCTCATTAGCCACAGCCTTGGCAATCAGTGTTTTGTCACAACCTGGAGGCCCACCTTGCAAAAACACCATGTCTCTAAGTCCACCCCAAATCCCTAAATGAGATAAATTCATGACATGATCAAAAATTTAGCTCGAACCAATTAAGAAGGGATCCAAATTTAAGGGATCATCAAAAAGTAAAAATTTAACGATATAAAATACCTTTAAGGATACAAAACAGTTGTAAGGGTACAAAATATGAAGCTCCAAAACATTACAAGGCTTATGACAATGCTAATGTTACTTCAAATGCAACAGTTAAAAGTAGATAGTATCCATAATTTCAATGATGTCCATTTCCACGCACACAAGCCCACGCCCCGGGGGGGAGGGGGGGCACACGCAAAGAGATTTGATTGAGAAAAGATAAACAATAAATACCTCGTAATCCACTGGAAATCTTATATGCTGAACTATATAAGATCAACAGCATCAGGCCTATTGGTTGCCCCAATTACAAGAACATCACCAGGTCTCTGATCAGATTTTTCTAATTTTGAATTATCATCTGCCAGATGTCCAAGTTTATGAGATTCATCCATGCTAATCATTAACTATGTCCCTATTCTTTGCTCCATCTCTTGTTGTAGATTTTCCCTTTTAGGAGCAAGAGAATAACTTCTAACCAGTCAATCCAATATCTCTTAAACAACAGCCTTCCAATATGTGAGTGACACGTAAACATCACATGTTAGATTTCATGCAGCTACACATCAGGGGATTTGAAATTCATCCCCTCACCCCCCTCTCACACGGAAAGAAGAATTTCTGTTTTGCGATGGTGACAAGAAAATCACTGGACCTATTCCACCCACCCTCTCCCAGGTGACCCTCCCCGGTGAAATTACTCTGAATCATGTAGATTTTCTTCCGTTTAAGCATGCAAAGTCCATAAGGCCCATTGGAGTCCATTTTTCATATATTAAATCACAATTGGCGTTCCAGTCCCCTCAAAGTGATCATCCTCTATTATTTCTCTTTTTATTTTCACTTATCAAAAAGAAATACTCCTTTCATTTTCTTAAATTTGGGCCCATCGGTTTCTACTGATTACCTTTACCTCTCCAGTCTTCTCTTTCCCTTTGAATCTATTTGGAAAAACAAAAAAGGTAAAAAGCCAGAGAGAAGAAGAAGAAGGAGAAGGTCCGAACCATGCTCGGCTATGCGTTGGAGTTGGAGGGTTCTATACGAAGTGGTGAACTATGGGTTGCCACTGGTGGTGCCGAGCAATGGGAAGTAGCTTTGTGTTCAGTTTTTTGCCAAAGAGGACAAGATAGAAACGATTCGAGGTGTGTGTGTGTGTGTGAGAGAGAGAGAGAGAGAGAGAGAGAGAGAGGAAATACTTTGAGTAAATCTTCTAACTGGTGGGCGACATACAATGGCCTGGTGAAGGAATTGGTGTCGACGAACTGGTGATGGTGTCATGCGGTGGTGGGTGACCACAAGATGGTGTTGGAAGGACTTTTGAGTAGAGGGCTCAAATTGATTTCTGAGTGGGGGTGAGGGGAAGATAGTGTTTTATTATCCAGTGAAATGAGTCTATTGTAATTGCTATGGAATTGCTAACATGGAGGAGTATTAGTGGAGGCTGTTAGTGCCTCACCTTTGGATGGATTGCTGCAAAGCGGCTTTGGGCGTATATATATTGTCATAGGCAGCTGGTGAAAAATAAAAAAAGGTATACCTTGTCAAGAGGAAAAAATATAGTGGTGAGATGAGGAAAAGACAGAAAGGAGAAAGGAGGGAACCGTGCATGTAGGAGGATTTTTTCCTCACACTTTCATTAGAGATTTAAGAGTTCATCCATGGTCTGATTTTAAAGAACAAAGCCGCTTTGGAGTAGCCAGTCTATTATGTAGGCTTTAACAGTCCCTAATGAAAGTGTGCCTGATAAAGGGTTAGAATTGCATGATTAAGTTGTTTAAATGAGTGATTTATTTTATCAAATAAGGATTAAATACTTAATTATGCATCAAATTCTAATATTGAATGTCAAATTAATTGATGTCAATAATTTATACACATGCAGGAAAACCACAGCACCTCAAGCTGGAACTCACAGCAGCACATGCATGAAAGCAACCTGGAAACATGCAGCTCACGGCACCTCATGCAGAAAGTGAAACATGAAGCCATGCACATGGAGAAAAATCAAGCAAACAAACACATGCAAGCTGGAACTCAAAACACATGCAGAAAGTGGAAAACAGCAGCAGAAACAAATGCAGAAAAGCTGGAACATGCAGATGCAGAAAAAAAACAGCAGCACATGCAGAAATGCAAAAAACAGAAAAAATAGCAACACATGCAGCTCCTCAATACAGAAAATAGAAAGAGAAGAAACATGCAGAAAGTCACTCACACAAAAGCAGAAAAAAAATTAACTCACGGCTGGGAATAAAAACAAGCTGAAACATGCAACTCACAGCTGGAAATCAAACCGAATACATGCAGGAAATGGAAAGTAAACACACATGCATGAAGAAAATCAACTCACGGCACCTCAAGCTCACACATGCAGAAAATCACGGTAGTTGACAGCACATGCAGGAGGAGAACAAGCTGAAATCACTCGGCCAATCAACACATGCAGCACTCAAACCTCAATGTAGAAAATAAAGTGAAAAGCAATCAAAGCACACTTGCAACAGAAAGTCAAAATAGGAAAAAGCAAAAGCAGCAGTACATGCAACTCACGGCAGCAACTTGCACCTGCAGAAAAAAACAATCAAAGCTGGAACTCAAATCGGCACATGCAGAAAAATGATGCAGAAAACAGCTCACTTGCACATGGATGAAAGTAAAACTCAGCACATGCAGAAAGCAAAAGGGCAACAAACCGAACACATGCAGGTCTCATTCGGGCAGCATACAAGCATTTCACACGCTGGCACACATGAGGAAAAATAAAGCAAACGGATGCAGCAAAACAGACAGCATCTGAAAAAAAAGTCACGGCAGCTCACATGCATTAATCACGGAAGGAAAACAAGTAACACATTCAGCACACGGCACCTCAAAACAGAAACAACACTCACCAGAAGGGACCACGGACAGCAAAGGAGATGAGAGCTCACCTTATAAAACCGAGAGCAGTTTTTAGCTTAGTGGGATAGACTTGTTTTTCTTTTCTTTAGAGCAGACGGAACCAAGAGTTATTTTTTTCTGCTTTCAGTTTTTCTTTTTTCTTTTGGGCGGTTTGTTTTTTCTTTTGTTTTCTTTTCATTCTTGTTAGTTTAGAACTTAAGTACAGCTGGAAGTTATTTTATCTTCATTTTTCTTATCTTTTCGTTTACATTGGCAGTTTTTAATTTGAAGAGTCGGATTCATTTTTTTTTTTTTGCTTTACGTTTTAGTGTTTTTCAGTTATTATTTCAGAGGATTCATTTTCAGTTTTATTATTTTTTTGTTGCCCAGTTTTCTTTCTTAGGTTCTTAGTTGAGCCGGCGTGGAGTTCTTGGTTTTATTTGTTTTATTTATTTATTTTACAGATTTTATCATGACTTCACTTAGATTTATTTTTGTTACTAAAAATATCATGTGTAACTAATTTCTAAAGCTTGGGTTGTGGAATGAGATTTAATTTATTTTAGATTCTAGTTTGATGCAATATTTTGTTGTTTAATGTTGATTTCACTAAATTACTAGACGGATTCAAATGGAAAATAGATTGCGGCTCTTGCTCTTGTTTTGTTGTTGACGTAAGGCACAACAAAAGCTTGAAATTATCAAGGCTTCTTTCGATTGATTATAAGTATAAGTTTGGCTAGTAAATTAGAGAATATCTTGAGAAAATATTGCAAAAACTTGAGCTTAATTTCTTATTTTCTGAATATCAATACCTTGACTGGATTGTTAATCGAGAAATTATCTAGAATCCGAAATAAAAAGAATCTCAAACCCAACCCAAGTGTTTGTTAATTTACCTTTTTGATCAGAAACTCTAATTTCAATTTCTATTATTTTTTTTGTATTGCATTTGAATTTTATTTTCATCTCTCATACTTGATTCATTTGTTACTCACCAATCCCGTATACGCTTTGATAACCCATTGTCCCTGTGGAATACGATCCTG